>JAFIDM010009631.1:154930614-154986789 GCA_023159025.1 Thereuonema tuberculata
TTAGAATTGCTTGCTTTTAACGCATTGAGCCATTATCAAAAGCAATCAAAAGCATTTTATAGATTTTTCTTCCCTTTTCATATTACATTAATGCACGTTAAACCTTCTTTATTATTAACTTAATGTTTTGTTTCAGGCTGCAAACATAATCAGAAATCTTGTATTGAAATCAAAGCTGTGGAATTTTGATGGCTCTGTTCCAGAAGATTTCAGTGGTATTATTCCAAATGAAATTAATTGCTTTTTTTTTAAGTGGTGCATTGGGGGAACGAAGGGCATTTCAGCAGAGAAAAAGGAAAAACATGAAGTTCAAAGGCGAGCTTGTCACATGTCACAAATTATGATGGCAAATTGTCTCTCTCGCAGGCAAGTTGAAAACAAGCAGTATACTCAGTTTTATCATACAAGGGACTTACCACTTCAAACAACTATCCTTCTGATAATTCATGGGTCAACCTGCAGTCAGTTCCTAGTGAATCTTGTGCATAGTATTGGATGCAGCATTGATTATAGTCGTGTTCTAAAGTTGGAAACACAAATTGCAGCAAGTGTTTTGAAAAGAATTCGTGACAATGATGGACTTTACATGCCACCAGACATTGTACAAAATAGATTTATACATTGTGCTGCGGACAACCTTAACTTTTCTGAAGGTTTCAATCACTCAAATTAACCACCTAAACATTATTCGGGAGGCCGAACTAGCTGATACTGTCTGATTTTTTTTAAGAAACTACATACTGACTACGAACAAGAGGCCTACTACACATTCTTAAACATGGGCAGTTGGAGGGACAAAGCAGCTTCATCACATGGCAATGATATATCTAGTCTTGCAAGGACGCAGGAGGAGGCCGACACAAAGATCATATTACATGCAGCTTATTTAGCACAGAAAGGAATTAAAACTAATCATTCGTTCTCCCCCAATACTGATGTCATGATTTTAGCGTTATTCTCAACTTTCGAAAGATTTTGCATTTTTCCTCGGCCATGGCATGAAAAGGTTCATTCAACTAGATTCAATTTACAGAGCACTTGGACCTCTGAAAGCTCTTGCACTCCCTGGATTACACGCACTTTCAGGAGCTGATGTAACAGGATCATTTCATGGCAAAGGTAAAATAAAGTGGTGGAAAGCTTCTAATTCCGCAAGTGATATGCTGCTGGAAGCTTTGGCTAAATTGGGGACTACACTGTCACTCACTGAAGATGTCAGGACTAACCTGGAAGCGTTCATTATTTTGTTAGCTTTATATCCCCAAAACAACACTGACCGACATAGAAGCTGTGCGAAACAATGTCAAGATGAGAACCTTCCTCCAACAAGATCTGCACTGGATCCGGCATTGCTAAGGGCTCACCTTCAGTGTTTTGAGTGGAATCAGGACATAATCAGCATCCCAATAACCCACCACCCTCAGATTTTGGATGGAACAAAGTAGGGAGTGCATACGAGCCTGTTGCTTGTACCAACCCTTGTGCACCAGAGCTTATCTTTGAACTTTGTCACTGCTCATGCTCCAAAAGGCATTGCTCTCCTCCATGTACGTCAGTCAAATGGACTCCGGTGTACTGACATGTGCAAGTGCGAAGGTAATCCCGACCGTTGTGACAATATGGGAGAGTGCGAGCTAGACGATGATGAAGATTTAGGTCTAAGTGAGATTTGCAATGAAAGTGACGATGATTATCATTAAAAATGTAAATATAGGAGTGACCAGTAGTATTGTCTCCACTCTGTCTATATAAATCTGTAAACATTGTATTTCTTCCACAGTATTTTCATTAAGGTAAAAGTATAGTGGTACTTTTTATATTTCAATTCCTACGACACAACATAAGGGAAAGGGGATATTTTTTAATTTATTAGTGTTTAATGTATTAAATATTATTAGAATTATCCATGCAAATAATGTCAAGCATGTCAATATGCGCTTCCAAAATCCTCATACAGCTACCTATTCATTTTTAGTTGTGGAAAATATAAAAGTACTTTTTATGAGGAAACGGTTGATCCTACATAAAAAATTGTAACAACATTTTCTGTGCAGAATCTATGTAGCTACATTGTTTTAAACTTTTTTTCGTAATCCCAACGGTTACTTATATAAATAGGACAACATGTTTGCGATGGCGGCCATTTTGTTTTTTGGCTGCAGAATTCAAACGCACCATTTTCAAGAGTGGCACCATCGAAATTATGTTTCTCCAAGGTCAAACGAAGAGATTGAGACTACTTCCACACTTGCATCATCAAGGAGCACACGGATGTACATTTGACAACGGACTAATTGGCTATTATGGGATTAGCAAATTATAAGAGGTGATATTTCTAATGATTTTTAATAAATTAATTTAGTTTTGTTATACTTCACTTACTTTGCTCTGATGGGTGATCTTTGGTTGGTAGATACACTGAAGGTCTTTTAACCTGCAATCAGAAGGAATCAATCAATCAATAAATGATAGAAGTTGTGTCATTAAGATATCCCAAATAATGAAATGTGTTTTCAATGGAATACTGGATTATGTATTATCCAGTATTCAATAATTGCAATCACAGTGCTTCAATAATTGCAATTCACTTGTATTTCATACAAAGCTGAAGCAGATAAAAAAAAGCAAAATATGATAAATAGCTGGTAATAAATGTTGTTGCTAACTAATTTTAGTGAAAATTTATATTTCAGAAGGGAAATTTATATTTCAGAAATTGAAGCAACTTAAAAAAGTTACAAATAAACAAAGGACAAGAAATTGGAAAACTGTTTAGACAAAACTTTAACTGAGGCAGACTAAGGCAATTCTCCTGGGATTGGGGGGGGGGGGGGGCAATTACATAAATTCAAATTTCCAAAATATTAAAAAAAATTGTATTTATATAATGGGGTAAATACTTCAATTACTTCATTACAAACCTTTTCTTGACTAAGTAGTTTTTAGGGACAAAATAAAATATGTATGTGATGCCAGCTCACACACACACAAAATAAAAAATCCTTTTTCTGCCTTGAGGGAATAGAATGAATAATTTTATGAAGAATGAAAGGATATAAAACTTACTATTTTTTTTTCCTGCCTAAAGGAGCATTACCGATTGCTTACTTTATTATAATTCAAATGTTGTAATGAAGCACAGGGCTTGTGTAAACTAATATGAATTTTTTTCAGCCTTAAATTTGTAGCATTTTTTGAATGAGAATTTTGCTTTGCAACGTCCTGATTATAGTGAAATTGGCAATGTCAATACTGGGGCCATTCAAATATTACGTAAGCACATTTTTAGTCATTAATAGACACCCTTCCCACCCCTTGTGCTTACGTAAGATTTGCCAAATCATTAACAGTAAATACCACAGAACAATAAATAAAAACAGTCACAATGCATGTTTGTCTTACATAAGAATTGCTCTGATCCCCCTTCCCCCTTGTCAGCAAAAATAAGCAAAGCTTTTGACCCAAATATATCATCCACCTTCATGCAGATCCGTGAAAATGATTAATTTCTGAAAATTTGTCTTTCTATTGAAGACTTTGAAGATGATTACATATCTTTTGAAAAGGATTATTGTACAATATCATGAATTCCTCTTGATGTAAAGCATTTCTAAAGTTGTTCCTGTGGAGAAAAATTCGTATGTAATGAATTGATTGAGAATTAAACAGTTTGGTATCATTGGGAAAAGCTACAGAATGGAATGAAGTTTTGTAAGCTTTAAAAGAGCTTTCTACTCCAATGTTTATCATTTAAATACAAAACGTATTCAAGCAGAAGAGTTTCTTAAAGACAAAACAGAATTGAAAGACTTGGATCATTCAATTCGATTTTGCAATGAAACTACAATTGTGAATTTCAAGAGAATTCTTGGTCTAGAAATAATGTAATATCATCATTGTTGGAATTTTGAAAGCCAGGAAAATTGGACAATTTCTTAATTTTTCTCAGAAGCAATTTCATACAGCGATATAGAAAGAACATTAATTAATGTTAATTGTTAGGCAGACAATAATGGGCAAAAAAGATCAATAGTGTGCCATTGGCATACCCGCGATCTTGGAACAGAAGGGGTTATGATGGTCATAGCCACTCAACCAAAAAAAAAAAGCCAGTGTGCATCTGATTTTGCAGGAATTCTGAAATTGTTGTTGCCAGCCACAACTGCTCTTGAACTTTGTGGCAAAGACATTCCTCACAATGATATGTGAAATGAATATCAAAATTTCAAAGGAATATCAAATACAGGAGTACTTAACTGCAAGTAAGTGAAATTTCATCAATAAATCATTACCCAGGATACAGACAACAGTTTTTGGATGTGAAGTTGAAGTTTCAGCAACACAAAGAAACAAACAGTGGAAAGAATCAAAACATGAAAATTACACCCAGGGCAATACTGAAAGGAAGATACTGTCACTAAAATTTGCAAATGCAAGAGATGAAATTATTTTCCAGATTTGGTTTAATTTTTGTGATGCAAAGGACAGTTTTTATTTTTTTATATTTTAGGGTTAAAAAAAAAAAGGTTGAACTAATTTACTACTGGTGATGGTTTTGTTGCATGATGATTATTAGTTTAAAATAAAAATGTTGCCTTTTAAAGTGATGCACAGGACAAAGCCTTTTATCTTCATATTGTAAATGTTAAAATTTGTCTTCAAGTTGGAAAGTTAATGCATCATGAAGAGTCAGAAGCTTCATTAAAAAAGACAACTTGCAGATTACAAGAATGCTAATTTTTTTTGAAATTTGAAATGCATATTGCATCTTTGAAAAGCCTACATAAACATGATTTATAGACTCACATTAGATAGTATCTTACATGGAACATATTTAGTTGAAATATTTATATAAGTTGTTGATCAATTTTATTTTATTTTTTATGCTTGATGTTCATTTTCTGGAGAATTGTCCTATAGAAAATGCTACATCCTATTTATAGAACTAGGGCATTTCTCCCTATAATTTTCAAAGAAAAAAAATTAAAAGGGTTTCTGCAATTATCACAATAATTTGCAGATCAATATCTTACATACACCCAAGGAGTTTAGCATCCATACAACAATGTTACAATATTCATTCTTCTTCTGACATAACCTATCAAATAATATCTGCCAATGGTCACAAGTCAAAAGCATTCACATCCAATTCCATACTAAGCATTATTTCATTGGTGATCCTATTCTTGATGAGCTTTAATATGTTGCATCCTAAATTGGTTGTTTCAACCAAAACTGAAGAACACAGTGGCACATTATAGTATAGGGCCAAGAATGACATTAGATCTTAAGGAAAGCTTGAAGAGTAAAATGGTTGATAAGGAGACTAACAGAATTAATAAAAGCCATAATTAAGCCATTTTTTTTATGTAAGCAAAAGAGTTAAGAAAATCTTTAAAAACATCATTGCAGGCAAAAATTTAAAGAACTTTGCAGGGAAGCAAACTGTATTTTGAAGATCTTATGAAAAATTGCATTTCAATGGAAATTTATTATGATTGTTTTTTACTTCTAATTCCATACGTTCAATTTGTTAGTGAAACCAATTGGGATCTCTCTTTTAAATTCCCAAAATCTATTACTAAAGTTTCAACATCCCAAATAGTATTTTTAGTTATGTTGATCACAGAGGGATGGATGGATGTATATGCATATTTTCACTTATAATTGTAATCTAGAACTTCTGTTTCTAGCCCTTTTTTCTCTCTGGGACATTATAAACATTAGATCAAACCTTAAGATAAATTTTTCATAATCTTTTAAATTAGTGATAAAACTTTCAAAATTTTATTATGTCTATACATCATATATTATTATTATGACAGAGTATAACCCAAATTTATTATAACTATACAGAATAGCCTAATCACCAATGCAAATATTAAAAAGGAAAATTCCACAAAAATATTAAATACTCCAGATTATTTTCATTTTTTTATTAAACTTTTATTTCTTGATACCAATGGAAAGCTAATGAATTGTTTTATATGAGAAGTAAGTTATTTTGCCCTCATCTATAAAACTACATCAAAATGTAGCAATAATTAATTAGTAGGAAAAATGTTAGAAAATAATTTTAAATTTTGCAGCACTTAAAAGTTTCATTAATAGTTTTAAGTATCATATGGCATCAGGATGGTAAAGCTGAATCTATTGGATTACTTTACCTAAAATTCATGCTCATCAAAAAAAAAAACAAAAAAAAAACATAAAAATGTAAAATATATTGGTGATGTTGTCGAAATGCAAAGCAGGAATATCTTCAGACCTTAAATTAAATTAAAAAAAGTCTAATCTTAAAAATTAAAAAAATTAAAAAAAAAAAAAAGGTAAAATAAATTGGAGACTTGTTCCTAAATCTGTGGTGTTGTATAGTCATTTCAAACCTTATATTTTTAATTTCATAAAATCAACTTTGTCATAAATTCATCCTAAATTACTCGACTTGATAAATTATTAGTTGATCATAAATCAGTATATTGCATTATTTTTAGCATTCTTCTACACAGGGCGATTCAATATTCCCTGTACAAACTTTAAAGGTAGATCAGGAATACAAAAACAAACTGTATTCATAGTGGAGCGTATGTCTGCAAATGCCACCCGAACGTGCTAGAGGGCGCTGTTTCGCAGCACATTAGTTGGGCAGTGTGAGTCATCATCATTTGAGACGCTGACTTAGTACAAGTAGGTTGTATTGCTTCACTAATGCTGAGAGGTTAGATATGTACCTAGCCTATGGGGCAGCTAACAGAAACAGATGAGCTGCTATACGATTGTATTGTGAACGGTTCCCCAACAGACATGTGCCCAATCATCAAGCGTTTGCACCAGAGATTGTTGGAACTTTGAGCGCCTACTGTGAACCTGACGTAGGGCTAATAAACATGTTGTCTACCTTATTTGTTGTTTTTTATTTCTGAGCCTTAGTGTATCTCCTAGCACATTTGGGTGGCATTTGCAAACATATGTTCTACTACGAATATGATTTGTTTTTGTATTTCTGACCTACCTTTAAAGTTTGTACAGGGAATTTTGAATCTCCCTGTACAGTGTATCCTAGCAAACACTGAATAAACAAAGGCATCAGAAGACACCAATGTAACACTCAAGATATTAGAGAAAACTGGCAGCAGTTCAACAAATTATAACATGTAAGGAAAGCAAAGTGTCAGTTAAAAAATTACAATTACTGGACATAAAAAGAACTATTTGCAATGGTTATTTGTAATTACTCAGCAATAAAGCTCATTTTCAAAATGGAAGTAAGTACTACTCTTGCAGGAAAGTTTGAGAACTTGAAAATATTTGTAAACTGATATCTGTAAGACTGCAGATATTTCAGCATTTTTATAAATTTCATGTTATTTCATTTTTCAAAATGCACATACTTCAGCTTCAATGTGCCTCTGCCAAACGTTTTACAGCAGTTATAAGCAAACATACCAATTTTGAGAACTACACCCATAAACATAAAATATGGCAGAGGATTAACACTAGTTTAAATATGCAAATAACTTGCCTACTGAACAATCTACTGAATCTACGGAACACCAGAATGCAAAGAAGTGACATAAATGATGGTTTTCTTTTATCTCAAGCTCCTTACTCATGTGATTAATTTGTGTCAAAATGAATAAAGAGCAGACAGTGGATGATCCAAACATACCATTAAGCCTTCTTATAATAATAGTTGTTCATCATAAATTCATGCCAATGGAGCATTTCATACTAAATCAAGAGGACCCTTTCAGATTTTAACGACATTCAGCAAAATTTGATCCATACACATTATTTCAAAGCCTGGGAAGTAATGTTATCTTAATCATAAACTCTTCTGAGAAATAGCATCCACAATGAAGATCTGAAAGTCATCATTTGTTTACTGTAAATTTTCCCAACATATTTGTTCATTGAAATACTACTAACCAAAAAAAAAAAGTCATCCTTTATAATTGAGTTTTTAGAAACCTGATTTAAAGTAAATAATTAGATAGAGGCTTCAACTTTCCTGAGACAAGTTCTAGAAATAGACATAGGAAGAAAAAAAATTAAATTTTTATAAATTTTAAGGATAAAACAGAGTTGCCTAGAGTTTTTAACCCGAAACTATACAGATACTATATGATTCATGTAACAAATACCAAAGAATTCAGATTTTATTTAGGAAGCATACAGCACATAACTGGTGCAAAAATGGGGGGGAAAATGGTTTATTTTCAGTCATAAATTATTATTAAGATAAAATTGAAGGTGAATTTTTGCTCAAACTTTCATACCTATATAAATCAAATGTGGTATGAAGTTCAAAATTACGGATCACTCCATTCCCTCCAAAACAATTAAACAAAATACAGTTATTCATGGAGGAGATAAATAATGAAGGTAGAGTATTGAAAAAGAACAATTTTACTTATTTAATACTAATAAATACAACTATAACTAATAATACAAAAGCCTTGGTAAACTTTGTTGTGAAAAATGTCTTATTAAATCTTAACTGTTGTGATAGTGTTTGAAGTGTGTAATGTTTTGGGTTTTTTTAGTAAGTTCATAGATTATGGCTGTGTTGGGAACGGACTTTCACTTTACAGACGTCATTTATAAACATTATTTGAACTGTATCTTTCCTACTAGGTAAAAAAAAAAAAAAAAAGTACTTAGGATTCTGAAAGTGAAATGCAAGTACTGTAACTTTAAAATCATCGTTTCTTCAAGAAGTTTTCATTATATTTATCATTATGTATCATTTATTGATATATGAAAATCCAATACACTGACCAGATTGTTATTCAAAACATTACGAGTGACACTCTATGTGCTGCAGTTAAGCATGCGATGTTGAATTTCAGTATGTTGCTGATACAGGGGGAAAACATATTGAACATGTCCTTGTGTAACACAACAAATCATGTGTATCCACTACAGTATTGCAGAGCCATATATTACCATATACTACTGCTGTAAAATTGTTTCTTGGATACACAAAGATGACTAATGATTGATGGCAGTGGTTTGAATTTCCACCTTATATCTTTGTTCAAGAAAAAAGGTCTTGTTCATTATAAATAAAATACACTCTTTGCCAAAAAAATTGATGCACCTCGAAAAAATAATCTGATAATGAAATTTCACAAGCAAAAACCTTTCAACCGAATATGCAAATGATCAAAAATTTGCACCCAATGGATGAACAGCTAGAGCTACAGCACATTGGAACTGAACATCGTTTCGGTGTATATAAAGAGTAAATCTCGCTTTAAGGAGCAAAACTTCCAGTGGATTATGACTGCGCTTTCCTGCCTTGACCGCAACAACTGTATCAATTAATGCCACGTCAGGTAACAGCTTGTACCCAGTCCAGAGGTGGACCAATGCCATACTGACCTCCTCATTTTATGTAACTCTTTCTGTCCAATAAATCACCCAATTGTTTTGAAATTCTAATCATTTCGTTTTCTGTACATGTACGTTAAACTTACCAAATTTTGTCTCAATTGGGTCATTCCTTCTTGGTATATCGATTTTTTTTTTTTTGTCAAAGAGTGTAATTGCTGTTAATTTTAATTAATGTTTAATTATCTGAGCAGTTCTGAGTGCCACCAATTGTAATATATGTACAGTTTATTTTAATGCAGTTAAATTTACAAGCAGCAAGATCACAATAAATGGACTAAGTCTTTACTAGGCAACATCCCAGAACAGCTCATCCTTTTACATTCATTGGGGATCATCAACCAGGAATAGTCAATAAACAGTAAGGTCTCAAGATGGAGGTCAAAAGAAACAATCATGATAATAAATATCAGAATAAATATCCAAGTACTAAACAACTGAAACTTGGAATTTCCTCTATAGGTATAGTTTCTATGTTTCCTCTGACGATGTCAAGGCAGCAAAAAAGAGCCTCAAGAACAGATAAAAAATAGCTATATATAAATAGTACCTCAAACCCGATCTTTCTGCAGCTTCATTCCACTTTGACTAGACAGAGGATCCTTCTTGTTAGATTTAAGGATTTTCCCATTGTTCAAGACAATGAACCTATAAACCCTGCACAGTCTACACTAACCACTCACCCAAAGTTGTGAGATCATGTTTGCTGCATATATGATGGAGACTAGTGGCTAGAGCTAGTGCTTTGATCCTTGACCTGCCATTTTTTCTTAGCTGGGGAAACCCAAGTTTAGGAAGATTTATAATAACAATTTTTTTTTATTATTTTTTTATATAAATGTTCCTAAACTTGGGTTTCCCCAACTAAGAAAAACTGGCGGGTCAAAAACCAAACCACATATTGTCAAGTGTAAAAAAAAGTGTGCAAGGGGATTAGAAATGGGTGGTTGTGTGTCCATGAATTTTCTAACTATTCATGTTGTGTTGAGTATCACATCCTTTTGGAGTTGTGCGTAAGTGTTTATGTGAAGTCTTAGTGTGCTGAGGCTGTTGTGCAATGTGTGAGGCACCAGACCAGTGGCGGACAGGACGATGGATACAAAACGTAGTCAGCCCTGCCTCCACTACTTCTGAAGATCGTATGTTAAGTCGGTATTGTTATTATTATTCCCCATTCTGAACATGATGCTTAATTTGTAGTACATTTGTATTTCTGTGTCTTATGGTTTCGGAGGAGATAGGGCCAGAAAAAAAATCAACTTTTCTTTTAATAATAGATATTTTACAAAATACATGATTATTTTTTTTTCTTTTTCTTTTGATTACCTGTGACAAATAAAACAGGACTATACTATCTTGAATCTCTTACTACTTATTTGAGACTACTTAAATAAGAAAAAAATTATATCAAACTTTAAAAAAAAAAGGCATTTCAGGGGTTTTGTGGAGGAAGCTTTATTTTCTTCTTTTTTTTTCTTTTTTTTCTGCCTCTTTGTTTGATTTGCAGGAGCCACCTCTTTCCCCCCCCCCCCTTTTTGGTTGGAAGGAATCCTAGTTATCATCACATACTGAAAGCATCCATGAAACAGAAAAGATAATTATAAGCTCTTAATCTAGTAGGCAATGGGTTACATACACGTTGAATAAAAGTCACATATAAAAGGAACCCTTTCAGTTTCGTTCTTTCACTCCAATTACATTGAGAGCATCCTGTTATTATCACATGCTATGTGCAAATTAATAGTTGAGCAAGTTATCTATGAGGCAACATATCACTATAGTGACAATGTTTTTGGCAATCATTCCTCAGAAATATGATCAATTCTTGATTTTATTATCTTAAAAACGTGATATTATTGTCCTGATCTGCTTGCAAAAGATAATGCCAGTAACTTAGGAAAAGAAGTGTCATAAGCGTACTGTATAAATGTTCAATATGATACCTGCTTCTCTACAATTTACAAAGTTTAACATATATCAAGAAGAAATAAATGCTTTACAATTAAGTAATTGAGAACAAATTGTTAACCTAAGACCAAAAAAATTGAGGTAGTGGCATCAGTACAGATTAAAAAGGAGAAATTTCATTCAACAAAAAATTAAAGTTATCAAACCCATATAAACATATTAATAAGCTCTTAATTAATAAGTTTTCTTCAAATAAAAATGTGTGGCAGTATAGATCTGATCAATATATGATATGATTAATTTCAGCAATTTACAATTTTACCCAAGAAAAAGGGATTTGTATAAAAATCTTATGGAAGAATCCCATGAAACTGCCGAAGCTATATCTAATTGTTTTAAATTATCATTAGCTAAGCATGATCTATCTTTTTGTAGTTTCTGCGTTTTGTGCTGATAACACAAATGCTAATTTCAGGTGGTAGCAAAATTAGGTTGTCTAGCACAAACTGTAAACAATGCTTTTCACTATGCTTTAGATTGTTTAGTTGTAGATGTGGAAAGTGTTCTCTTGAAGATATATTCATACAGGGTGGCACACACAAAACCAGCCCCAAAAGGTTTTAAGGTACATTTTGGTTCTGAAAATGGATACTATTTAATGCCATCACTCCTGTTCCTGCTATCTGTACATTACTGCTGGTATATTTTTATTGTCATGTTCAGAGTAGATGTTGGAAGTGACTCAATATCAGCTTCTGGGCTTTGTACATATGATTGTTTCACTCTCATTGCGTTGATTACCGAACCAATTCGACGCCATTTTTTTAACTAAACCCTGAATCAATGATTTAGCAGGAACTTTGTCACCAGGATATTTTGTTTATCTTGTTCACGAACCAACTTGAATGAATTTGTGCGAACATACTCCTCCACAATAAAAATGCATTGTGGAATTGAATATGCCATTACTCACACGTAGGCCAAAGAACTTGAAACAACACTCCATCAGCGCATGCGCGACTGTGGCGAACAGTATTCGGAGCAGATATCATCATATGCGCATGATCATTAGTGTTGAATACTGTCTATAGCGAACATACAACATATACCTTGAAACCTATTGGGGCCAGTTTTAGGTGTGCCACTTTTTTTTTTCTAATTCCACTGTTTGCACAGAAAAGTTGAAAGAAGTGTTTTCATTTGTTGATATAGTGGCAAGAACTCATCAAACATGTAACAATGAGATGGTTGACTTAGGGTTCAGTTGTAGATAAGACTGATGAGTTCTTGGCCGGCTATTATTACATATTTCCTCAGTTCTCACTGTCCAAAGGCAATTCGGACAATTTTACAAATCAGTAACTGCAATGGGAGTAATATTAAAGACCATGAATATAGTGATGTAAAGATCTCCCTTCACTTTGTCAGTAATATATGTACAGGTTTTGAAAATATTAGCAAGCAGCTATAAAATAATTCAACTACTAACATTCAGTTGTTTAACTGAATAATGGATGGACTAGTAAAACAGCTTACAGAGTAGAGTTAAAGATAATTTTTTGGATTTTTTGCCTTAAAAACATTTTCTGTAATTTCATCACAATCTAAATCAAAACTTATTGAAGGCTTCCTGAATTTTCTGACTTGTGCAACAGAATACATTGTAAAATGGTTTGATTTTTCAGATGAAAATCCCCTTTCTGCAGAATATCAATTTTAGATTTAAAAAGACCTCCTACTTTTGTTTGAATAACCAAATTAGCATCAAGTACAGGTCTAAACAATGAATCTGAAATTGATATTGATGAGTTGTATGATGAGTACTTTATTCTGAAGGATTCATTAGGCATTGTAAGCAAAGATGATAAATTGAGTGTTGGTGAAAAATGGGTTTCTGTTTTCAGAAATGTTGAGAATGGAGTACTGAATTTTTTTTAACTTCATTAGCTTTTGTATGAGCATACATAGTTCAAATACTTTTGTGGAAAGAGTGTTCTCACATATGAACTTGAAGTGGACTGATGTTAGAATTAGGTGTCTGCCTAACTTAGTAAGAGCTGAGTTGCTAATTTCCGTAACTATGCAACATTTTCATGCATAGAGTTTTATGATGAAGTAAAAAATAATAAACTATTGAAAGCTGTTAGGGTAAAATACATGTCACACTGATTTTATAAAACATGATTGTACAAAAGCAAAAAAACAAATATAATTGTGATTCATAATATCATATTGTATAATTGTATGTCATACAAAGCTTGTGTATTCAGATTCTTTTTAATTAATCTGTAAAATGAAAGAATCATCACCAATCAGAGAAGTACTACTCGGTTAGTGTGTCTGGCACAGTTCATAAGCCCTGCCCTCCCTTGTCGACTTGTGAAACATGGCATCAGTTGTGGTTTCTCAGTTCAATTCAGAAAATAAAAGTCAACAAACAGTTTTCCATGGTGTTTCTGGCAAACAATCCATAGCCAAGCACAGCAGATCATTAACAATGTGCATGTGCACTTCAAGACATTTGCAGGTGACGAAAAAAAAAAAAGAAAACTCTGAAAAGCTATCACTGATGCAACAGACTTAGGGACTTCGAGTGTCCGATACATTGTTTCCGAGGCATCGGTAGCAAGCGGAGAAGGGTCTGCTTTCAACACTTCCAGTAAGAAAAGACATCGAATTTAAAAAATTACTGCGCTGGACAGTTTTGATCTGGGAGTTATTTAGAGATTAATCCAAGACTTTTTATCAGGAAAGAGTTGCCAACTCTTCAATCCATGCGAAATGTCACAAATAATATACTTTCATTGGAAATAAACAGTTCTTTTCATTACTGAACTTCAATACAATAACTCATAAAACATTCTATGTAATAAATTAACAATTTCATTTAATATACAGAATCAGAAACGAATAAAAAAAGTAAATAAAGGAATTTGAAAAATAAAACAGAAGTGTGATGAGGGGGGAACTACAGTTGAAGAAACTAAGACAAATGCAATCGATAAGCAAAAGAACAATTTTGCTCATCATTTTTCTTTAGTTGGACAAATACTAATAATTATAGAACTTTCTGAGCCTGGACTTGAATTTCATTATTTATCACCATGTATGTGACACCTCAAACACTATTTTGAATACCATTTTTCCTTTGTTTTCATCTTGCGAATCCAATTTTGGGGTTACTGCAATTTTGTCCCTTATTTTCACCTTGAACACCTGGCAACTCTGCTCAGTGTAGTTGTATGAAATTTAATTTTAAGATAATCAAATTTATGTATTAATTATTTAATTTTTCAAAAAAAGAAAGTTTAGAAGGATTGTAGAGCAAAAAATGTTTATTTTATTCCAAATAAAACTGTCAAAAAAAAATATCATGGCATAAACACACAATCCATATTTAAAAGATTTTTCCAGCACAAAATCCTCAATATCAAAAAATCTGCAATCAATCAAAGTTATGCCAAGACAGGATATTGCCCATTATTCAAAGAGCTGATTATCAGAAGCAGCACAACTAACAAGACTCTCACTATCAATCAGGGAATCCTTCTTTATTGCCACCCACCCTTCAGTAAACATGAATTTCTCTTTTACTAAAATTTTAAGCTATTTAGTGACTTCACCATGATTACTGCAATTTATAAGCACTAATCAATTAAGGTATTGCTGTATAGGCATGTTAACTCTTAATGTAATTAAAAGCTTCTAATTTTATACATGTGTTTTTTAATTTATGAACTTTAAAATATGAAACTTATTTTTTAATGAAAAACTAAGTAATTACAGTCAATCTATTAAGGAAGGATTTATAATGTGTAATTTGATGTTATCAATTTGTTCAATTGAACAGATCATGAAATCATCACTAAAGCTAATGAAACATTCTAAAACAAAAGAAAGAAAAAAGTATAATAATGGGCTCTCCTACATCCAGTTATTTGGTAGATGTAGTTATTAGGTTTACTGAGGAAGATTTTCTTTATTAAATTAATGATGACATGAGTAGAAAACTGAAATTGTTACAATTTCGTCTTAAAAATACTGAAGAAAGTTAAATCAATGAACAAATAAAATAAGAATTTGAAGAAAAATTAGCAAGAATATATATTTAATAAAAGAACTTGAGAAAAAAAATAGAGTTATCTTTCCTTGATAAGTTATTAATTATCAAAAATGATGAAATAGATACCACAGCATACAGAAAAAAATACAAATACTAATAGAATTATGTTTTAAATGTACAAGAACAAATGTAAAAAAAAAAAAAAAATACTTTTTTTAATTTATTTCAAAGGATCTTTAATTTATGTTCTAACAAAAAAAAAACAAAAGACAGAAGCTCAGAAACTATGCAAAGATTACAATACCCTGATAATTTCAAATTTAATATAATGAAAGAAGTTAAGGCAATAAACAAATGAAGTAAAAATTGATCAAAAAGAAAGTTATAAAAAATTTTGCTCTCAACTAAAACATAAATCCCAATATATAACAATTTATAATATTAAAGATAAAGATAGATCCACACTGTTTCATTTGTCATTTAGTTAGAGGTCATACACCAAACTTCAGTTATATAAAAATCCATAAAAATAATACATGAAAAAAAGTTTTGAATGGGCTTGCTAATAGCCACATTACACAGTCCTATTTTTCGTCATAGTTCTGATCACTGACCCTATCATTGAAGCTCTATTATCATGTGATTTACACCTGTCACTATTTTCCTTACCAGTCCTATCATTGAAGTAGTTTTAGAACTTGCTGTAAAATTTAAAGAATTTCAATCACCCGTGATAAGTGGGCACCTATCATGACTGGCGAAGCTGTGATGTAGCACTACACAAAGAAGACCCCCTACATTCCTCCCAGCATCAAACTAGTCGATACCATTTTGGCCACTGCTTCGATTTAATGAATCCAAGGTTATTATGAATTAAGTATCGCAGTCGGGAGATTATCTTTCAAAAATAAGCAATATTCTTAATGAAAGAAATTCATGCTATGCATCAGAAAGTGCAGATGTCAATTTATTTTTGAGAGATTTTTCATTTCTTATTGAAGCTTCACCCTCACACTCGCAAAGGACTGTTGTGGGTATTTGTTGCTGTTCAAAAACTTAAAATTTTCAATCAAAATGCACTCTTGCTTTCTCTTAAATAGAAGAGATGATAAAATACAGTATACATTTAGATTTGAACAGATGGACAACTTGTTAAAAGTCATTTAATATTCTATGGAAACAGTGTTGCCCAAAGGTGTCTTTTTTAAGCAGTAACAAAAATTGGAAGTTTTAGATCTCGTCACTCATTGGTTCACGACTCTTTTTTAAAAGGCTTTAAAAAGCAGATCAATCACATGAAGCACTGCTTCATATTTCAGTGACCATCTGATTTGGAGGATAAGATCAATGATAGAATATATCATGGAAACCAGTGAAGCAAGACAATGATAAAAAAATAGGACTATGTGATTTGGCTATTAGGAATCTGTTACATTTGTAAATTGCTTCAATTAACCTTGTCAGAGTGCAGCCGACAGCAGTATTTAAGAAGAGAAACTGCCATTTTGATTAAAGACAACGTCCAAAGCAGTAAGTTCTTAAAACTGTCATGTTTTTGTTTTTTATAAATTAGCAAATTTCAATTAAAAAATAATTGACATTATTTATTCAGGATGTTACATATTATTTTATAATCACACTAATTAATAAGTATAAAAGTAAATTTAACATTAATTTGATTGCAATTTATGACCATTTAAATCAAGAAAAAGTTGTTTTTGGATAAAATGGAAATCATATTAAAAGATATGATTTCCATTTCAATATGAAAATTCTTTAAGAATTTTATATTACAGGTGATGTAAATACAGATATTTAAAAAAATATAATAACATTCTAGTCATATTTATATGTATACATACAGTGGATTACATTAAGCGTCATTCCATATCAATTCAACCAAAAAAAAATATAATGACACCCACCACCTCAGATTTTCATGAAACATTTTTTAATGGTTAAAGATAGGAACCCATGTAAAATTTTCCCTCTCTAGGCCACATACTTTCTGAGATAAAAAATGGTAAAGTTTTGAAAAATTGCACGTAAATGCAGTTTTTGAGGCTCCACATAAGGAGTGCAGTATGTAAGGAAAAAATTCATAGCTCTATGTATAATCAACATATCACTGTGAAATTTTTACCACATGTCAATCAAAGTGTATACGGTAGGTTTAAGAAAAAAAATTATAAGCACTGCTTTTCTCTTGAGAGACACTAAAATTACATTAGTTTGGTTTATTAATAAATTTAAGTGTAAAACAATGGCTTTTGTAAGTGAGCATTATGACCTGAGGCAGAGGAGTTATCAGCCCCCCCCCCCTTTTTTAATTATACCTCAAAGTGTAGCCTAAAAAGTTGTGGTTGTTAATTGTGCTTCAATCCAATACTTATGAGATTTACCAGAAATTTAAAAAAGAATTATTGGATTAAAAGAAAATAAGAAAAAGATAATGTAATGTAACAATTGAAAAGTACATACAAATAATATAGAATTTTTGCAAGATGCCTCTATTTTAGGATAGACCAAAATTACATAAGGAAGAAACTGTGATGAGACCAGTTCTTAACTCATTTGGAAGTCCAATAATAAACTTCACTGATATTCTACTGCAAATTCAGAGCTCTTCAGATTAAGAGCTCTTTCCTCTCTTAAACCTCTTCCTCTCATCTTTAAAAACCCAAAACTGATGACAAATTCTAACATCTAAAAAACACTAACAAGAAACTTAACATATTTTCATTAAATATAGTATCAATGTACACATCAATACCAATAGAAAAAACATAACAGTGGATAAAAGAAATGATGAACAAAAATCTGGAAATTCAGAAAAATTCAAGTTACCTCTTAAAGAAATATTTCTGAGGTTAAATATTGTGTTAAAACACATTTTGCAATGATGAGCATACATTCCAGAAACAAGTACAAGACTTCCAATAGGTCACAAATGACAGATAAGTTATATAATATGTACTTAAATAAAGTGGAAAATGATCTCATCTTGAAACTGAACAAATCAATATTCCAACTCGTAATTAAATATTTTATTAATTTGGTATGGTACTGAGAGAAAATTTCAAATATTTTATGAGAACTAGATAAAATAGTTGTAAATACAAAATTTACTTGGGAAGAAGAATCAGAATCAGAAGGATAAATTATTTAGATATTGTTTTAATAAATTTAAGATATGGATTGCAAACGGTAATATATGGTCAACAGTAAAAACATTCTTAATTTTCGTTCCTACTACCAAAATAAATACAAAGAATGAGATAATGATTAAGCAAATTAAACAGAATATTCATGACAACAACAAATGAAAAGAGGAATTTATTACTAGAATGAAAAAGGAATTGTGCATGAACAATTACATTAAGGATTCAAACAGTAAAAAAGGTAGAAATGAAAGAAGAACAGATGAAGTAAATATAAGGAAATTCTAGCAATACCTACTGTAAAAACGAAACCTGAAAAGATCAAGAAACTATGTCAAAGTAAAAGATATTTTTTTGTTTTGTTTTGTTTTTGTAAAACATATTAGAGAAACAGTAAGTCCATAAAAGAGACTTCGAAAATCATATAGATGCAGTAAAGATAGATAAAAAGCATCAGAATAAGAAAACCACTGCTTATTATTATTCTACAATAGTACACGAGAAATAAAGATTGAAATAAAACAAAAATAAATTTGAATCCATCATAATTTGGAAGTACAACAAATTTTATCAAAAATGTTTCTGAAAATAATACTATCAATTTTGAATATGATGATGTAAAGTCAATACAAAAGATTTGTAATACACTAAGAATTGAATGGTGAAGAAATTGGTTGAAGACTGTGTTTATTATGCGCAATTCAAGCATCTCTAATGCCATCTGGAAGCCAAATAGTGAATTACAACTTGTAGGATAAAACTGACTAGAAAGTTTTCTATCTGTAGCAGCTGGATTGCTCATTTGCTTGAGCTCTTAGCAAAAGAAAGGAATAAAAATTTGGAAAGAAGTTCTTATTATAGATTCTGCAGTTTTATATATTTATTTTTTAACTATCTGAAAATGGCATTTAAAGCTGAAATTTGATGCTCTCATAAGGTTGTTGCATAATTTCTGTCATTTTTTTTTTCATGCTTATCTTATTATTAAATGTGTTTAAATTTGTTGCTAGTTTTGTTACATAATAACTTTAGTTATTTTTAAAAAGCCACGTTATTGAAATTTATACTCTACTTTCAGGGTTAAAAAATGGAAGTTGACAAAGTGCATTCAAGACACTGTAAACTCTATGAGTTTCAAAAGGGCAGAAATGCAAATGTAGCTTTGAAAGAATTAGCACATTTGGAAAATAGTGGACGTTAGGACTGTTCAAAGATGACTTTCAAGATTTCAAGATGGAAATTTCAATCTTGAAGTGACCGACACACAGGCAGACATTCAACCTTCAACAATGATATTCTAAAGGCCCTGCTTCTGGACGACCCATTTTTATCCAGCAGGGACATAGTGACGAGAAAGGGCTTTGATCATACAACAGTATCATGGCATTAAATAAACTGGGGTATGTTCAAAAACTTGTAAGATGAGTATTTTATGAATTCAAGAGAAATCGACTTCGCCAACTGGATCACCAGTTGCTCTTCGCTGTTGGCTTGGAACAATTTTCAACCATTTTTGAACTGATTAATCACTGATGACAAATTCAGTCAGGAAAAGAGCTAAGTGTTTACCCCATGAGAAGGCCCAACCATTCTGAGACCTAGCATTCACAAGCAAAAAAAAAAATTTCTGCATCTGATGAGTCAGGAAACGACCAATTCATTATGAGCTTCTGCTACTTGCTCGAAGCATCACTCCTGATATCTACCGTAAGCAGTTGTCACAACTGGATGTAGAAATCAAGAAAAAAAAAAACAGTTTTAGCCAACAAAATGGTGTAGTCTTTCAGCATAAAAATGCTCGACCACATTGCGCACTTTACATCCAGGCAAAACTGGATCAGCTCGGCTACAAAGTTATCCCTCATCCACCTTATTGGAGAGGATACTGAACTATCGGATTACCATTTCTTTCTGTCTCTTCAAAAATTTTTGAATGGTAAAAAAATTCAGAAATGAAGATGATGTGAATAATGTTCAGTCAAAAGAAGAAAATTTATTTGCATCTGAAACTGATGAGGTATCCAATAAAGAGAAACAAGTTGTAAATAATAATGGACAATATGTCATTAATTAAATTTGTTTTAAACTTATATTAATGTTAATTTTATTTTCTGTCAAAAATAAAATGACAGAAATTATGCAACAACCTTATAATTATCAAAATTATTAGATACTGATATGTAAATTGATCATCAAAACCAAAGAAAAAAAACTGAATCATACGTCTCTTAAAAAGATTCATAACTGAATTTGAGATCTTTTTGAAATTATTGGTATCCATAAAATCTTACAATTAATGATAAATAATAAGTTTCTGTGGAATTATCACTTCTACTATTTCAAGTAAATTTACTACACAATTTGTCTTTAATGTATTTTTTTTTTTTTTTTTTTTTCAAAAAAGTGTTTTTCTTAATCTTTATTAACAAGAAAATCACACAGGAAGTAAATATGATCTCATTACTAGGGTTCAGATATTTTTAAAGTAGATTATCTACTAAAACTTTAGTAGATAATCTTTAAATAAAAACTAAAGAAAATCTTCAAATTTTAATAAATCAACTCTAAACTGCAACAGACAAAAAGTATCCCTCATGCAGTTACTAATTTATTGTATAATTTTGATAATCCAATTAATAAAGGAAAACCGAAAAAAAATCCAGTCACAAACATGAGAAAAAAAATAAAATAAAATAGAATAAAGTTTATTTTAAGAATACTTGGCCTAAATACTTTTAATTTTAACTACAGCACTGTAACCAGTAATTCAGAATTAAAGTATTGGGTTGGCCAAAAACTTCGTTCGGTTATTTTACATAAGTTGGCTCTAGTAGCGCTTAGGTGTCTTTAAGGTATTTCGATGCCATTTTTGTATCATGACAGCTGTCATATCAGCATGCATTTAAAACAAAAACTTATCAAAATTGGTGAATTTTGTCGGCAATTTAATATTACTGTTATTGGTTGGCTGGGAAGTTCTGAAGCATCTGCCGTATTCACCAGATGTTGCACCTTCAGATTTCCATTTATTTCGGTCTTTATAAAATTCTCTTAATGGAAAAAATTCAATTCCATGGAAGACACCAAAGGCACCTGGAACATTTTGGGTTTTTTTTGCTCAAAAAGATAAAAAGGTTTGGAAAGATGGAATTATGAAGTTGTCTGAAAGATGGCAGAAGGTAGTGGAACAAACTGTTGAAGACGTTGTCCAATAAAATTATTGGTGACAATGAAAAATGTGTCTTTTATTTTTACTTAAAAACCGAATGAACTTTTTAGCTAACCCAGTATCTTCAACTTCAAAAAGGTAATAAATAGTTTCACATTAAAAGTATAAAATTTGCTGGAGTATTTAATGGTAGTAATAATTATAAAATAAAAGCACTTTTCTTGTGTATTTATTTTTGAAATAAATATATTTTTTAATAGTAATACCAGTATGTTATTATTTTAAAATATATAAAATATGAATTTAGTTTTAGGTTTTATATAATTGTTAAAAGAAATAAGAAAAAATCAGATAAAGGTATATAATAAGTCCAAAAAAATACTTCGCGAACTTAAAGTGCAGTATTAAAACAAATAGACTGTATTCAAATAAATTCTTTAAATACAGTTTACTTTTCAATATTTTATAAGGCTTTTTTGTATATGAAACATGGGCTAATGATGAATTTTTAAAAGCAGATAACTTATGTCAAACTGTGCTAAAAGACTAATTTTGATGGTATAAACTATGTAATTCAATAAATTCCACAAACTTTAATGTTTGAATCTGTATCTCCCTGTAAATGTCAGCATAAAATTCTTGATTCAAAAACTTAATACGATCACTTATAATTTTGCCGTGCTAATTAGCAATATTACAGTCCATTCACTGTATCTGTGGAGGCACAGATTATATGATGAATGTTCCTTATATGATCAAC
Organism: Thereuonema tuberculata; assembly: GCA_023159025.1. Taxonomy (NCBI): domain Eukaryota; kingdom Metazoa; phylum Arthropoda; class Chilopoda; order Scutigeromorpha; family Scutigeridae; genus Thereuonema; species Thereuonema tuberculata. The sequence goes on from JAFIDM010009631.1 coordinate 154,953,072, forward strand.
GACTGAGCATTAGTTACTCCACACAAGTTTCCCATTTACTGGTTTTGAACATGGCAGCTGCTGAAAACAGATCGTTGTTTGTTTGTGCCAACAAAATCTTGAAAAGTCAATCCCAGAGGAATCATTTGGAATGTTTATTGTTATTTCAAGTCGATGTAAACAACAGGAGCAACCCACAACCACATTCCAGAAGCAAACAATCAATAAACTTAGTGAAGAAAGGAAATGATAACGATTGGTTTGCTGGGATCACACGTGCCTCCACAGATATAGTGAACAGATTGTAGTTAAATATTTTCAATTTTCAACTTTCACTGAACTAAATTTAGCATTACTATGTCCTATTGTTGATTCTAGATTGTTTCTGAACATAAAACAACATAAAATTTCACTGATCAACTTTCAGCATTACTTGAGGTTAATGAATAAATGTAATTCTTACATTTTAACTGTGAACTGAATTTAAATTTCTTTTAATTGACAGAAAATGTTTAATTACAGAAAATTTGAAAACTAATACTACCACCACCCTTGATTTTTTTTTTTTTTTTTTTTTTTGCAGCAATCCCAAAATGTCACACAGCATAATAGGAAAAACTATAGCACCTTTGTCCTTCTTGTGGCTGCTTGAAATGCTCATAGCATAATACACAAAATTGAAATAATAACAAAGTAACAATTGAAGAGGAATGTGAAGCTGTATCTGATTCTGTATAATTGAACAATGGTGAATAAAGAAAGCAAGACTCAAGTCCCACTGCATGCTTGAAACAGAAATTAAGTAACAAATTAACTTTATCAAAATGACAGTGGAACAACAATATTTTAGAAAAAAGAAAATATATCAATAATAAAAAAACTAAAATCATTACACGAATGAAATATGTGATGATAAAATAGAACTAAATTCTCTTTTCATCAAAATAATATTGTACTTCAGATGTAGGTAACAGCCATGAGGAAATTTGAAAACACATCACAGTAATTAATAATTTTGGTGAGAAAGAAATAAAAGTGATTATAAAGATAAGAAAAAAATTCAACTTCATGATATGATAATTCAGAAATAATAATAAAAAAAATAATACATAATTATTTTTTTAAAATATTACAGCATCAATAGATAAAATGATAAATATAACAGATATCCAGATAACATGAAAACTGAAAGAAGTATTCTAATTTATAAGTCAGAAACTATAATAAAAATGTATAGAAAATGTAATTTTTAAAACATTTTAACTATTAACCCAATATACTTTATCAAATCATATACTTTATTATATTTGTCCTATTACAAGATTAACGTTAGCCTTATTTTTATGAATAGTTTTACCTGTTTTTAGATTAATTTTAGATATAAGACTAGGTTTATTATATTTTATAAGTGTTAGAAGAATTCAAACCATTATGAATAAAATTACTGAAAAATATATTCATAAAAAAATGAATTTATGGTAAAGTTTGGGTTTATAAATAAAAATCATATCAATTCATAACAAAGACGCACCATAAATGATAATGAGAATTTAAATAAAAGCTTAATAATTACAAATGTAGTTTAATGTTATTTATAGATCTTAATAATTCATCTTGATATCACCCATATAGAATTAATAACAAAAAATTATAATGTTAGCGTAATTACTTTAAATATCAAATTACCTTAAAGTAAAGAAAATGTATGTCAGCATAAATAATGATAAAAAATGGTTAAAAACCAATAAAACAATTCAAGAAAATAATAAAAGCAAATATATTCAAAATCAAATAATTTACCTGCGTTCTCATGCTCATCTACATAAAACTGATAATGTAACAGCTTTAATAAAATTATAAAAACTAATGTACTGAAATAGTTAATGCTAACCATAAACAATAGTTGGACCTGAACTCAATCATAATAATTATGTTCATTAAAAAGGCATGATGTCATATATAGTTTATTATATTCAGCAAATATTATCAAAAATAATCAAAATGCTTATGTATCATGCTTTTACTGATTCTTCTTGGAAATTTAACCAATAACTACATGACATCATTACAGAAAAAACATAAAAATTATTTCTGCCAAGTAATGGAAGGATGAAAATACAATAAATGATTACTTAATAAAATACAGTATATTAACTCCAAATCAAAGTTTATGATGTAATGTTAAAAATTAAATTATATTTTGGAACATAAAAAAAAAAATACTAACAATAAAACTTGAATACCCTTACTTAGAGAAAGACTTAATAAGCTGAACTGTAAATATCGTGTAAAAAATATGAAAAATTTACTTATTTATATAAGAATCGTCCATATAAAGTTGAATATTTTGTTTTTGTTTTGTGTGCTACACATTAGAAGCTGGTCTGAGCTATCAAAAACAAAACTTTTGGATAGATCGTTACTTATGACTGGAACAAGTTTTAGCTAAATTTGATTCTGATCTGTTCATATTTACCTAAGCTCAAAAATTGATTCCCATTGATTGAGGTACACATACTGTGATATAACTATTAAAAACATGACTTGTTGGTCAGTTAAGAATAACCAAATGATAGTACTGGATCTGAGAAAAGTCAGGATAAGGCAGGACTGAGAAAGGGATAATTTTAATAAAACACTGAAAATTTTTGCACTTGGATCATTAACAATAACCTAAGTGCAAATGTTTTACGATAACTCTAACAGAGGTTGGAAGTGAAATGTAGAAGGATAAAACAGTGAATTTTTCTGGATAATGGTAGCTACTATGGCTACTAATTTATAATTTAAAAAGAAAACAGAAATAAAATGCATTTACTGGATAAGATTGGATTAATGGATAGTTATCCAACAGTTCTGGAATATTTTGAATATCCTATCATCATGGGACAAAACAAACATACAGGACAACAAAGGACAAATATTTATGATTGTGTAGGGTCTTTGGCAGTGAAAGCATTTTTATTAAGTAAGATCTCCTTGCTGAATCCTTCCACATATCCGACTTAAAGCCTATAATTTAGTAAACAGAGAGCAAAATGACCATCACTACTGTTAACCATCCCCATACCATCAAGTTTGTTTTGGTCTTGGGTTATCCTATATGTTTGTGCCAATCCCTGATGATGGTATATGCAAAGTATTCCAAGACAGTCAAGTTAACTATCTAATTACTTCATTTTTATCATGTGCATTATATATTTCTATTTCTTTTTTTAGTTCTTCAACAAACATTAAGCCTTCTCTTATAATTTATACAATAAGAAAAAATATTCTTATTATAGAGTAACAACGTAACATATTTTATATTTGTTTTTGTTTTTTTATGTTTTCATATACATATTACAAAACAGGATTATTCTTTTATTTATTAATACTATTCCTTCATATACACCTAATGTATGTATGTATATATATAAAGGGTATCCCAAAATTAGACCGAAAAACTTCGTGTGGTTATCAAGGACACCAAAACAAGTAATTTTTGGCAGTAAACCTATGTCCACAAATGAGCCATTTCAGCAAGAGATGAAATCAATGACTAATTATTGTTGTCCAAAGGATTTGGTAGACATGTGTTGTTTACAGATGTGATATGCTTTACTTGGAATGATTTCTTCAACAGTTGCAACAGCCACATCTGGGACTATGACACTCAAGTTACTTCCGTTAGAAGAGACCAACACAAGATTTCTGTCAACATTTGTGTGGGGAAAAATTTGATTGGTCCATACTTGCTGCCACATTGTTTGACTGTTTACATTTATCTCCAGTTCTTGCAACATGTTCTACCAGAACTTTTACAAGATGCCCCTTTAAATGTCAGACAAGGCATATAGTTAACATATGCACACTTCAGTTTGAAAGTGCTTGAGTATCTGGATCAGCAGTTTCTGAACAGAGGATTGAAAGAGAGGTCTTGCAGCTTAGCCTATGAGATCGCCTTATCTGACCCCTACTTGACCTTTTTCTTTGGGGATAAGTGAAATCTCCAGTGTATGAGAGTACTGTCCTTGGAGAGGAAGATCTGCTGGCAAGAGTGTCGGCTGCTTTCTCACATGTGGAGGATATTCAGGAATAATCCAAAGATTATTTGAATTCATGAACTGACGATGCAATTTCTGTATTGAAAGTAAATGGCCAAAACATATAACAATTGCAGTAAATCTGTCACTCTCATGCCACTATGATGTTTTTTTGATTCCATCTCATGCCAAAATGGCTCATTTGTGGACATGGGTCTATTGACAAAAATGACTGACTGTACTGTCCTTGATAATAACCCAAAGTTTGTCGGTGTAATTTTGGGATACCCTGTGTATGTGTGTGTGTGTATTTCATGATAATTCTATATATTTAATTATTTAATAATGAGTAAGTAAAAAAAGTTTAAAAAAAAATTCCCATAAACTGAATCTTGTGAGACATTAGTAAAGCAAAATTATAACAACATCTTAACATTGCTAGATCTCAATCACACCTCAAATTTCAAGTTATTTCAGAGAACAAAATTCTCAGAACAAAACAAATTTGATCAGTTTTAAACCTTTAGCTTCATGACTATAGCCTGGACACTTCTTTCCCAAATCTGAAACTTAGCATTTATCTAAAAAAGATACTTAGAACATGCAACATCATTACGGACAAAAATAATGATTTTGAAATTTAAATTCTCATCATAAAAAAAAAAAAAAAAAGATGACTACCAGAAATATATTTTGAGTCTGTGTGTACATGAAATGCAGGATTTGTACATAAATGAAAAGGTAAAGAGATAGAACATGTTTTGGCAAATTAGAGAAAAAACATTTAGAAAAGCTGCAAAATTCAAAAATGCTTTTTTATTAATAAGAAACTTAACAATTACTGCATTTAATACCAATTATTGTAATAATAGGTTAATGTGTATTATACATTTTGAAATGTGAATTAATATTCCAGCTGTGTATTTTACTTGAGCTGTGGAAAATGTAGAATCACATTCACAAAAACTGGCTCAGTAAAGCTTGTAAATGTATTTTATAATTACTAAATCACAATTGTTGCAAAAACATTTTATCTCTTCTGAGTAGCAAGTACAGATATATTAGCACTGATTTTCCACAAGTGTCTTTACCAAAGCTTTATTTCAGCTTACGTAGGTCAACTGCTTTTCAAAAATCTTAACCCCACCCCTTTTCTTTTTTTGCCTCCATAGATAACTATATTTATAATTTAACAAGTTTCAAGGGAAGGAATAGAGCTAGGATTTTGAACTTCATATTATACAGTAATACCTAGCAATAATGGTACTAACTTAATGATGATTAGTTATAACGGCATTGCTGTTACATTATGCATCCTTGATATTTTGGTAGTTTTTCAGCAATATGGAATCAACATTTGAGTCCTAAGAGTATGCCAAACACCATTTTCTTTTCTGGAGCATCACTCTGTTTATCTGTTTTACAGCATTCATGAATTTTGCATATCTCTGGCAATTTTCCAAACTTTATAAACTTATTATATACTGTGTACTGCATACATAACATTTTTTCTGTTAACTAAACAACATCTACGTCTAGTGTTTGTGATAAAAAGAACTTGACTTCTTCGTCAAAGTTGCAATCTCCAACACAAATAAGATTTGTTGAAGAGTCAGATGATGAAAATGTGCTATCTTCTTATCATCCATGGAATAAAATATTATTTTTAAATTTTATGTTCAATCTGTCACTATAAGTAATGAAATATATTTTTTAAGGGTATGCAATGTTTTTACCTTTGTATCAGTTTTAAAGGCCTAGAGCTATTGTGAACTTAATATATATTGTCACTTTGTGGATATATGCACTCACGAATGAAAAAAAAAAAAGAGCCATAATTCACTTAATGATGGGGATCCGGTCTCAATCTGTCATTACTGCAAGTTGATATTCTATTTGATTTAGGTATGAAAGCTTAAACAAAAACTTTTCTTCAGATTTAATGTCTACTTTAATAAGTACATAACTAAAAAGGCCCAATTCTGCCTTGTAGTGAATTAGTGGTGTATATCTTTCAAATTAGATATGTTCAGTGTTTTGTGTTATGTACAAATCTCCAGATTTGAGTTCCAGATTAAAATTACAAACGTATCCTGTTTCAGTCTTAAAATTTACAAAGTTCTAAAAATACTTTTTTTTGTCCCTGCAACAACAATATAAAATATCTATTTCAAGAGCTTGTCTTGGAAAAGTAGAAGCCTCAACTGTGAAGTATTAATTCAAACAGTATTTCAGTTATATAACCTTTAAATTACTCAGAAACTTATAACCAACTATTTATGATTTGCAGATCTCCATCTTGGATGCCATTTTCCAGAAAATGCTTATCATTAAGACAAAACTTACCATTAAGTTAAACATTAACTTAATATTAAGAGATAATGAATATGGGTAAAATTGTGCAAAATGTCCTTAAACTGATAAGCTCATCTGTGAATTTAACAAAAAATACTGATTTGACAATGGAATTACCCTTTTATTCTTTATTATTAACATTGCTATTGTATTACACCATGTACTGTCCCTTGGGTTAAATTAATTTGACAACAATATTTTCTTTATTGGTGTTCTTTACAGTGTAAAAGTTATTTAATTATCATGCATATTTTCTTTTTTTTTTCCCAAAAGCAACTAACTATACAAATTCAAAAATTTAAATTAATGAATAAATGCAAATTGTTTTTCATTTTCAAAAACAAATTCCATTTAGTCAAATTGTTTTGGTTTGGACAATAGTTTCAGAGCAGTTGTTCATTATGTAAATTACTTGGGGAATCAAAGTGTAGGGGAGACTAAGGAAGAGTAGGAGCACTAGGAATTGTTTTAAAATGTGAAGTCCATGACTCTGTGAAACATTAGAAAAGAGCAGTTTTACTTGTTATAAAGCAATCTACCTATTTACAAAAACATGAGAAGAGATTTAACAGTAATAATTGCTATATATTGCAAAACATAAATTTTAATATTGATTTTAAACTAGTCATGTTTTAATGGTTGAGAACATAATGTTATTTTAAAAAAAAAAACTGTAGAAACTGCAATCATTGCAATTTAATTATACAATAAATTGAATGGATGAATTATGTATTAAAATATGAATGAAACAATGATTTGTATTTATATATAAATCTGTTATTGTAGATTATGAAAAAAAAAAAAAATATCAACAATAATAAATGCAGCAAAGAAGAAAACAAATGAAAAGTGAGATATCTTTATACCTTTTAAATAAAATAATGAAGATAATTCAATCACCATTTCTAAGATATGAATTCAAAGAACATACAATTGAAACTGATGATTATGTATTAGATTTAATTCAGGATAAAAAAAAAAAAAAAAAAAAATCAGTTTTATGTTACAGAGGAAAATTAAAGAGTATTTATGTAATATGGTATATGAAGCACAATTTCTATGTAAAAAATGGGATCTTAAAATTTCACTTTCCAGAACTGAAAAAAAAAATAAAAAAATAAGGATGATGAAAAATTCAGAGAACATTAAAATTCTCTGCTCAAATAATAGTAGATGGAATAGAATGAGTGAAATTTCTTTGTTAATTTCATGGGTGAGTTGTCAACATATAATGTACTGAAGTAATTTGCAGGGAAAAAAATGCAATGACATTAATAAACGTTACTTAACCAGGCAGTGGTCGCAATGGGTCTGTGATACCCATGCGTTTTTGTTTTCATTTTTACTTATAGATAGGAGCTCCTCACAGGATTGTCTTTTTCAGTACCTTTCTAAAACCACATGACCTTTCATGCGACAGTTTTGATGGAATATCTGTTGTCCCGATCTGAAGGAAAAAAATACTTTGGATCCTGTAAACCTAGTGCAACCTTTCGTGTAACTTTTTGTGCATACAGGGAAAAGTTGTTTTATATACATTAAATGCCTTACAAACTTGGATTTCTAGAGTTATTTTGGACTATTTATTTATTCTATAGTTATTTATTTAGGCCTATTTTTTTTTTTTTTTTTCAATTTTTTAATTATTTCTTCTTTCATGAGTTATTTCTACGAACAGTTTAGGTTGGTCCTGATTTTACTTCTTATTTTTATTATTTTGAAGAGATAAAATCCCTCAATGACAATGAAATAAGGAGAATACAGTGAGAGCCCATTTTAAAGTGAGAGGAAGAGTCAACAGATACTGATGATAGTAAAGATTTGTGGAGAATGCATTACAAAATACACACACACAAAATAAAAAAAAAATAGAATGATATTTACTCAAAGCAATCAGTTAGAAATAACTAATTTATTATTAGTTTATCATAATTTTAAACAAAAATAATTGTATGCCTTATTTTTCTATCAATTATGTAATCAATACACGTTTTATTCGTTTTTTACAATGTTTTCTTAAATAATCTTAATCTATATATTTATACATATATTATTATAAATGATTATAACAAAAAATCTTAAGAAACAACCAATCAATGATATTATTATTAACAAATATCTTAAAACGTTGAAATTTTGAAAGTATTGGTGTTTAAAATGAATGGATATCACAGACCCATTGCAACCATTGGTGTTTCAAAAATGGACACAACCACTGCCGGGTTAAGATTTGCTCTACTTGTAGAACTTCTACTGTAGAAGTGATATTTATTAATTTGAGTAATTGTTCCATTTGAGCTATATCTTACATATTCAGCTATTAAGTTGGGGGAAAAGGACATCTGCGACCAATGAGAAAAACATATTTTCAATTGCTATGATATTATTTATCTAGGTAATTTCTCTAGCACTGCAGATAGCTTTTGCACAACAGATATTTTTTTTTCCCTAAAAAGTGTCCCAATTGTCCCTATTTCCTCTATTCCTTTTTCAAATGTTTTCTGTTTTATTAGAGATAATGGTCGTTTGTCTTAAGTTCTAGCTTCTTATGCAACCTTTGTTTTGCTGCTTCTTCAGAACTCTGGAGTTTATAACTTACAGTTCTAATGATCTTACAATTAACTGCTGCTCTTTTTTCCTTTTCATCTGTTGTTTAACATTCACTTGTTTATAATTGAAAATTAGTGAATTAACAATCCCCCACACCACTTTTGGAACTCTTTATATCTACTAATACAAGGCTAGACAAAACTCCAAAATTTTCAGGAGCCAGTTCCAATTTTTTTTAGAAAAAGTCCATTCAAGTACTTTGGATTAAATCTACCTTTCTACTATACTAATGATCATCCTAGAATAAGTTTGGAAAATAAAGTTTTTAACACACAATCTACAATGTCTATTTGTTTGACCCATCAAAAGCTATTCTTAATAATTATTTTCATCAGGATGTATGATGAGTATGACGAGTCACAATTCTCAAAATAATGTAGCTCAATCACGTTTGAAGTGGCAAGCTCACAACCTTGTAAATCACTGTGTCTACTTCAATTGAAAGTTATTATAATAATTATGCTTATATACAATAAATTTGGATTTATTATAAATTTACAATTCGAAATGTACATATATGTTTCACTGAAAAGCAAAAACATAAGAAATCAATAAAAAGCAAAACATTTCAAGATAGTAAATATTTGAAAACTTTTTCTACTTCAGACCATATTTAGACTTCAGTGTATCAGGAACCCACTGACAAATGAATTCACAATACAACCCCTCCATACAAACTATTATAACATACTAAGACTTTCCAAATCACTATCTTAAGAGAGATGGAGCTTGCATCAATATCTGGGGCAACAATTTTGAATATTTATTTATCTTTTAAATATTAATATTTTTATCATTTCTTGCTTTTTATTTTTTTTTATATATATTTGCTGTTACAAAGGCATTTCATTCAATGTTTCCTTTAACACTCACAGCTCCTTTCTTCTTATGATTTGGGAATATGATGTATACTTTCTAACTTCTAATGGCTATGCTGAAGGTAAAGATATCATCCTGATTCACCCATCATGGATACATTCTACTGTTAATCATTATAAGTTATGATTAGCAACGCGGGAAAAGTGAATTCTCTCAACACGCGATCGCTTTCTCACAACCACCAGGTAAAACTGGCTTCTCCCATAGCATGACCACTTCATCACAACCACCCAATAAAAGTGGATTCTCCCAACCCATGACTACTTTCAGAACCAGCGACCATTGCGGGGAGACCAGGGATTTTTCGAGTAGTTCTGGGATATCCGGTTGACCACGCCGAAAAAAATGAAAATGTGAGCATCATCAATACTATACCTAACATTTTATACTTTACTTGTATTTTCTTATGGTTCGGAAGATACAGGGCCAGAAAAAAATCAACTTTTCTTTATATAGACAGATTTAAATCATTTTTAGAATAAACTATTTAATTATGCATACTGATGTTGTTGGCCTATTCTATTTTATAGCTTACTTTCTTATGGGAAGTTCAAGTTCATAAACTCAGAATGTTTGTGTGCTCTACTTGATCTTCTTGAAGCTTAGCATGATATTTATGGACAACAGATGATTTAGCTATTAAATTTAAAAATTTATCCATGTAAATAATAAAAATTCCAACAGTAAAGCCGTCCCAGTAAAATTAACATCTATTTTAAACTTACCTCTTATTCAAAATAAATTTATAATAAAACTATAGAAGTAAAACAATTAACTCTGATTGCAGTCAATAATTTTCTATTGAAGTCCAACAATGCATGTTAAGTCAATGTACAAGACATTTTAAATTGGTGTGTGCTTTAATTTGATTATAATTGCACAGGTATTCAAAGAAGAAAAAAAAGCATGAATTGTTACTCTAATCTTTCATTATATATTTGAGGCATAAAGCTGCAAAAAACGATAAATCATCAAGAACAATTGTGAGCATACAAATAAAGGCCTTGATTGAAATCAAATTTGTACTATATAAAAAAAAAAAAAAAAAATCTTTTAAACTTTCCACTAATTCCTCCCCGGGCTAATTAAAATAAAAATGCTGGAGTTTGTAGTAACAAAAAGACTTTAAAATGAGTTTTGTTTCCCCCCCCCCCTCCCTCCTCAATAAACAATTGCCTGCATGTCAAACTGCAAAAAAGACTCAAACTCAATATCTACTGCATACATAAGTTTCAACAAAATCAAAATAGTGGCATTTTTTTTTTTTTTTAAATTCATGATTTAAAAGGGAGTAGCCCTTATATCTTTCCATCACCTAAAATAACAATTAAACTATTTCTCAGGTTTACTCTATTTTGCTTTCTTAATTGCATTACCTTTAATAAGCCTAGTTACAATTATATTGGAAGAACTAATCAACCATCCTTAATGATGTATTATTATTATATTATTATTTTCTATTACACTATTCTCTAACAGTAAAAATGATATTTGAATTAATAGATTGAGCTTTTCTTCCTTACTACATTATCATCAGTTGATATTGTCTGTTAGTAAATGCACCCTTTGGTAGTTTTAAAGACTGAGCAAAATATCTCAATTATTTTCAAGTGTTTCTTTGTCCACAACATGGTACAATCAAGTTATTCTTATTCTAAAATTCTTAACTGATCTCCCAATATCAAATGTGGATTTCCCCCATAATATTTAGAAGCTTACATAATCCTTGCATAAGCTTCTACAATAGGCATTGTCAAATCCTACAGAAGTGAAGGTACAGTTACAACTGGGAAACTTTTTATTCTCTCATCTTTGATCATCCAGTTTGAATAAAAAAAAAAAAGGTGTGTGTGTGTGGGGGGGGGAATCTTCCATTATGTCAAGTCATAGTTAACTTCAATATGGAGACTTTAGAACTGATAGCATGAACTAGTCATATGCCTACTTGTTTGCAAATCTTTTTCAAGAGGACATTTGGAGTTAACTGAATCATTTGAAATAGTGGTTGTTTGTGACAATAATGAAACTGCTATTAATTTACCAATAAGTAATTTACATGAAATAACAACCTGTTATTCTACATTCTTACTAATAATTGACAAACAATACATCAGGTGATGGCATTTGCTTGCAGTGATGGCCACCGGGAGTAAAAAATTAGTATTAAGGAAGAATAATGCATTAATATTACTTTACAACAACAAATTTCACTTTGGAACAAAATGATTATGATGTTTAAGTCTTTTGGATACATTAAACTTGATGGTTACTCTCACCAAAGCTCTCCAGAAACAATGACAAATCAATGAAAAACTTCTTGACAACAACACTACAATGACAAATCTCTCAGCAACAATGTCAATGTTAGCTTCTTGCAAACATTTCTCTAAACATGTAAAGATAATTTACAAGCTTTATATGAATTTTAAACACATAATGAATAATTGATATCTTCAAGTATTACCATTTTCCTATTATACATTGTTGTCACACAATGGTAACTACAATGAATTCCCAATAAAACTTAATTTTTTAATATTAGTATATTCTAATAAGCACCACAGAACAATTTATAAACATGAATTAAACTGTAAATTCGCCCCACCACTAAAAATCTAAATTTAGCAAAAGACAATTTAAATCATCATTACAATATTATAAAATTATATGGTGAAGGATGATAAGGAAAGAATGATTTTTCACAATTCTGCATTTATCTAAAAGTCAAGTGGCCTTTGTGATCCTATCCAAGCTTCATCTCCTAGCTCTTGTTGTTTCATTCCCTCATTATATTTGTACTCAGTATGATGTGGAGTGAAACAGCAAGAGTTAGGAGATGATGGTTGGAGAGGATAGCAAGGACAATTAACTTCAAATAGTGGTAATGACAATGAAGATGCTGGATTAGCATTAGGACCTGAAACCAAAGGATATGAATAAAACAAATTTTATGTGGAATAAACCTTATCAATTCAGAACTTTCATTATTTGCAAACAACACGAGGAAAACAGTTTTAGGATTGCTTAAGGCAAAGTCAATGATAATGGTGGCTTTTTAGTTTGCTATGGCAGTATGGTCTATGATGGTTTCATACGTGAAAAGAGAATACACAGAAATAATAATGCATAGTCAAACATCAAAACTGAATTTTAAAAATTGAGTTTTAAGTTAATAAACATTGATAAGAGCTCAAAACTGTCTATTAAGAAATTTCTTTGCAAAAAAAAAAAAGAATATTTCAGCTGAACATGAACTGCTATAATTACAGTAAATGTGGTATCGTAGCGGTATTTACAAAGGGAGAACCACAAATTGATTTTGACAAAAATTTATGAGGTAATAGGGAATATGACCACAACCCATGTTTTGTTTTTTGTTTTTTCAAGTTCAAGCCAACTCTACTTGATTTTTGAGTTATAAAGAAAAGTTGGAAAAATTTCCACAATTATCACAAGATGAAGACAGGTTTTTTTTTTCCTTCAAGATACTCTTGCTAATCCAGTGATTATGGTAAACCACTCATGCCTTCATTTCTTTTTGTAAAGAACAGATATAGGCTGTCTGAACTATTTTGAATATTAATTTTTTTTTAATGATCAAATGGGAAAAAAAAATAAACGAAACAGCAGGAAATCTACAATTTTTCATTATGTATCTGAATCTGTTTTACTAATTAAGCTTTCTAAATACTCAAAAAATTTTGTAGCTATTTTAAATTTTACTAGGATGAATATAATAAAAAGAACCACCAATAAGAATTTTTGACACAATAAATAAAAGAAATAAATAAAGCAAATTTCAGTGCTAAAACCTTGTTGTCAATCCATTATAGGAATGACTACTGCTCAGTTATGCTTTACAAAGAACAATCACAAACTTGGAAATGTAGTGTGACGATAAGTTAATATCACTTCTGTACTTTGTGATACCTGTGATTTGCTGTTCAAGGTAAAAATGAATAGGTGAAAACATAAAACAGGTTTTAACTGATTTAATAAACTCAAAATATACCTTGACAGATAAGTTTTCATGACCATCATCTTGAAACAAGATGCACTAAACTTGTCAACCAGGGGGAAAAAAAAAAAAAAAAGAATATTAAAGCATAGGTCCCAATATTAAACAATACACCCATTTTAAAAAGCCATTCTATATAAAACTGAAGATTTAGAGAAAGAAAAGAAAAAAATTAAAATAAAAAATTAAAGGACTTATTAGGGTCATAATACTATAAGCAAGAGCTTCCAATGATACTGAGAAAATACCAAAAATGTAGTTCATTTTATAGTTTAATTTTCTAAAATTGGAAAGATTTGAAAATATAAATCAGTACTTAAGTGCTATCAAACTCATTATTTAAAATCGATTTCTGGTGATTTCTTTTCTGTGTTTTTAAAAACATAACTTGTAGTTGTCATTATTTAGGATACCGCTGGTGATTTCGAAATGGAAAGTATTTTTTTCCATCGTATTTCCAAACAAAACATCCTGAAAAGGGTTCCACCTCAATTAACCTAACCTAGCGTTAATTAAAAAGTATTTTTTTTTTTCCCAAATGATATTACAGTAGAACCCTGGAAATCCAAACTAATTGGGGCTGTGGTATGTTCAGATTATCCGAAAAAAAACATACTGGTACTCTACATGGTAGGCCTATACAGTACACAGTTACAGCTATGGTATTAGCTCCCACTTGGCAACGTAGCGTAACAGTGAGACAGAAGAATGAGGGTTGTTTGACCTTGTGGGGGTGAGGAAAGGCTTTTCAATTGGAATTATGCTATGTAGAAAAACACGCAGCTGCCATGCCGATTGACATGATGCTTATGCGATGCTGGCACAATATCGCATCATCTAGCAGGTTTAGTTCCTTACACCAGAAGAATATTACTGATTTTTCTAGTTAAGTGAAAGTTACTGTGTTTTCATATAAACGTGAGCGCTACATACATATTATTAAAAAGAATGTATTGTTAAATAGTTCACTAAAATACAGGTACATAAAATACTGTAGTGATGTTGCATTCCGCTAAATCTATATTACTAAAATCGTTTATTTCTCTGTCTATCTGTTTGTCTGGCGCAATTTCCTGAGCGAATGGAAAATAGAAATAATTTTTATAATGAAACGTCCGCGACAGGAATCGAACTTACAACCTTCTGATTCGAAGTCAGACATCTTATCCATTACGCCAAGGTGACTATTACTCACTTTATATTGCTTTTTGACTTACGTGTCCTTCCCCTTACCCCAATCAATAATGAATGAATTCAACCTTTTTTTTTTTTTTTTTTGAATCTCAACATTTTTTATTTATTTTTGATCCGTCTGTTTATTTTTACTTCAAAAATGACAATTAGAACTATAACTGCTGAAATGTTGGAATATTTTAAATATAATATTATTACTTAACCAAATTATATGTGATGTTTGAACAAAAAAAGAAAGAAAGAAGCACTATTTCTATTAGGTAGAATACTGAAAAATCACTATTTGTAACTAAAAAAACACTGAAAAGTATCAATTCTAATTAAAAAAAGTTTCTCAAGAAAGAAAGAAGCACTATTTCTAATAGGCAGAATGCTGAAAAATCACTATTTGGACTGCTCAGAAAACAATCAGTGTAAGTCAATAAACCAAAAAATGAAATAGGTTTTTTAAATTACGTATCAAAAAATAACAACATTTGTATTAATAACAACGTTTGTAAATTTGAAGAATGAATTTTTTATTGAAAGATAACATAACTATAAACTTGGAGGAGTGATTTTGGCACTTTGTCAACCGAAAGTATAAACATTAGAGTATGACTTACAGAAAAAATTTCAATTTAAAACAAAATGACTTACACTGATTGGCTTCTGAGCAGTCCATTTGTAACTCAAAAACCATCACTATTTCTAACTCAAAAACCACTGAAAAGTATCAATAGGAATAAAAAAAGAGAGTCAAGAAAGAAAGATGCACTATTTCTATTAGGTAGAATACTGAAAAATCACTATTTGTTACTAAAAAACCATCACTATTTATAACTCAAAAACCACTGTAAAGTATCAATTGAAATAAAAAAAAGAGAGTCAAGAAAGAAAGAAGCACTATTTCTATTAGGTAGAATACTGAAAAATCACTATTTATAACTTAAAAACCAATACTATTTGTAACTCAAAAACCACTGAAAAGTATATCTATATTACTAAAATCTTTTATTTCTCTGTCTGTCTGGTGCAATTATTGTAATTTGTGAAAATAGAAATAATTTCTACAAGTTCGCTACAGGAATCGAACCTGCAACCTTCTGATCCGAAGTTAGACGTCTTAGACATTAGGCCAAGGGGACTACATTCTACTCTCCATAAAAAATAAAAATATATCATAGATATATGATTCACACGCTGGTTCTAAAAGCAGTCGTGGATTGAGAGAATATAGACATCAGAATTAAATTTAAAAAAAAAAAAAAAAACTTTTAAAAAATTTGGGTTTTAGTTGACGATGTAATTTGTGTGTATTTTTTTTTTTTAATAAATAAAAAGTTGTTTTCCGTTACATATGCGAGGCTTCCGGAGCGAAGCGACGAGTAGCCAACTAGTATTAGCTTAAAAACTGTTATTTTAGTAATATGTACAGTTGAAGGCCACCAGCACTGACGGATCCAGAAGAGAGGGGATGGTTTCAATGCCCGATGGGAGTATGAATACCTGTACAACTTTCAGTTGCTGAGAAATGTGTTCACACGAATGAAGGTCCAACAAGATCTTCCAGTTCTTAAGCTGACCAAAGGCAGATTCCAGGATAACTTCGAGCTCCTTCAGTGGTTTCAGAGATTCTACAACACCAATTGCGACAGACAATTATTACGCAAGAAATCTTCGTTGCCAACAAGAAAAACAGAAAAAGCCAATGCGCTTAGTAAACCTCTCTCTTCTGGATCCATCAGTGCTAGTGGCCTTCAACTGAAGAAGAATCGTACATCTTAAACTCACATTACAATATGTACAGTGTTATGATTAAATACTATACTTCCTGTACATTGCAAGTGAGATTTAAATTTTTTCCTGCATCATTGATTCTATTCGGATTACCCGAAATTTCGGATTTGCGGGGTTCTACTGTATTTGATATCATACTTAAGTATCTATTTTTATTACACATTTGGAGGGGCTTAAAATACACACCAGAAATTGATTATAAAAAATAGGTTCCAATAGTACCTATAAATCTTTACAAAAAAAAAAAGTTCCTGAAAGAACCTACAGTCTATTTTCCTTAAGATGTTTTATTATTAATTTTTATATTTGTATTTTAAAGCAATCTCCAAAAGTCTGTATTTGTAATTATAATAACCACTAAATGTATTTATTCAACATTATATTTTGTATTTGGTGAAAATTGATAGTCTGCACTGCTGGACTTTCAACAGAAATCCTTCCTTGCTGTCAACATGTAAATATTATACCTAATACTTCTCAAGCAGAATCACTTCACTTGCAAATTTCTGTAGAGGGATCCATAAAGAGAATTTTTCAAAAACAAAATTTACATTTTCTCTTAATCATAAATATGATTCCTATATGTTTAAAGAAGGTTGTTCACTGGTTCAAAGCTATTGACGGGGATAAGGATGGAAGAAGGAACAAACACACCAATCCTTATATATTATTTCTCAAAGGGTTTTTTTTGTCGGAACGCCATATTTCCTTTACTACTTCATCAAAATCAATGATTGAGGCATCATTTTGAAGATTACGTTCCCCGCTAATGACGAAAAATAAACAAATTGTTTAAAATTAATGTTTTCGTTAAAAAACTTTATTTTTAAAAACTTTTTATAAAAATGTAGACGCTTTAACAGAAGCGCCTTATTTTTCGAAAGCGAAACAACATTTCAAATGTTGCTTTAGCGTTGTAACCTTCAAATATTTCCTTTTTTGAATAAAAATGCACTTTAAATGATGTTTCATCATTTATTAAATAACAACAGATAAAAAAACAAACAAAGATTTATATTTTAATAAAAATAAACGATTTATTACAATAGAAACATAAAAATTAGTCAACTTCTCATATATTATTTCTCAAAGGTGTTTTTTTTATTTCCCTTAATACTTCATCAAAATCAATGATTGAGATATTTTGAAGATTACGTTCACTGCTAATGATGAAAAATAAACAGATTGTTTAAAATTAATGTTTTCGTTAAAAAAACTTATTTTAAAAATCTTTTTGTAAAAATGTAGAAGGCAATCTATTGATAATCTGTTCATTTAATCATTCGGTGACTGATGAAGATACCATGCAAATTATTCGCACGGGTCAACCTTTTTATAAAACTGGATACATGTATTGCCTAACATTCATTAGGAAAATGGCTAAAAAGCAAAATATAAAAGCAATATCAATAGAATTAAACACAAAGAATTCGCAAGTAAAAACGCAAGTAAATTCCAAAAACACTCTAAAATGGATGGAAAGAATCATCAAAATCTGAAGTATTGCTCTCGGTAGTTCTCAAAAATCAACAGGGAGAAAGTACATAGAAGATGGCTAGTAGTTACTCAAGATTTCAATGAGAAAGCCTTTGTTTAAAAAAGAAAAAAAGAAAGTAAACACTGCAAATAGTAAGGTGCTTATTATTAGCAATCCAGTCTTTATCAGAAGTATCTACATAAAGAAAAGAAGATGACAGATGATCTGGAATCAGGATTCAAGCTGTAATGATTTTCAAGTCCACCAATAATCAAATGTTATTCACAAGAGGAAGAAAAAAAAATGATGGACAATGGAATAATAATAATAATAATAAACTTCAATGACTGTGAAGGTACAAAATTATTGAGGATGGATTCTCTGAATTGAAGTAAAGAGAAGTAAATTATCTGCTAGGAGTAAAAAAAAAAAATCCAAAAATTTATGAGACAGAAATTTGTGATGCAAATAACAAATATTGATTTGAATCATACTGCCTCAGTACAATTACATAATTTTTCTAAGCTACTAGAAAAGAATATTTTACAACAAATTGTTAAAATATAAATCAGCAGTTAAAATACAAAATCAAATCCTGATGGCAATACAATTTTAGAATTTAATGATTACAAGATATCAAAAGTTTATTCATTATCCAAGACAGATTATGAATTACTTCTAATCCATAGAAGTTATTATATCTAAATGTTTTCTTTCATTATGCAAAAATTACAGAAGTAGCTATCACTTTTAACTTTTCTGCTCTCATCACTATTTACACAATGTTAACAATTATTAGAAATAGAACGTTTCATTAAATGTCCTGTTTTCTTAACATTTTCATACTAAAAATATTACTGCAAAACTAATTTAATTAATTTCATTTGGTAGTAAAGACAGAGGGAAAAAAAAATCTTTCTCTTTGAGTTATTCTTCAGTTAACTAATTTCTGTACTTGAAAAATGAAAATAAAAACAATGAAATCTTTAAACACTTTTTTCTACGAAATTATTGATTTATTGATTCATGGAAAAAGATTTCATAGTCGAATTAAAAATATCAATAAAAGTCTGTTTTCAAGAGAATTCATGCCTCGCAAAAAAAGTTAAATGTAAAGAAAGATTAAGATTAAAAAATTAATTTCAAGGTTCTGAAAGAAATGAAAAATGCACATAAATTTAGAACTAATTTACATACAAAAAAAAAATAGTAAAAATACATGAGGGATATTTCAGATCTTTCTTAAGATCAAAGTTCAACATCAGTTCTGATAAAACCCAACTATTTTTCATTCCTAAAGAACCTTGGAATATTTTACGTACATTGGCATTGATACCTTAAAATAAATTTCGATAGGCTTACTACCTTTTAATTCAAAACGAAAAAAAAAAAAAAAAAATGCTCAGAAATGTGTTATTCTTTAACAAAGAATTTTTTTATAAATCTATTGTTGCCGGAATCTTCTGCAGTGTGCAATTACGATTCGTATTAGGAAATTAAACTACACAGAAAAATTGATTTTTGTCTAAAGGGAAAATTTCATTAAAAAAAACGAAGGCTAGAAGGGAATAGAGGTCATTTCTCTTCATAGAGACAAGACCCGAGTTACTTAGACTTTTTTAGTATACATCAAAGGCTTATTATCAACGTAGAATTAATCGATCTTACCGTCGTCTTGCTACTGCTATCACTATGAAATCTTGTGAAATTATTCTCATTATAGCAAGGCAAGCCTTTCAAAAACTCTGCCGTAGTCTGAAAATAAAGACAAATATTATTTAAATACCCAATTCCAATTGATCTGAAAACAAAAGCAATCTGGATTTCTCAAAATAAGTATTTTTTGTAAGTTGGATTGTAAATTTATAATCAGGTAGATTTGGAAAGCTGTTAGGTAAATTTCATTTCTTAAAATCTCGCCATCTGATTTCAGGAAAAGTAATTAACTTAAGACAGTATATCAACAACAAGCTAAGAGAACCCACCATCTTGGAAATTATGACGCGATTTCATAAATAACCTCGAAACACTCCGATAAACCAGTAACAGCAAACTGTTTATTTTAAAATTGAATAAACATGTATTATTTACATAATTTATAATTAAATAATTTTTTTATTTTTTATAATTGTTAAAAATTAAATATAACCTTAATTCCAAATATTCATGTCTGTTATCGAGAGTTCAATCGTCCAACATGTCGGATGTTGAGGAAGATTTCATGTGTGACGATGAAGAAGATTACGATTTGGTAAGAAATTAATATTGGATTTTAAAATAATGCGCATCACAAGGATCTATGTTTATTCTATAAATATGTATGGTAGTTAGAAATTTCTTAGAGTTAGAATTGTTTAAAAAATAATTTGAAACTACTGCCGGCCATCGTTCTGAGCTTAGGCCTACCGGCTATTCGTAAGCCTAACATATTAAAATATGACAGATAATAAGAAAATGAAAGCTGTTGCTGTTACTAACTTAAATGGATTTAATTCATTGATGAGAACTACATAGTTTTGAATTATCCTCGTAGCTTTATTCTGGAATAGTAATTCTTTTTTGACCTCATATATCAATGCTCACTTGGTGTTGATATTAAGAAACGTTTCGATTAATGTAACAGCCAATCGTTTGGTAAAGTTTACTTAATGGGCATCTAATATGCCCTTACATTTCTTTTCTTTCGGTTTCTTTCTTTCTTTTTTTTTTTTTTGTATTTTCTTTTTATCTTTTTGCAGGAATACTCGGAGGACAGCAATTCGGAGCCTGATGTCGATTTAGAGAATCAGTATTATAATTCCAAAGCTTTAAAGGAAGATGATCCCAAAGCTGCATTAGTCAGCTTTCAAAAGGTGTGCTTTCAGTAATAATTTATTATTTATTGTTATTATTATAACAGTTCAGTATAATTTTACTTCTTTATTCTTCAGAATTTTTTATTCGGTTAAGGTTGTATTTTGTAAAATTGTGTTTTTGTAAAATTGATACAATTAAATTCGTTGAAGATTTGTGTTAAAATTATTTCCAATAAATATATATTAGTACGATGTTTTCAATTAATATCTAAAGAAAAGCTATACAAAGTTAAGTGGAAAAACGAAACTAATTGAAACTTTATTAAATGATATCTTATTGATATTGAATAATGAAGAGGATTAATCAGATAGCTTAGTTTTTCATAGCATAATGTGTTGAATTTTTAAATATTACTAAGTTATTCTTAAATGTAGATGAATGAAGAGACCAATAATATAGTTTTTGTCATAAAATGCCTTATGATAAATGTTAGATGGAATTTTTGATAGTTGGAGTGCTATAGCTTTTAAAATGTGAAATTGGGCAATTGAAGCAGTAAGAGTGTTGTGTAGTCCCTAAGTTTTGGAAAAAGAAAAGCACAATGAAATTTGTTGTAAGCCAATGACCCAAAATTACATTTGTACCTTTTGGCAATTATGTACTGATTGGAAAACTGTACTAAGCATAACCTTTTTGTTCAGCGAGGCAGTTGTCATTGAAGTCTAACATATCTATTGTTTTTGCTACTTTTTTTCCTTTTGTCTAAAACATAGGGCATCAGTTTACGCTTTTTACAAAACTGAATTGTACTGTCTACTACTTAAAAGCTTCATTAATTTAACAGTTTGTTCTTAAGCTGTATGGACAAAAGCATTTATTATTCCATAACTAAATTACCTTTTTCATTTTGTGAAGAGGAGAAAGATTTTTAAAAGCTGTTATTATCCACTGCTTTTTAAATTTCATTGAAATTTTTACAAAAATATCAGTTTTCTTTTGTATCATTATTTACCTAAAACAGCAAGCCTCTCAAATGCTTTTGTTCCAGTATGTATTCCTTTCACATGGATGTAAGAAAAATTAACAATTAAAATTTGCTTAAAAAATTATGTAGTTATAATTAAGATAATTTCATTACAATTTAAAATTAAAATGAAATTGGGATCGATAGAATGACTAATCTGTCATGAGATGGAGATCAGTAGACTTACTGCTGTGTTTTGAAACTTCAGAATTATAATTGAATTTCAATAGCATACACTTCAATTTAAATGAATTACACGATGAAAATAAAATATATGATCATACACTGTATTATTCATATTAAGATGATAGTTAATATAAAATATTCTATGGAATAAGGATTTCATTTTCAAAGTTAAAATTGCCAATAGAAAAGTGCTGAATTTTTTAAAGATCTGTTTTGTAAAACAGCCAAACTTCAGCTCTTGTAATGCATTTTTAATTAACATTTAATTTCCACATCCAAATTTTCATATTAAATTAAACTTTGATTTTTCTTGCATCCTAGGAATTAACTAATGATTGTTGTTTCCCATGCAATTTAAAAAACAATACACAAGTGTAATTCAACAACTAGAAACTGGTAATTTTTGACTTGCATGAACTTGGTTCAGTTTTTTGTTTTCATTAATGGAAATTGCTGATGATGATCAGTAAGTTCAAATGTGACAAGCAGGGCTGTATGAAATCTGTCCCCCCCCCCCCTTTTTTTTTAAAGAGTTGATTTGAAGATTCCTAACTCCAACTTCATTTTTGTAAAATATAAAGGTTGATTTTTGTTACTTGGTTGAATAACAAGTGTTTTCAGATGAAGTGAATATGTTATAATTTTATGCTACTTGATTTCTAGTTAATGGAGTCAAGAAATTATTATTGTTGGTTATTTTTGTTTTTAATTCCACAACCTTGGTAACAAAGATCTGAGGAAAGAGTGTCATATCGTTTACATTTCTCAGATTAAGTTTAAGGATGGCAGTCTTTATAAAAAAAAAAAAAAAAACATGAATAGTGAGAATAAGGCATCATGTTAGAGAAGTTATGTAATAAAAACAGTGCATTCACTATTAGATTTGAATTATTCAATTTTAAAGAAAGCTAAAATTAAGCTTCATAGTTAATTGTCTTTCTAAAACTGTCATTTTGAAAAATGGTCTAAAAATGAAGGTATGACTTAAGAAATGTTTTAATTGACCAGAACTGAATTGAATCAAAACTGAACGTATTTTTTCATAATGAGTACTTAATGTAGTCAGTATTTGGTTAAACTGGTTGAAAACATGATAAAAAATTGCATCATATTCTCTTAGGTTTCGAAATAAAAAGGTTAAAAATGTTGATTGTGGCATAGAAATTAGTAATAAAATTTTCATAGTATGTTATCAAAACTAAGATTATTTAAAATCATATTGCTTTTGGATGTCATAGGTGTCCAATGTTTTTTGACTATATTCTAAATTTTGAAGTATAAAAAAAATCAGAAATCTGTTTCTTGAATATGTTCTCAATGTACTTTTCCAGTCCATGAACAATCGATACAGTTTTCATCAAATTTTATTTAAAGTATCAGGAATCACAGAAGTAATCATAACAATAATAATAATCCCATAAAACATGTTTTAATCCTTAATAGCTTATAATTTTCATTGCAAACAGGCTGATGAATCTACTTCATATTTAAATATTGTCTTTGACGTCAAAAAAAATCTTTGTTCCTCAGATTCTCTACTCTTTATCATTGTTTAGTAATTACTTTACCATTTACTTGCCATTGCCCATTTCATGTTTTATTTGAGGAGATTTAGTTACATGTTATTATCCTTTTGCCTCCTGACTTTTAAATAATTTTAAAAACAATTCAGAAAATAAATTTGAAATTTCAGAATGTAATTAAAAAGAAAAATAATTTAATATTCATTTGTTGATAAAAGTTTAAACAAAGAATTTAAATACAAATTCATGGATAACAGTTATATAAGGTTTAATTGAGACCGTTTTGTTTGTGGCATTAAACAAATTAGGTATTTTACCTCATTTCTGCAATTGAACTTTTTTACCCTTTTTTCCCAAAATAATCAGTCCTTGTAAGTTTAGAAAATTATTGACTATTTTATTTGCTAATGGTAAAAAAAATAGGTTTTTGTAAATGATTCAAATGACCATATTTTTGCATGTGTAATTACATTTGCATGCCAGTCTTCCTTTTAAAAGGGAGATCATGTCGATAATATTCTGTTGATTGTTTGGAGTTTCCTTTATACATTAAATGCATCATAGCTTACTATATTTATATAATTATCCTCTCCCCTGATTCAACAAATTAAAATTTTGGCTTTTAATTTCTTCCCTTCCCCCCCCCCCCTTTACTAAATTCTTGAGAAGACCATGTAAAAATGAAGTTAAACACACTTTTATCCTTATTTCACTAACATTTCAATCCTTATAAATGGAAGACCCAGGTAATTATCATTCTTACCTCATGACTTATTAACAGTCAGGCTGCCTTACTTCCTTGGGAGGTAAACAGCACATCATTTAGACCATTCTCTGAGCATTATTGACTTATTTTTACTGCTTTAAGGTATTTTGAAACCAGTGGTTTTATGTGGATGTTTGCTGAAAATGAGGTAAAGGAATATTAGTAATACCAAGTTTTGCATCTGCAGAACAAGCAAAGTGAAGGTGACATGAAGGAAGTTCAGCATGGAACTTGAAGAATTTTGCTGTTGAAAGAACATATGATGAAGGCAAAGATAACCTCACAATCATTTCATAATCTTAAATATTTTACAAGAGGAGGAATCATTAATATATATATATGGGAAGGATGAAATTGCTTTTAGTTATTTACTAATATTACCTATGGTTGTCCACTGTTCCATTTCTTTTCAAATGTATTAAACAGTAAACCTGCATTTTGGGGGGAATGGGACAACTCGCTGCGAAGGTTTGCAATTTGAACAATGAAATAAAGAAACAGAGTTGATAGTAACCAGTACCATGCACACAAGGATAGAAGGACAGACTTAAGATGCGGTACCATGCATATAATTATACGTTTGATGTTTAATTTTGTTAATGTGTCATAAAATAAGTGGGAAAAATATTTTAGTATGAGCTCAAGCTGTTGGTGCAAAGCGTGTGTTTATATTGAATAATTACCTTACCTGGGTCTTGATAAAAAATTCAGTATTACCATGTTCTTAAGCCTATTTTACCGTCTATTTTTTTTTATTTAAAAAAAAAAAAACAAACAACCAGTGGTACTGTGACCTTAAATTTTATAACAATTTCTACGAATTTAAGACAGGTAAAGCGAATTACTGTTAATTATCTAAGTACATATTAAATCCTCAGCAAATATTCTTGATAAATCTAAATTTTCGTATGTAGTATTTTGTTATTTTTGAAAAAAATTTAATCTATTTTTTATTTAAATCAAATGAAGTGTACTACTATATTTATCAGTTGTATTTGTCATAACAAATTTATCTCCATGAAGGTAAATAAAGTCCTAACTCCAGTTTGTAGAAATACAATATTTGCAATATAAAAAAGGGGGGGGGGGTCAGCATAATTCAATTTTCATCGTATCATATTCGTCTTACTTAGCATCAAATATCAAACAAACCACTTTAAACAATAATTTTCAAATAGCAATCAACCCACCATTTCACTCATTTCATTTGCCATCTATTAATTGGCTAGCCAATCAGGTTTATGAAGTGCCACTGTATATTAAGTTTTCTTTAACTGGTGTAAGGCTTCATCTTAATTATAGTTTAAACTTTTAATTTGTTATAGATTACTCTTTTTACTGTAGTGTGAATTTGCAGTATACCTTGGCTTTCAGTTCTTATTCTGATTTAAAGTCTTGCTGTTATCAGTGGTATGGAATTTATTGGATTTTGCTTCAGCATCATAATCAAACTTAAACATACAGTAATCAGAATTCCAGAAATCAATTAGCACAGATGGTGAACAAATTTTCAGCCTGCTAAATGCTTTTAAAAGATATTAATTTAACCTTTATCACACTTCATTTGAAAACTTTTGTCTCAATCACTGTCAAGCTATTTGATCATAGGCAGACACTAATAAGTTTAGTCCCCCAAAGCAGAACATCAAGCGACGGCACAACATTGTCGCACAATGAAAATGAGGGCTGCCCCCGACTCCACAACTGGTTTTAATTGTGTTTAAGGTGGTTTGTTGAGATTTTCAAAAACCAAAAATATTTTGACAAGCAGCCTTTTTTTTTTTTTTTTTTTTAACTATTAATAGTGATGATGATTACAGTTCATATTAAATAAAAATAAAATTTGAGATTAAAAATTCATAAATTTAAAGTAGACAACCCAAACAGTCTAAAAATATACTTAACAAAATAAAAAGATATGGAAATCTTGTGTTTGCAAATTTTTTTGTTTTAAACTTATTTTTAAATAGGTGAACCGTACTATAATTGTGATAAAAAAAAATCTTAATCATTATTTTGCACTCATGTATGTCATATTTTTTTTTTATTTTTTTTTTTTAAATAGTATGTGAAAATGATGTTATTCTTGTTTATTTTTATTTATTACTGCTGCTTTTTATTTATAATTCAAAGTAGCAAACTTAGGTTTATCAAAATTCTATATTTTTAAACTTGCTTGCTTTTTTTTTATTTATATATATATATATATATATATATATATATATATATATATATATATATATATAAACATTAATGATGTAAACTGTCTGTACATACATTTTTTATTTTATTTTTTTAATCTTAATTTATCTTTTACATTGTAGTCGTATTAGAAGGTAAACTTCCTGTTGATGACTGTTCATAATTTTAAATGTTAAGCTTTGCTTGGCAAATATAAGAGTAGATAAACATTAGCGTAGCTTTTTTTTTTACTGTACATAGTTTGGAGAAGGTATTAATAGATTAGGAATTTATAGAATAAATGCATGTACAATCAGTTTCACATTTCTAGATCATTGTTTGTGGCTAACGTTGCCTTTGATGATGCGTTGTTTGTTTCATCACCTTTACAGTAAATTTCACTTAGCACTATTGGAGAAACCAGTAGAGGGAAAAAAAGAAAAATACTCAGTGAAACTATAAACTAGTCATTGGACCATATAAATCTGAAAAACTCGGGGATAATAAAAAAAATATTGTTACTGTAAGTTGATTTAACAGTAACAATATGGATATTATAAATACAAAAGCTAACTGAAACTGTATTTAGAGAAACTATTCTGTATATGTAGTGTATGAGCCAGTAATTGTTTAATTTTTTATTTATTTTTTTTAGCTTTGATTTTATTCACATATTTCAATTTTATTAATATAAAACATTTTCACTATTTAAATTCATTTTTCTTTTGCTTTATTTTATTAAATGGATATTTCAATTTTACTTAAAAATTTTGAAATTCTTAATTCCTAATTTGTTTTATTCTGTGTTTCTTGAGTACAAATACTTTCATTTTGGTGTTAGCTTACCATATTTCAATTTTTTATGAATGCTCTTACCACTGAAATTATGGCTGCAAAACAAACTTCAAAAATTTTGTTTTGAAGGGTATTAATTTTTTAAATTACCTGTTGGGTATTGGCCCCAGTATTTGGCTAATCTATTTTGGAATCTAATCAAAATAATGTGATACAGAGTTTTTAACTGCCAAGTGATGTGGATTTGCAATGTAAATGCATTATAATGATAGAAGTAATTTGACAACATGTTGCAGTTTTAGTTTTGTTTTTGCTGTGTAGATTATGCTTCTGAAAATGATTTCTGGTTTGTCTTATAAAGCAAATCAGAAGAAATTTTTCTTTTCATTTATTTTTAATTTGTATGTTCATCAAGTTACTCTGCTGATTGTTTTTATTATTATTAATTTTGAAATGTACAGGAGAATGTATACAGTAGTGCTCCAGAAATACAACTTACTCAATACAAAACAAAACATGTTAATACTTGCCCATAGTTGTCATCCAATTTTCGCCTCCTGTTGTCATTAGATGAATTGCTTCATATTTTGACAACAGCAAGGACACACATCTTCAACATTGTTTTTAATTGCTATTCTGTAGAACATCAGTGTTCAAAATGCTGTCCAAAAAATAGAATTTCTAAAATTACACTTATTTATGGTAATGATATAATTTTAATAAAAAAATGCAGCCATTAGAAAGTTTCTGCAAGCACAAAGTTAGATCCAAGCCTGTAATAGAAATGTGTGAATATGTTAATGATATGATTTTATATTTATCTTTTTTAAAAAATTATATAATTCATCATCATTCATGCTATTAAGTGAAGCTCTCTCTAAAAATTTATTTTAATATAATTTTATACAGAATAACATTTTTCTTTCAGATGAATATATTTTTGAAAGAGAAATATTGTTCAAACATAAATATAGACTGTATTCATTTGTTTCTGAATATTCTGCCACTTGGAAATTACTGAAAATGTTGTTTTTAAGGGTAGCATTGTTCATGCAATCGTTTGGCATAAATCAACAGCCTGGAATAGAATTGAATTAATATATCGCCTGTAGGCAGCTGAACTATTTATTAATAAATTCGTTGACAACTGCCTGTGATCTTGACAATGAAATAGACAATGTTTTAATAAGAGAAACATGCAAAACTTTGAATCTTTACAAAGAAAATAAGATTTTTTTTTTTTTTTTTTTTTTTTTAAATGAAGGAGGCTGAAAATTCATCAGTTAACTTTCGTTGATAATTCTTCAGTTCATGAAGAATGAATTTCTTGATATTCTAGTCATCAGAAATTACCTTTTAAAAATGGTAATAATTCTGAATATTTTAATTTGCTCATTAAATTAATGTTTCAGTTTAGTTTTAAATATTTCTCTGGGGCAAAAATAAAAAAAAAGTATTTTGAAAAATCTAAAACTTCACAATGGGTCTGAAAATAATCTTTATTGGTTTGAGTTATTAAAATTTTACATACAAGAATGCAAAAACAAAACCTGATGTGCATAACAAACGATGCAAGATAAATTTATTAGATAAGTTAAATTAAATAACCAAATTATCATAATATGGTTAATTATTGTTTAAATTGACAGTTCCTTAAAATTTTAGAGTTCAGAAAAGTTTGCATGTATTATATTTAATCCTGTATTTTTCATTTTTAAATTTTGTTGCTATAAGCTCAGTGATTTATTATCTGTTCAGTTCTTAAAATTTTATACCTCTGCATTAAGTAATTTGATAGTAGAACTCAATAAATAATGAAAAAATGATCATGTGTATATATGTTTAAAAATCAAGAAATATTAAATATCTGATTTTGAAAAATCACACAAAAGAATTAATATTTAAAAGATCAAGACAGTATCTGCAACAAAATAGTAAATTACTTTTTTATTTTTTTTTAATGTCTAATAATAATGTGTAGAACTTGAAGAAATACTTTTTAGAGGAGATTGCAGAAGTTAAAATTATTTGAAAAATTGGATGGAAATAATAATAATAAAAATCATTTTTATTTTAGGTAAAATAATTATTTATTGACATAGCTTTTAATGAAAATACTAACTGCAAAATTTTAAAATAGTCTGGTGCGTACAAACATACACACATACACATAAAAATTGCTGGACTGATCATTGAAAGTATTAAATAAATTCCTTGTCATTGATCAGTTTTCTTTTGAGAATTACACAGAATGCCTAAAACACATTAAAAACATTGATCAGATTTATTTATTTTTTTTAAAAATGATAAGTTCATAACTTCTTTTTTTTCTAAAGTAATTACATTTAACGTAATTAATGTAAGGCTTTGTATTTCTATTGTTGTAAAATAACTTAGATAATTGGTAATTTTTAATTGGATTTGAGAATTAAGTGGAAATTAAAATTATTATGTAAATATACAAACTACAGTATGGCCAAAAACAAACGACACAACGATTTGACCACATGAAAGGCGGCACTGCAATATGAACACACAGGCAATTGTTATATTCAGAACAGGAATGATTGTGGATGTAAGATTAATCATGTTGCTGTGAAAATTGAATTAACTACCAATGAGAAAGTGTTTTTTGTGGAGCACTATTTTCGATCCTATGGAACAGGCCATGGCAATGGGCCTAGCCTACTATACGTTGCTATGGAATTTCGGGAGCGTTCTAACCATCCAACACCCACAAACAAGGTTATGCTATCCGTCAATAAATTCTGTCGAACCAGAGTACTCACACAGTGGAAAGGTTGCACCGGCCGTCCCTTAACAGTAACAACGAATGAAAATCACAGCCGACTTTTTTGCACAAGTGTTGCAGTCGCCGCAACGAATAGCAGTTAAACGGGACGTGGGTCAAACATCAGTTTGATGTATGTTTAAAACCATTGGTGGGTTCCCTTAC
The DNA here is from genome assembly GCA_023159025.1 of Thereuonema tuberculata. Classification (NCBI taxonomy): domain Eukaryota; kingdom Metazoa; phylum Arthropoda; class Chilopoda; order Scutigeromorpha; family Scutigeridae; genus Thereuonema; species Thereuonema tuberculata. Next base: position 154,983,615 of record JAFIDM010009631.1, read on the forward strand.
AAGATTCAGACTGGCCAACCAGTGAAACCTGTCTATAAAGAAGCAAGAGTCGTGAACTGTGCTTCCATGTTAGCAATGGTGTATGATTATCCCAGATTTTTGGCTAATGTTTGGTTTTCGGAGTGTCATGTTCTGAATGGCTATATCAATAAACAAACAACCCGATTTCTTGGTTTGGGCCAACCAGACATCATTATTGAAACACCACTCCACAGTGAACAGGTGAACAGTGAACAAACATAGCTGAGCTGCGGCAAAAGATTGTGACAACTCTTAGGAGAATGGAACAACAACCTCTCTTCCAGGGCAAAATACTCAACCGCCAAGGAGATCACATTGAACATGTATTTGTCAACAATCGCCGTTGATTATTCTTTCGGTCTTAACATTTTCTGTTCAAAACGGTTCAGTGTCGTTTGTTTTGAGCCATACTGTACATTCATTCTAAAATAAAGCAGTTACAAATTCTCCAAGGAATTTTTTTTTAAATTACGTAAATGTATGTCTCTATTAGATTTGCCTACTGATTTTCAAGTAAATTTTCATCAGAAGGCTTCATAAGATATTTTTATGATTGATTATATAAATAAAAAAAATTAAATGGTTATTTTTCACTGTTTTTTATATATCAAATAATTTATTTGAAAATATGTACAATTACTTAGCTATTATTTTAAGATTTCTTTGATAAGTTAATTTGTTTTTATAATATAGAAATTTAGAATTTGTTAACATTTATTTGAAAATTTCATTAATAAAATTATTTCTTGTATATAAACATTACTATTAAGTTTATGAAATCAAATTGATTTAAATAAGCCTAAGGTTTTATTACATAACTTTGTGTAAATTAGGTTTTGTTTTCTCGTGATCTAACAACTAAGTAATCTGCCTAATATTCATTTCAAAAATTTCCTTTACATTCTAACTAAATATAATTATCAATACAGATGCTCCTATGGTGGGATGGGGGTTACGTTGCAATGAACCCATTGTAAGAAAATATGAATATTATTATATTTGAATATGGCATAACTATAAAGTAAATGAATAACTAAAATTAGCCATCGTGCTACAATAATTCACTCCAATCCTAATTCCTGCAGCTTGATAAAATATTTGATTATTAAATTCTAATATTGCATAAGTTAAATTTTAAAAGGTTACATATTTTTATTGAAAAAAAAATGTCTACAATAGAGTTAATGTTCAACTGTAAAATAGAAATTTTATCATTTAAAATCATCTAGTGGTTGTTGGTAAATGATAAATAATAATCAAAAATATAATGTATTATTCAATAAAAAATCTGATTTTGTTTTCATATGAATATTTCATTAAGTTTTGTGATGTTATAATGTTTAACTGACAAATTGTAAAGCAGTTCTTTTTAATTTTTATGTTGGTAGTAATTAATTAAAAAAATGTTTTTATCATTTTTTTGAAATTATCACATTCTTCAAATTATTGCCAGCTTTATCTACTGTAGTAAATATAAATTTTGATTTTCTAAATGAGTGTATAGGGTTTGTGTTTAATTATGGCATTGGATGTTCTAATACTATTATTATTTTAGTTTTTCTTAAGATTTTCAGTTTATAAAGTCTCGTATATAAGCTTGAATTATAACACTGTTTCAGGGTAAAGTCATCTCAGTTAGACATAAACTGTCTTAAAAATGATTAGGACAGTAACTTTTAGAATTCAGACTTAAGTTCATTCCCAATTCTAAAATTTAATAAGTTGGGAAAATTATCAGAAGTACACGAAGACAAAGCAAAATAAATTATTTACACTTTTGCTATTTCCTTTACCAAGACTATTATTATTATTATTATTATTGTTTGGTAAGGTTGAACTAAATCTCAATTAAACGGTTTTTAACCTGTGATAATAAATAAATAAATAAATGTTAAAAGCTTTTAAAGTTAAATAGAAGGAAACTGTAACAATCATATGAGTCTGTGGACAGAGAATAGAAAATATACTTCACACCTATACCTTGCTTATAGAACATAGAGCAGAATCATTGTGCAGCTAGAGGGTTGAACTCGTAATGAAGTCATGGGGCTCCATGACAACCAATTTTATTGAAAGGGGGATCTATGATAAAGAAAAGGTTAAAAGAACTAGTCATAGTTTATTTAAATGTTTAAAATTAAAATTTAAGCATTTTAAATTTCAGCAAATTGTGCTATTTAATAAAGAAATCATCAACAAATTCCTAGATACAATTTACTGGCTGATTTTTATATATAATTATTTAACTTATTAATCGTGTGTTATTTAACTTATGAGGAAACTGAAAATTTAAAAATTGTCACTTATTTATTCTAAAATGATAATTTTATTATCAAAATAATATTATTATCCAAATATTTACTTCAGTCACTATTTTAATAAAATTGATTAGTTTTGATTTACTGACACAAAAAATTAATTAATTTATTATTACATGTTAAATATTTCCTTAATAAACCATTTGGGAACTTTATTTAATATCATTCCGTGAATCAGGGTAAAAATGAATGAAAATATCTCTGCTACCATTTCGTTTGGGATTACGAACAACCGAAAGATAATGATAATAAGCTAAAGATGAATAGTAAATAAAAACCAAGATAAGTAAAGATTAATAACATGAATTTTACTGTAAGGCTAGATGTGAATACACATGGTAAACAATCAAAACAATGGGCTTAAGGCTCACTGACAAAGCATCAAGTTAACGTAAATGAACATAGAAAGTATATTCTCGACAGTCTTTCTTTGTGAAAATGTTCAAGATAAAATTAAGTGTCAATTAAACAAAAAAAAACTTCAAAGTCAGAAGTAATGTTGATTGAACGTACAGTTTAACACTTATTAAAAATGAAGAAGATATTTGCTAGCAAAACGTATTCTTAACAAAACGAATATGCCTATTCAAACTGTCACTCACGCATTTCTCCAAAGTCTACGCTGCACCAAAAGTTCTTAGTTTAGTAGCACATGTTTCGAAGCATTTATCAATGGTTGATATGCTCACAACACTGGCGATAATACTACAAACACTCTGCCGAAGCGACGCACAAACGTATCCTGCGGTGATCACGAGTTTACGGACGGCGATGCGGCCAGCTGGGATCCTTGCCCATCAGTGACTCGCCTATCCATGCCTTGACTTTGTCTTCCC
>JAFIDM010009631.1:154991789-155096500 GCA_023159025.1 Thereuonema tuberculata
CGAGAGCTAGGTGTTTCCTGTGTAACATGCATTTACCTTTTGTCCTTTTGCTGTGCTTTATTCTGTTTTCTTATACTTTCTGCCTGTGTTATTTTTAACTTTTATATATTTTTTTTTCCCTGTTATTACTTTGCTCTTGCAAAAAGGTAAAAAAATATATAATTTTTTGGTTTTTTACACATCTAATTCAAATTTTTGTGGCATTTTTAAAACTTAATTTCGATACTTTATATAGATTTGCCTTAATACTTTTGATCTTACATTTTATTATTTTATTTTTTTGCCATAGACTTTTTATAGTTTTATCATTTTCCTGTGTTGTAATTAATGCTCCTTATCTTAACTTATTGTATTTTTTTGCCTAAGTTATTATTTTATTCTGTTGTACTTTTTCATTTAATGTTTTAACTTTCCTGACCAAGGTTGCTTTTGCTCCTAAAACCCTATTGACCAGTAATCATTCCTCTGTCACACAACCACATTTTCCAGCTGATCTGACTCCATATTTAGTGTTATCTTCCCTTTTTTGGATTTTTCACCTAGAATCCATTTTTCGTTTTCATCCTCCAACAATTTGCTTCTGAAATGTCTTCCCTAATAAACACATTTCAAAACTTAATAAAACAATTTCTTTCAAATGTAAATATCGATTTTACATATTGTTGCATATTGTAGTTATTACAGGTTCACAACAGCCTCTTTGGGCTTGATATCCTGTTTGTCTGATCATAAAATGCTAACTCTGCATCTAACAGTTCAGCAGATGGAAGTACCCGTTATATTTATCTTATTGAAATGTTTATTATTTTTTTCCTGAACTGTGTATCCTGACTTGTATCACAATGTTACATCTCTTCTACTGGTCTATGAGCACTATGTTCTTGTTTACTATTATTCTCCTGCAACCTAATTTAAAGGGTATCAATCTCTGTCCAGGGATGGCATTTCCCTGAGTCATGGCTCCATGTACATTTGATACCAATTGATCATTATTACAGTCTGGTTCCTTTCTTTGTTCAACAATAATGTGTCACTACTTCTATTATAGTCAAATCATTGGGTTCTGTTTTGTGGACTAAAGTATGCTTGATGTTCAGTAGGTGTCTTTCTGCACTTGTTATTGCTTTAAGCTATCGGCCATTTTTCATTTTAGTTTTGTTCTGAAAAGATTGGCATCTTTCAGCCAATTCACAATTTGTCTTAACCAAACCATTTCATTACAATTTAATTTCAAATAAGGATTATTCCATCTCTTTTCTTCAGCAATCAGGCACTTGAGTTGTCATCTTCAAAACCATTGTATATATTTTACCTCTGATATCTATTGCATTAGTGTCTTAACTTTTGTTTCTCTTTGCCTGCAACAGTAGTGATTTCCATTTTGAATATAATATACTGTTTGGTCTCAACACTGTTTCACAAGGTCATATAGGATGTGATCTGTTACTACATCACTTGTGCATCTGCATTGATTTACATATCACAATAACAAGTATCATATTTGATAATCCACTCCAGCCATGTAGCTTTCCATTATGGTTTACCACCAATTAAAGTTGATAATCACTTAGTATGTACCAACTGTCAGAGCAGTTGCCAGTTTATGATCACTAGTTGTGATCAAAGATCTGTTGGTCTTTGAATATAATCAGAAATAGACAATACTTTATTGATTGAGTCATTGATAATATGCTGTTTCTAAAATTGATTGCGATTGGTTACTAATATTTACATTTCCAGATCACTTTTTGCATGTGCAAGTATTTTTCAAAATAATTTTGCTTCCATGGAGGAGAAAAAAAAAGTGGGAGAAATTTTTCCCTTGAAGACAAGAATTTTCAAATGAATTGGTCTATTTTAACATTTTGGAACTTTTAGTAATGTACATGAATCGTCAGAACCACAGGAATTGAATTTGGTGTCAACCATCTTGAAAAAGGGGGGCTGATGGGAGTTTTCTAATTTAAGAAGTTATTTAACAGAAGTAGAATTTTGGTGATTCGCCAGTGATTAGTAACTGCCAAATCAGTAGGAATGCACAGACAATGTAGTTTATAGAATATTTGAACAACCCTCAATTTTAATAAGCTTGGGTACATATCATCCTAAATCAGAGTTACACTTAAAACAAGAATAATAACAGATCAATTTTATTTTTTTATTTTTTGCTGGACAGTTTTGTCCCATACCCACAGAACATCACCATTGAGTTCTATTGGCATGTTCCACTTTCAGGATTCCAACATTAATTTTTTGCCTAAACTTCAACAAGTCCTTCATCTTCTTTTCTAAATCTGTGATTCAGTTCTCTTGTGATGTAATTATGTAGGGGGTAAAATACGAACATTGGATTTAGGAAGGGAAAAAAAAAAAAAGGCCAAGGAATACTTGTCTGAGTATAAAAGTCCTCCCATATCCCCTAGCTAGCCCAATGCATAATGGTATTTTTAACATTATTTCTGTGATACAGCTTTCATCACCACTCCTGCCTGATGGTCCCACATGCAAGTTCTGGCTCTTTTGACACAATTCCTTGCTTACCTCTATGATTATTATTATTAATTAGGTAATACTTGCTAATGTTCTTATCATAAATTGGTAATAGTGTAGATACAACTATTTTATCTAATAGTTATTTAATACAGGATATTTCAGGAGAGATTAGACTTAAGTATTTGTAAAGCTATTTCTTGCAAGTAATTACAATTCTGAATACAGGGTGTCTCATAAATCTGGACCCATAGGATATAATGAGGCGGAGCTCCGTCCTGTTGAAACCAGGTTGGAAAATCCCCTTCTGGGTTTAAGAGGGATGGGTAATGCTTCCTCCTAGAGCATTGTCAAGTATGTAAAATTCAAGGAGACGGATCTGTGGTAGACTGTCCTGGCAGCGTTCTCTAAAAGCCCTAAGAAGTCCCTCCAAAGATTATCTGCAAAGATGAGGGTCCCTAAAAGTTCATCCACCGTATTCTGAAAAGCAGTAAATGGCATCCGTACAAGATGCAGTTGTTGCAAACATTTATGTGAGGATGATCCCAATCGGAGAGTCGAATTCTGCAATTGCGCTGTGCAACAATGTCAGATTAGCCCCACTTTTCCTTTACTATCCTGTTTAGTGACAAGGCCAATTTTTACGTAAACTGGGAGGTGAATAAGCAAAACACAAGTTACTGGTTGCCACTAAACCCCCATTGGATGCAGGCTTCCAAGGCACAAGGTGATGATTACCTCATGGTTTGATATGGAATGATTGAATGATCGGCCCATTCATTTTTTTAGCAAACTGTGACGGGACAGACTAACTTGACAATGCTGCAGAAGGAAGAATTAACCTCAATCTTAAACCCAGAAGGGGATTTCCCAACCTGGTTTCAACAGGACAGTGTTCCGAGACATTACACCCTTTGGATCCAGACTTATGGGACATCCTGTAGATCATTCTTTTAATAAAACTAAAATAACTAATAAAAATTTAGTGTGGTTTTTTTTTCATTCTCTAAGACTCAAAGAAAAAACTTAGTTATCCTGTGTGTTATTTAATCTCTGTGCTTCTGAAACTGAATCACAAGAATAAAATGCTTTACAGTTATTTGGCAGAATGGCATTTATTATAATTTTATATAACCTACTGATCTGCAGATAAAAAGCGGTAATAGTGATACAGGCAAAAGTGTGGAAAACGATAGTAAGAAAAATGAATATGAAAATACTTTGCTTAATATATCATAATATCCTGGATAATAAAAAGCAAAATGGCATCCACTGCATATTGTTTTAGACATACTAGTTATCAGTCATATCATAAATTTGCATTCACCAGGTGGAAAATCTTTGAATCAAAAATTTAACTTGTGCTTAAGGCCTTACAGTAACCAAAAAAAAAATGCCTGCACTGTAACATGTAATACACAAGTGTACAAACTATTTAAAGGTCAGTTTTGTTGTGAATTGCAATTTAATTAAGCCTCTTCATTAATTGCATTAATTTTAGTGATAATTCCAGTTTTCAGTCAAAAGTATTTATTAAAACCAGAGATTTAATAAAATGTTTGATGTAGAGACGTGTCCATCCAGAAATCCTAAAAAGGTAAATTTTTGCAATAAGCTGAAACAGTGCTTGATCACGTGCACTTAATTGCATTTTTTTTCAAATTGAAGTTGAATTTCTTTGTAAAAACGTTTATTTAATATGTAGAACTATGTTTCATGATTCCATTTTGATTAATAAAATTATGGGATAAAAATACTATTTCAATATAGATATGATAATTATGTTTAATAAATTGTTTTCAGTAAATAGTTTTAATGACACTACACCACTTGAGATGGTTCTTCATTAGGAACAAGTCGTCTGGAAATAAAGGCTAGAATGAAAACCCGAAATCTTAAGAAAAATTCATTTAGTTGATTCTCTTTTTCAAATATAGTGAGGAGAGAGAAAAAAAAAATACCTCACCTGGGTTGGGAATCCAGAGCCACATGGTGCACTGGACTGGACACTTAGATTGCTCTGTCACTACCTAGGAATTTGTAATGATCAGTTAAAAAAAAATAATCAACTGTGGCTTTGATATTCAATAAAAGTATAATGAAGCTGTTTGTTCAATTGGTAGCTCAATAGTTAGCATAAAGCTACATGTTCAGAAGAAATTGCAATCTTGTAAATGAAAAAATTAAAACCAAAAATTGTTAACCCACTTGATGCCAGAAGAATTTTTTAAGAATACCGTATATGCTCCAATAAACGCCGAGGCTCTTATTGTCGCCGGTCTCTAATAAGCGCCGGGCTGCAGAGGGGACACGGCCAAATAGTAGCCGGGTCTTGGACATTTGCCTACTGATATTAGTGTAAGCGTCCGTATCTTTATAGTCGTGCGTAATACCTTACAGTACTTTGCCTTACAAAATGCTGCCAAAATGGTCATTTGACATTGCCTTTAAGATTCGTGCGGTGAGGTGGCTGCCCGTCATTGCGGATTCGGGCGACGAATAGAAGCGAAAGGTACAAAAAGACATTGCCATTTATCTTTAACAGTCTTATACAGCATGTGAAATTCAAATAAAGTAGCTGTTTGTAATATTGGCCGGTATTTTTGTGTAAAAATATTGCGTTCTGAAGGTTTTTGTTAATAATGGCCGGTCTCTATTAAGCGCCGGGGGCCTCTATTGGAGCATATACGGTATCTGTATTCTGAAGATATAGTTTACAGTTGATAATATAATGGAGAAACAAATGAAAAGAATATGATGCTATTTTAGAGAGAATAGTTTCGATCTATGTAAACAAAAGAAGAAAGAAAATTGGTAATCTAGGGTTTCAATCCAAACCCTAGACTGAATTTAACTATTCCAGTTGTCATTCACCTTAATTGATGCGAGTCCTCCTACTGTTCTTAAAAGCCTTCCGTTCTCACTCCTTATGTGTACTAAAGCCATTCTGTAATCTTAAAGATTTACTTAGATACCTCGCAAGATTGGCTTAGCAAGATGATAGTGATGGACGATTGACTGCTTAAAATTTGCATGAAACAAAGAATGCCGTAAGTAATATAAGGGTTAATCAAAAAATAAGAATACAAAGTCTGCAATTTCAAATTAATAACAGAAAACATCAGCACCTGTTCAAGATTTATTAGCAGAACTCTTACCTGTTTTTCCATATAGTGATTCATGACATGTTTTTGCAATGGGGACAATAAGATATTGTAAGTATTGAACAGAGGTTTCATCTTCCATTACAATTTAATTGAGAAATGCGTCTCTTCCTGAGGTGTGCCTTAAAAGACTGTTTGCCCTATTTGGAATGAAACTTTTATGCATAGGATAAAGAGCAGTTAAGATCTCAGAAATGTGTGTATTAATTTGACCATGTGAGAAAATAGATAAGACTTGCTAATAATTGATTGTTTTTATGTTAACTTTTATATTTCAGAATGGCTATTCCTATTTTCCAGTCACGTCAGACAGGATTTCAAATTTTACATAAAACCATTGTTATTGGCATTGAACCTTTTAATCACTGAAGTAATTTTTTAATATTCACCGATGTTTTTAGCAATACATAAATTTTACTTTGTTTAAAAGTGAAGTTTTGCTGTATTAATAAACTTCATTTATTTTCATTTTTTCCAGGTGTTAGATTTAGAAGGTGGAGAAAAAGGAGAATGGGGATTCAAAGCTTTAAAGCAAATGATAAAAATAAATTTTAGACTGGTAAGTGTAGATTTTTTGATTAATTGTTCTTTTTTGACATTTGGAAACTCAAAATTTGAATTAAGATATTGCTATTCATTTAGTTACCATGAATGTTTTAGTTTGTTTTCTTAAGAAATGAAAGTAGTTATGGAATGTTCCATATGTGGAGCAAAACAAGTAAACATTTTTCTGTTTTATTTTTTTTTTCTTTCTTTCCTTCTATAATGTCTTTTAATCATAAGTAGTTCTGTTGTCTTATATAATAAATGTATTTGAAATATTCTCAGAACTACTAAGCATCATTTTCAGTCTTAACTGCTTTGACTTTTGTGGAACTTGGCAACCTGACTGTATTCAAAGAAATGTAATTTCAGAATTTCTTTTTTAAGATCTTGGCAGTATTATTTTTAGATACCTTTTAACATGTGGAAGGGGGATCTAACATGTAGCTTGCAAGAAGCAATTTTAATTAAGACTCATTTGAAATGGATACCATTAGAAAGTTGAACAATTGGACTTTCAATGGTATGCACCACTACTAGGATTTCCTGGGAAATATTAAGAATTTCTTAAAAACACATTTATTTTGATTTTGGATATTGTATATTTAATAACTGTTGGCAATATGTATAATGTTGTAAACAGTTATTAAATTAGTTATATTGTAATATAGTAAACAGTATGTAATTACATCTCCAAAATGACTCACAATATCAAGAGGCATCTGGAGATACAAAGTTCTCAGCTATTAACATATTCAGAATGGTCTTATTTCCTGCAGACAGTTATATTTCTCTATACAATAAGATCTAATTTAATTTTTTTTAATAATTTATTTACAACAGTATCAGTATCCATGAAATTAGGAAAATAAATATTTGCTTATTGGGAATAGGGGATTCATTTTTATTCTTCATGTTAATCACAGGGTAGTATTTGCTTTATTTCCCATTAATGCATATGGTTTTTGGTTTCAGATCTTAGATCAACCTTTAAAAGTTATTTTTTAAAGTAAGAGGTGAATTTAAATTTAAGATGATGATTGATGATCTTTTTGTGTGCAAAATAGTTATCTCAATTTTGTATAATCACACATATCAAGTAACTAATTAATCTTCAGTAAATATATTAAATCTGAATTGTTTTTAAGCTGAATTCCATCAAATGGAAGTTATGACAAATTTGCTTTTTCTCCATTCAACAAACTTGATGAAATTGAATCAGTTGTCAACTATCACTGGATGTTGCTAAAGATATTTAACTTTTTTATTGCTTATTTATCTATTTATTTTTAATTTGTTTAATTTTATCTTTTTAATTTTTCATGACAATAAAAATTTCAAAATATAACAATAGTATTTATTTTTAATAATCCACTGTTTCCTCTTTATTCGTTGGTGGTTCCGACATTGCTCTGAGTCAATGAAGTCAAGTCTCCTAATGTGTGTACATAAATTTGTTCCGAACTCCTTTTCTATTTCTACCTCTCTTGGTTCCTTTATCTTTTCTGTGGAGTTCCTTTTAGTGTTTGTTTGTTTTTTTGTTATCATGTCTTTGAAATCCGATCACTTTCATTGTCTGTAAATGTCTAAGTCATTTTAATACTTATCAAATATTGGTTAAGTAATGTGAATGTAATGCTGTTGGATCACTAATTTTTTTTTTAGTTGAAAGATTGAATCAGTACATTCAACTTTGTTTCAGAAATTATTGCTGTTATTAATTTCATAGTGTAGGTCAAACTGAAATCATGTTACTGCACCAATTCTAGTGGATTTCTGTAATTACGAAAATATTCACTAATTTTCATACGACCAGTGTGCAATTTGTGTTACGAAAATATTCACTAATTTTCATACGACCAGTGTGCAATTTGTGGGGGGGGGGGATTTCTTCCCACTGGCTTAGACCATCCCAACCTCTGGATATGAATGATATATCCCCTCTGGTAATTATTTCCCTCCCACTGGACAAAACATTATTTTGAATACGATTATAAAAAGAATTATTTGCAGTAAATAAAATTAAAGATCAAAGTTTGAAGCCTAACTCTACTTGCGTGGTAAGAAATTCCATTGTTTTTTGTCTTAAATTAAAATGGTTGAATTACTTTAAAACCCCAAAAAATCATGGCCCTCAGAGGAATGTGAACGTGTGTTTTATGGTGATATATCAACACCTCATTATATAGAAAGGTGAAATTCAATGTAAGCGCATCACTTGTTAAAGACTTTCATATCTACAAAGAAAATCCAAAATTCATTCCACCCTCTGTGCAAGACCTTGTAAATTCTGCCGAAATTGCTCCCATTTCTACAGTTGAATGTGAGCGGGTGTTCAGTGCCATGAATCTCACATTGACTGATCATAGGAAAATGTTGCAAATTGCAACACTTTCAAATCTGCTTTTTACCTCAATAAATGATCCTTCAGTACAGTGCTTCAGTGCAGAAAAATTTCAAACAAAATGGATCAAGTCTAATCACCATAGTGCCCTGGATAAACCAACAGAAAAACCACCAAACCAACTGGAACAACAATCATCTCGTGTTTTCAACTGATTTATGTAAGTCTCATATTTTATTACATTTTGATTTCAGAACTTCCACGACCAAAGAATGTTATTGTTTATAAATAACTAAACCACTAAGTATATTTTAAGAAATCATGATTTAATAAATTATCTCTTAGGCCTATCCCTATGTAACATGTAAGTTTCTGTGTGCCTAAGTTTTCAGAGGAGATATGGTATACACATTAAAAATTTTAATTCTGGTAGAGACCCATTAGACATCCCCCCTCTGGTATAGTCACAAATTGCACACTGCATGCAACCCTCAAAGGGTGCATCTATAAAATGTTATCACGGTTGTGGTTACAACCACTCTGATTATGGTTGTCACGTGACTGGTTGCTCTGACGTAGGAGCCTGGTTATGCCCCAGCCCTTCCTTTTATAGACGGCGTGTGGTTACAAGTTGAGGTTAAAGATGGCTGCCAAGAGATGGTTATAGATTTGTGTTAGAAGTTGAATCAGAACTTTGTTCATTGTTAGAAAGAGAATCAAGTACTGATTCCTCATTCTCGTCAGATGAAAAGATTATTATGTTATCAATGTATAGTAATGTAGATAGAAAGAAAGCAAGAATTGAGAATTACGCAAGAGAAACTGTAACCCATTCGTAGCAGCCGACAACATTCCCAGCAGACGACACAATGGATGCATTTTACATTTTATTTCACTTCTTTGTTTCATATATATACATAAGGTGAACTAAAAAAAAAAAAAAAAAAATTACGGCCAATAATTTTCTTTATTCATTTTTTTTTTTTTTTTTACTTGTTTGTGTTGCATAAAAGTATAGTTACTTTATTTTTAGTTGCTTGTCAATAATGAAGTAATCACACTGCCATTGAAATTGAGAAGTAGGAATATTTTCACTATTCTTTTAAGAAACAGAACGAAGTTAAAAAAAATTAATTTAATAGAAGTGAAATTGCAAGTCTAAAAAGAAAAAAGAATTAAATTTAATAGAAGTGAAATTGCAAATCTAAAATAAATAAATAAAAAAATTAAATTTCATAGAAGCGAAATTGCAAGTCAAAAAAAAAATAAATTAATAGAAGTGAAATTGCAAGTCTAAAATAAATAAATAAAAAAAATTGTGGAATTGAGTTTGGTACATCGCATCGTCTGCTGCGGGTGAAGAACGTCATCTGCTACGAAAATGTCGGCTGCTACCGAAGGAATAACCCACCTGGTTGCAAAAAAGTAACCACGGTTACTGCAACCACAAATCTGGTTGGTGTTTGTAGATGCGGTTGCTGGTTGGCTGGAGTAACCGGTTGATTTTATAGACTGACTGGTTGCTCGGGTGGTTGCAACCATAACCGTGGTAACATTTTATAGATGCAGCCAAAGTGAAATTCAGGAGAGGATGGTGGATATGTCTTTTTTAGAATGGATCAATTGCAGTTGATTTTGATGTTGTCATTTATTAAAAAACTTAGTCTAAACTACATGTTTTTTATTTATTCCTAAAGCTTATTGTAATTGTTGACAAATTTGAACATCACAAATTAATAAATTTCAAACTTCTTTTATCTATCTTGAATGACATTAGAAGTATCTGTAATTATGTCTGCTTTAATCCAATTGTAAAGCTATACTTGTCCTCATTTTGTCTTGTGGCACATAAGGCTGCATTCTCTTTATTTCATGCCCTGTCTAGTCTACCCATTCTAGCTTCTGGCAAGGTTGCCCATCTACCACCTTCTTTTTCCACAATTCTTTGTCATTTCATCTTAGGACTACCTCTTTTTATTTGCATACAGGTGGTAGCCATATCAAAGCCAGTCTTGAAAGTTTTTCTTAGTGGAGTATGACAATGTATCCTATCCATAACTTGGGTTGTATTATTACTCTTCTTTGCCAAGATTTCGAAGTGGTTTTGTCCTTATATTTCATCTGTATGGAAACTTCACAGTTTATAAAGCCATTTAATCTGATACTGTTAAAGAAATATCAGTCTGTTTCCATGATCTGTAGTTTTTGTGGTAGGATTAATCATTTACCTTCTCGTCCTTTTTCGCCTAGGCCTGAGATCAATTTTCACAAAGTAATCTTAATCGTTGGCCTCTCATTTCAATGAATTTTTTAAGATATCCAGTTCCAACATGTTTTACTTAGAAACCTATATATATATTCCTGAAGAACCTGTTATGTATGAACTTAATGGCATTGGCAATTTGTATATAGTTAACTCTTGACAAGTAATTCGTAAATGTGGTTTTTGTTGAGACAAATGTCTGAGTATGTATTCATAAAAATTTGCTAATTTACTACTTAACTATTTTGAGTTTTGATTATCATTAATTTGGTTTAATTGGTATTGATTCTCATTACAAAGTCACAAACCTAGCAAATTGTTATTGAATCAGATTGGAGTTCAAACATGGCATGATTAAATCAGATCTTCATAGAGGGGACTACTACTAAATCATCTGTATATGCAAGTGAACTGATAATTGAATCTATTTTCCCATTGAAAATAATACATAGTAAAATCATGGTGATCCAAATTGGAACCTTGAAGCATGCCTTTTTTTGCGTAAATCAGAAAATTAGCAAAATGTTCAACATCAAAAAAAGGCATTCTTCAGGGTTCCAATTTGGATCCCCATGTTGTAGTTAACAACAGTAATCTGTTCCAGGATTATCGTCGTTATCCTAACTAACTCCATGGCACTACAGCCCATGTAGGGCCTTGGCCTCCTTAACAATATGAGCCCACTCTTTTCTATCTTGAGCCTTTCTCCTCCATCCTCATATCTGGAGCTTTTTCAAATCACGTTCCACATCAAGCCATCTAAGTCGTGGTCTTCCTTTAATCTTCTTCCTCGTCGTTATCCAAGGCGCGATTATAAATGTCTTAAAATATGGTACATATCATTTACATTTGCTACAAAAATTTATCATTAATAAAATGAAAAGTTCATGGATACAGTTTTTAAATGTCAATTGTCACTAGAAGTACAAATTGTGTGTAAAGAAAATATAAATGACGGAGGTATGAATATTTTGCAAAATTTAAATGCGATTTTCTCAAAAACTGTTGGCCGCCACCAATCGACGAGGCATTCTAAACCAAAGCCTGCATTGGTACCTAAGGCATTGTTTGCTTACAGCAACTCGTCGTTAACCAAGGTACCACAGTACTTGAATTATTTTGGTAAGAATATTGATTTCTTTTTTTCCAGATTATATTTCCTGCAATAATTGTACAGTGATAAAGGTAGACATAATAAATTTTAAAAGTATGATTACTTTTGAAAGATTGGACAATAAAAGGCATTGATCTATAATTATTAAGATCATAAATACTATAATTCTTTTATGTAAGGGTTTGATTTTTATTAATTTTCCAATAATCTGAACATATAAACTATTTATTATAACTTCATTGCATTTGTGTGCGATTTCAGAAAAGATTTTTTCTTTTGTCTTTGGTTTACTTGCAGTGCTTAAGTACAGTTATCATATGGCATACAGGATTTTAATTATCTTGCCTTGCAGGAACACAATTTTTCAATTTTAAATCATGTTTTGTATTAGTTATTTAAACAACAAGATGGGGTCTAAGATAAATAGCTTGTTATAAAACTAGGAAATATAAAGATAATGGTTCATTAGCAGATCAGCTTGATTGCAGTTATTCTCTCAAAATTATTTGCTTCTTTGATAAAATTCCTAAAATGAGGAGTGCAACATGAAATTTTAAAAAGTTCTCCCATTTTTATACAATCCATTTTAGCAAGACAATATCTAATTATTTAGACTTGCAATGGCTGAAATATACTAAATTCAATAGGGTGTTAATGACGGTGCCCAGCATCAGCAGCCATTTTGGAGTGAATGGAGCATAAGTGATAATTCACAAATATTTATTTATTTTTCAACTTTTAAGCTATTTGCTGTTGATAAAGGAAAATGAAAGGTTCTTTTTCGGGTGTTTCTGCTGTACTATGCTAATGATTTTGATTATTTTGTTACGGAAATGTTTCAAAATGAAATAACTTAGTGATAGTGATATTAAAGTTGAAAGTGACTCCCTTATAATAATTACATATTTTTTCTATATTTTGTATATTCTTAACATTAAATGATGATGCTGTTGATAATTTTTGAAGCAATATTTTTTTTTTAATGTAACCATACTAATAAGATGAATTCATTTGTTAGATGAAATCAGATTATATTATGCTACTGTATTTAGGGTATGTTCAAAAATACATTAATAGTTCTAAAAAATGTATAATTATATGCAAAGTTGATTTGAAAGCATTCTACAGTTAAATCTATTAAATGTAGTAATTTCTGTAACATTCTAAACATATGAATCTACAGAGATTAGAGCAAAACCAAACTATTCCTCACTTTAAGATGTTTTTGGAATGCTCCACGATAACTTGCGGAACGTTGTTGAACATAAATGATTGTCAATCCAGTTTGTCAGCAAGAAGTTGAAAATATAGGCATCCAATAGAGAAGGGCATCCAATTTTCTGATGACAAAGACATACTTTCACAGTTTACTAAACTAGAAAGGTTTAAGAATTTCATTAAAGTATAGCATATTTACTATATGACATGAAATTATTTAAGGCAATATATAGAGAACTACTGTGATAGTTTTAAAACAATCATGGTGTGAAGGAAAAAAAATTACAATATGTGACAGTGAATGAAACAAAAAACATTGAAAAAAGAAAAAAAAAAAATGTTGTATCTGAAAACAAGATTTAAATTAAAATCATTAAATAAGTTCCTTAGCAAAGAAGATATAGTTTTAAACAATGATTTTAGCTAAGTGGAAGAAGTTGTTGGATCATAATGACATTAACATAAATGTCTTCAAGTTACACTCTTAAGGTTGCTCAGTATGCATTTTCATCTAGATAAATTTGCCATGGAAAAAAAAAAGGTACAACAAGCCAAGAAACCACTAAAATTAAAATTTGGATAATGAAGATTAACTTGATACTGCATCAGAAGAGAAGTTTTCTGATGAAAAGGCAGATTTTTTAACAATCAAAAATGTAAGCCATTAACTACCAATATACTAAGTACCAGGTCCTTGAATGACTGCTAAAGTCACAAAAGAAAGCGAGTAAAGAAAATATGTATCATTAATGTTAGCTGATTAAAGCTAGAAAGTTACTGATAAAAAAGGTGTTCCTAACTAAACAAAGGGAAAAAAATTAACCAATTACACCATTGCAATAATTTTAAACTTCTAATAACTCAAATGGGGTTTGCAACTTTGAAAAAAAGTGGTGTGCACAAGAAACTTGTTTGAAATTTTATGACTGGTCACTGCTAAAAGACTTTGAGGCAAAATTTGAAGATAATATCAATCACATTTAGGCAGTGGTTTTCCATTGATAGAGCAGATTTGATTTATACAAATAGCAGCAGTTGTTATTAATCTTCCTGTAAAGCTATCATTATTTCTTCGCTCTTACATTACATGATCAAAGCCTCAATTATTTTGAAATCAAAAGTAGGCAGTGATTAGAAGCATTGCACTTACATTAATGGATTTCATTGAAATCTGTTTCTTGTTCAAGCACAAAATTAGCACTGTATTGAAGATGTTTTGTAGTCCTCACATTACTATCATTTACTTTCTGAAAGATGATCGACTGAGCAGTTAAACAGTTTCATTTAATAACTCAAGACATTGATATTTCAGCCATTTATGATTCAGACTTCTAATATCCTACATTAATTAAAGTGTGCAAATGTATAATTTTTCACAGATAGTTGTGCAACCTGATGAAGTTCGTTCTTGAATCTGTTAATATGAGAATGATTTTAATGAATCTGGTCCCAAGTGGCTATATTGGTGAGATTTGGTCAGAAGATTTGTGACAGAAGCATCCTTCAGGGCTTGTAGGAATCTTGTAAAGAGAATGTTACAAAAATTGAATTTTTCTTTCTGAAAAAGATTTCTTGATATTGTCAACTGCAATTTCTCCTAACAAAATCTAATCGTTATTTTTAAATCTTAATTTAGTTTAAATTAAACAAAACAATGAAAGGCAAAATCAACCTAGCAATGCTACTTGAATAGTACAAACATTTTAAAGACGGAAATCTATATTACTAAAATCTTTTATTTCTCTGTCTGTCTGTGTGTCTGTCCGGCGCAATTTTCTGAGAGAATGGAAAATAGAAATAATTTTTACAATGAAACATTCGCGACAGGAATCGAACTTGCAACCTTCTGATCCGAAGTCAGATGCCTTATCCATTAGGCCTTAGGGGCTACAACTCTCTTCATATGGTTTTTTGACTTATATCTCCTTTCCTTTCCCCCATCAATAAGGAATGTATTCAATCTTTTTTTTTTGAATCTCAAGATTGTTTATTTATTTCACATCAGTCAGTTTATTTGTAATTCGAAACTGACAATTAGAACGATAATTGCCGAAACGTTGCAATATTTTAAATATTCTTACTTAACCAAATCCTATATGATATTGAAAAATATGTGGATGTACACGCCAGATGTTGGAGTAAAGAAAACAGAGTCAAGAAAGAGAGAAGCACTCTTTTTTTGAGGTGGAATACCGAAAAAATCACTATTTGCAACTCAAAAACCATCAATAAATGTAACTCAAAAGTCACTGAAAAGTGACAATTATAATTAAAATGAGTCAAAAAAGAATGAAGCGATACTTCTATTAGATAGAATACTGAAAAATCACTATCTGTAACTCAGAAACCATCAGTATTTGGAACACAAAAGCCACTGAAAAGTGCCACTTAGAATAAAAAAAGAGACTCAAAAAAGAAAGAAGCAGTATTTCGATTAGATAGAATACTGAACACTATTGTAACTCAGAAACCACTGAAAAGTATCATTTGGAATAAAAAAAAAAGTCAAGAAATAAGAAGCAGTATTTCATTAGATAGAATACTGAAAAATCACTATTTCTAACTCGAAAACCACTGAAAAGTATCAATAGGAATAAAAAAAAAGATAGTCAAGAAAGAAAGATGCACTATTTCTATTAGGTAGAATACTGCTCAGAAGTTAGACGTCTTAGCCATTAGACCACTAGGCCTACATTCTAATCTCTGTAAAAAATAAAAATATATCATAGATATATGATTTACAAGGTGGTTCTAAAAGCAGTCGTAGATTGAGAGAATATAGACATCAAAAAATAAATTTTAAAAAAAGCTTTTAAAAAATTTTAGTTTTAGTTTCCTTGATGTAATTTGTGTGTGTGTGTGTGTGTGTTTTTTTTAATAAATAAAAAATTGTTTTCCGTTACATAAAGGCGGCTTCCGGAGCGAAGCGACGGGTAGCCGATTAGTTAAAAATAATAAGTTAGAGACCGTGACTTATCTCGGGAACACTCATGGGTTCTTAATTGGAGTATGAAAATAAGAACAAATCCATTTAAACATAATATAAAACATTTTAATAAAAATAAAATAAATATTTACAAATAGTTCAAAATCTACTTTTGAAATTACATAAAAATAAAATTCCTTTCAAAAAAATAAAAAGATTCTTTCTCAAATTATTTCCAAAAAAATATTAAGGCATGGTATCCTAATCAATAGAATTAACAAACTTATAAATAAAATTTTAAATACTTTAGTTAACCCAAAAATCAGTGAATTTGCTCTTTCCTCTCTAAAAAAAATAAAAATAAAACTTGAAGTTCTGATTCAATTACTCTTGTACTTACTAATACTGCTGCTTCATGATTTTAAAGTTGTTGCTTGGTGAACGAGACTAATGTACATCTATCCTGTGAATTTTGGCAAGGGAAACACCACAATGCTCAGATACTTGAGGCATGAATTGCCATAAATTATCCACAATAGAAATTCACCAGAATCAGATGCAATTAGTTCATATCCACCCTATAGGATATTTTACCTGTGATTTCTTTCTATTTACAATCATTGAATGAATAGCAGTCTTTTGACTTGGCGAAGGAACGTCGGAGCAGTGTTGAATGATGACGATGACAGTAGATATTTTTTCCAGCAAGAGTAAACCAAGACAGAGAGAAAACTAATTTTTCCGAGTTTAAATACTCGCAAAACCCCAAAATCTTCCACTACGTCACAAAATTAAACTCGCCCTTTCCCTGGATTAGAATACCATTTTACCTTATAAGGAAATGTTCCAGTACCAACTGAAGTATTAAGACATTCCTTGGTATATACTTTCTCAAAATATAATTATTTTTAAAACAAAACAAAAAAAAATATTATTAAAATAACATATTAGATTAAGTCCACAATTACCCCAAAATTATTTGATTCTTTTCCAAAAAAAAATGATCATTGTAAACAAATATACAAGTTACATTTCCATCTAAATATTTATATTATTCCAACATAAAAAAATAAATATATAAATGTAACATTTACAAATTCCACAGTTTGTACTAAAGTTTTGTAATTTCAATATGCAAAAATTGTATAAGGAACAAATTATTGCGTACTACTATTACTGTTTTGCAGGATTGCACCTTTAACTACTGGAACAAAAAAAAGGCAGATAGTATACCATTACTGTTGTTTCGTTTTTTTAACTTAAAAACATACTGAAACCTTTGACATAGTGACTGTCATTTATCTTACATAGTTATATGATAAACATTGGTTTTGTGGTTTAAGAAAGTAATTGAAGGAGATGCAGAAGTCAAATTTCTTTAGTCCCATGGTCTTCATCATTCTTGTTTTGGTCATATAGTAAGTGCCTGGTTTCAGTTTCTACAACCTTTGTAAAATGGATTTTTGGCCATAAGGTAGAAAATGTACATGAGCTTTTAGAAATCTTCTGAAGAACTTTAAAAACCCATTAATTTTGGGTTTTAAAAGGTAATGATTTCCTAACTTTCAATTGATATTTCAAAAGCTTTTTATTGCATATAAAATGTCATTTACATTATAAACTACATTCCTGAAGTATTTCAGTAGATATGTTAACTGCATAGAATGTTGTATTATGTAATTAGCAGATTTACTCAAGTACTGTGAAATTAATATTCACTAGAAGTTTACAATAAATATTGATGTCTAGTAAGACTGTATTGTCCAATATTTATAGTAAGACTGTACTGTCCAATATTTATAGTAATCCTTACTTTTCCATTTTGAAATTTGACCTAATATTTACCTGTTTATTATTACCTGTTTAAACAAAAACAAAAAATAACTAATTTTGTAAATGGGTCTATTTTTTTAAAAATGTGTTTTCTATAAAAATACTATTTGATAACACTATGAAAATAAAATTCACTGATTTCTTGCAATTAACTGCGAAGAAAGAGCTATGTTATCAGCATTTGGCTAACCACATCAGGCTAGCAGTTGAATCACAAGAGACGTTAGAACTGTTCCAGAAGCCTCATAAACAAAAAGCCTTCCGATTCTTCTCTCATCTGTTAGAGCAACAAAACAGTGTTGTAGCTAGTCACTGATATGGAAATGATTTGCATAGTTCTGTTACTCATTTTCATGGCTTTGTTGAAATTTGTATTGAGATATATTGTTTGTTTTAATAATTAAAAAAAAAAAAAGAAGTTAAAATGAAGGAATTTCATTTCTGATTTGGTTGGTTTTTTTGGGGTTTTTTTTTTTTTGTTTTTTGTTCATTCTAATAGTTTGTCTTTAATCTTTTGTAAGTTTTCTAATTCTCATGTGCCATATTTATCTTGTAGAATAATTTTGATGAAATGATGATAAGGTACAAACAGTTACTAACTTACATCAAGAGTGCTGTGACAAGGAACTATTCTGAAAAATCTATTAATTCAATCTTGGATTACATATCTACTTCAAAACAGGTAACTTTTTTTCCTTGTCAGTTTAATTTTGCTTTTACCATAAATTTAATTTAACTACTGAATTTCATCACATTTTTTATTTCTCTTTCAATTAGATGGAATTACTGCAGGACTTCTATGAAACAACTTTAGAAGCTTTGAAAGATGCAAAAAACGATAGATTGTGGTTCAAAACTAACACAAAGCTAGGGAAATTATATTTCGACCGTGAAGAATTTGGAAAATTAGCAAAAATATTGAAGCAGCTGCATCAGTCCTGTCAGGTATTTTATTTATCTAATAATCTATATTAAGTAAATATATTTACATGTGAAAGCCCTCACTGACTCATCTAATTCTCCTGCTTCCCATATAGCCAAGAACCTGAAATTTGGCAGAAACCTTCTTTAGGTTGTACTTAAGAAAAGTAAGCTATTGGGATTTTGATTAACAACCCTTAAAGGGTTGAAAAGGTGCAAATCCCTGAATTGGAACTATAAAAAAAAAAATATTGTTGTGCATAATTCTCTTCCACATCCTCTCCTGTTCATTGTCAAAATTGAAACGATTGGTATTAGATGAATTTTTGATATTCGGATCCTAATAGGTATAAACAAGGGGAGGGGATCTATCTTGGAGGGTTTGCATATCTTCAAAACTGCTTGAGGTGGAAACACGAAAGTTCTCATGAGTGTTTGTAAAAAGACGCTTTTTTCGATATCTAGCCCTACAGTCCGTTTCTTGTAAAGATTGAAGTGACATTGCGTAGAGCAATACATACTTCATGGAGGGTCTAATGGATAAAGCAATCAGCTTGTAAGACAAAAGAATGCCGGAACTATATTATTTTCTGCACAATAATGTGTTATGCAGTTCTCTGATGTCACGTCAATCTTTACAAGAAACAGACTATAAGGGATGTAAATGCAGGAGGGGGGTTTAAGATCCCCTCAAACATTGTTGACGGATACGTTTACGGGGTTTTCAGAATAGATTTACATTTGTAATGATCACGTAATTGTTTACGATCTGGGGAAGGTTTGAAGTGATAGGAGTGTGGAGAAGGGCGGATAGGTGTGGGAAGTCTTACATTCGATATTAATTTAATAAAAACACTTTCAAAGTTGGAAACACAAAATTTGTCATGAGTGTTCTTTGTCAAAATTGAAAAGATGCTAATTGATCGAATTTTCGATATCGAGCCTTAAGGGATGTAAAGGGGGGGGGGGAATTGGCAAACATTGAAGGATATTTTACAAGGTTTTCAGATTGCACAATAAGAATATAACATTAATTTGTACTGATATGTGATTTTTACCAACTGAGGAAGGTTTGATGTGATAGGGGTGTGGAGAAAGGAGTGGGAAGCATGGGAAAGTTTCGAAGTGATCTTACAATTTCAATTTCTTTCTCGCCCACATCAAGGACATCTTTTTTTTATAACCCATACCAAGAACGGGTATTTCAGCTAGTATTAGAATAAAATAAAGGTTCTTTAGAAGAGCTGTGGAGATAATTTCAGTCTAAAATAAGTATTAGATACAAATTCCAACAGTTTAGTGTGGTTATTTTGCTTGAAACGATGAAGTCAGTACATATTTATGAAAATATATTTGATATATTATTAAAATAATGAAATATTATTATTAGTGACTTACATTTGGATAGTAATTGAGAAGCTTTCTTCGTAATAAATTCATTTGCATATTCAGAAAGTATGTTTGTTTTTTGTTTTGTTTTTTATGTTTGCAAACACAGAACATTGTTTTAATTTTAATTTTATTTTTCATTTCTTAAAATTAAAAAAACCAAAAAAAATGATTGAAATAACTTTTTTGTTTCATACGTTGTAAATTTTAAGATTACCTGATGTTTTCAGTAAATAAGATTAAATATTATACTCATCAAGGGTCTTTCCTCCCTCTAAAAATGAGAAAACTATAGCTTTTAACTACTTTTTATAATTTCTTTGAAAATGCTGGTAATACTTTTAAGATAGTATATAAAACAGTTCTTTCTAAAAAATTATTATTTAAGTTTCCTTTGTTCTTACAGACGGATGATGGAGAGGATGATCTCAAAAAGGGTACTCAGCTATTAGAAATTTATGCATTAGAAATTCAGATGTACACAGCACAGAAAAATAATAAAAAGCTAAAGGTAAATACCATTCCATTTTAATGAAATTTCTTGCATATAAAAAAATTTAAAAAAAGCAATCTTAGTATATCTTCTTTAATATATGTTAACAGGAAACATTTGTGGAAAAAGATTTTAGAATAAAAACTGAATATTTTTTTTTGCAGGCCCTGTATGAACAGTCATTGCATATTAAGTCAGCAATTCCTCATCCTCTTATAATGGGTGTGATTAGAGGTAATATTTAATAACTTATTAACATTTGTATTTGAAAAATAGTAAATAATTCGGCATAAATGTTGACTTATCATCTGGTATCTGGATACTTACGGTATCTGGTTAATACTCTTTTGAAATTTTATTTTATCAATTTTATTAAAATGAGCTCTTATGAATTTGAGAATTTTTACTATCATAAAAGTACAAATTAACAGAACAATGATAGTTCTTTATAATAAAGCTTTACTTGAATTATTTTTAAACTATTGTATTAGCATTCGAGATGGAAAGAATGCTATTTTATTAGCAGTTCTATGAAAATGAAACCTCTTTTTAATCACAAACTTTTTTTTATTTTAAAGAATGTGGAGGAAAAATGCACTTAAGGGAGGGTGAATTTGAGAAGGCCCACACTGATTTTTTTGAAGCTTTTAAGAATTATGACGAGTCAGGCAGTCCAAGACGAACAACGTGCCTCAAATATTTAGTACTGGCCAACATGTTAATGAAGTCTGGTATCAATCCATTTGATTCTCAGGAAGCAAAGCCATATAAAAATGATCCCGAGATATTAGCCATGACAAACTTGGTCAGGTACAAATCTTTTTTTTTTTTTTTTTTCTTATTAATCTATTATTATTTAGTATTAGATGTTGATACATATAAATGAAAGTAATTCATTCAAAATAATGACAGGAAAATATGAAAATGAGTAGAAAAGAGCAGTGATTTAGCAGTAACAACACTTTCAAAACTTTCATTGGTCTGGTGCTCATTTGTTCAATATTTACTTCATTATATCTTCTTACAATTTTGGCTGACATTTAGTATCCAGTTATTCTAAAAATAGATTGGTTTTTAATAATACTCTGATATTTTTCTTCATCTCCCTTTTAGAAACTAAATATTCATCACATAGCCACCTTAACCCTATCTAGCTGTGGGTCTACCTATTTTGTTAGCTAAATATTTGTTGTATTAATCTTTATTCATTCAGTGCAATTCCCTTACCATTTTAAATGAGCTTTGCCACCTTTTGATAGTAATAATAAGTAAATTTGATTGCTCTTAAATAATTCTCTAAATACCTTAACTCTGCTATTCCTTTACTGCAGTACCTTTTATCAATTTAGGAATTTTATGCTTCTAGAAGCAGGAAGAGTTTCTGATGTTTTAAGCATAACCCAAATTACTGGAAGATATTGCAGTAAACAAATAGTTAAAATGTTTGGAGAATTATTTAGGAGCTAAATATAGAAGAGAAGTCCCATAAGTTCAGCATCATAAATTTGATGTCATTTGAAATTAGAATTTGGCACGGGTACCATTCATGTATTCCTCTAATTTTTTATCTCTGTCCTTCTTGACTGACTGTACATTTAAGCCGATATTTAAGGATTTTTGTTTTTAAAAGAAATTACCAGTTTAATTTCTTTAGCATCTACTTTTTTATCCCATATAATTTATTGTAGTGTCTGACTGACTGAACTTGACAGTCTACATATCTTAAGTTTTCAGATTACTTTCACATAAGTTGTTTATGATAAAATTAATGATTTGAGATAAATGCTTTAATTAATTACATGACCTTTATCTTCAAAAAGCCAGTATTTGAACAGGATTCTTTTTATTTAATCAAAGTTTCCTGAAAGACTTCTTTACAATAGAACAGCTATTGTAAAGAATTATATTATCAGCCAGGAATAATAAATAAGTTTATTTTTACCAGTAATTTATTACCAGTATTACAAGCCTACTGTTTTCATCTGTATGATAAATAAAGAAATGAGAGACAATTCTGTCTCTCATAAAGATAAAAAGCAGTTGTAATGTTGTTCTGACCTGATAGTTGCTTTACATGTTTAAAGTTTTCAGCTGTGAATCTTAACATGTCTTAAAATTGTGCTTTTATAATGTTGAAAAGGTGTTTCTTGAACTTGCATAAAGTTTTTTTGTTTTTTTTTAAGATGCTTATAAATTCTCAAAAGTTCCTTAATTTCCTTTATAGAAAATAGTCAATAAAAATTAACACAACTTTCATAAAGTTGTACATACATAAAGGCCATTTTATTCAGTATTTTTGGTTCAGAATCCTTCATGATTTTCAAACAATGAAATGATGGTAAATGGTATCAAAGCAGTATATTACAAGATAACTTTCATTATATATATGATTAATATATTTGTTATGTTAAATAATAAAACTTATTACATTAAAAATAAACAATGTTATTACCTTTAATTCGAATTCTGGTTTGCTCAGCACATAAAAAAAGTCCTGAATTTACATCATAAGTATAAATCAAAAACAGTTTTCTTATAGTGAGTGTTATGAAGTGTTTTTTTTTTTTTTTTTTTTAAGAATATTCTGGAATATAACAAAAGCTTTATCTTTTTTTCTACATTTATTTCATTATTCAGTTGATTTCAATATTAAATATTATATGGCATATTTCTTCTTAATATTATTATAGCTTCTATAGATAATACATCAATGGTAAATAAATTAATAGTACTGCTGTTATAGTTGGAATGTAAGAGTAAATACATTAATCACTTTTCATTAAGATGTTTGCAGCTTTTCTGATTATTGTCAGAATGATGGCATCTTCCATTACCCATTTGGATTTAAAAATAAAAGACTGGAGGGGGGGGGGGTTAAAAAAAGTCAAAAGCTTATTATCTAGTCCTACTCACTGTACAGTAAGGATGATCAACTCAGTAAACAATAGCAACTTATGATTTAAACTGATCAAAAACACATGGCTAACATATAATTTAACCTACCCCCATCAACTAGAATATTTAATATTTTTAAATTTCAAAATCATCCTTTTGAACAAATTTGAGCAATTCTTCTCTAACTTGAATTTTGATCCATTCAGTTTCAGCATAAGAGGAACTCGTCATTTTTATTAAATTGCAAGTTGCAATTTAAGTCCTATAACTTAAAACTGACACCATTTAGAGTCTACAAAGTGATTCAGGGGGAGTTTCCTATTGCCACTTGAAAAATCCTGAACAATATTCAGAAAAGAAAAATAAGAGGAGGAGAGACTCAAGTTTTATTAGATATTTAAATCTAAAACCCATTTATTATAGATGGTGCTTTGATAGTAAGACGGAACATAATGTAAATAGCATTGCAGTCTGATTTGCTTAGATACAATGATTATGAAAGCTTTTACAACCAACAGATTTAGATATCCCAGAATTGTGTGTGGCAAAGCGATGTTTTCATTAAAAAAAAAAAAAGAGAAAAAATTGTTGAATCCTAATAAATTTAGTGATTATAATTTTTTAAATTGCTTTATACCAAGCATCTAAAATTACATATTCAATGGCAAACTTTTATTATATTATCTTTATTTTATTTTTTCAGAATTTTTTTCTCACATTCAATAGTTTGGAGCATGAAATATTTGTGTTTTTCTTCCCGATTCCACAGAAATCTTTACTATATTAATGGCATATTTTTTTTTTTTTAGTCAATCTTGATACTTAACCTTACTTTGTTTTCTGATCATTGCCATCTGATTTTTTATTTGTTTTTGGAAATAATCCTACTTAAATTACTTTCAAATTGAAGTTATATTCCTGATATAGCTCAAACAAGTAGACTTATGACAAAATGCTTTTGAGAAGGGGATAGAGGTACATATTAGAACTTGAAAAATAGCTCACCTTGATTCATATATATATACCGACCTCTCAAAATTTCTAAAGACCATTATGTGGCTACCAATGAATAGTGGTAATTAAATTTCATTGTTACCATGATCTAATAGAAAGAAGCTATACATTAATTTACCATGTAACATTGGTCATCAGAAATCAGACTGTAGGGTGGACAGCCATGTATTTTGATTGTTTTTTCATTTCTTTAAAGCTAAGTCACTGTTTTGAAATAAAAATAGTTTTATCTGGTTCATATTTGCACAGAAATATATGTATAAAAAATTGTAGCTGATTTACCGTTTTTATAAATCTCTATAAAACCAGAAAAACTTCATAATGCTGATTTTAAAATACTTGAGATGATATTCCAGCTGATAAGGAACTAGGGTAAAGTTGAGTTTACTTTGGCCTATATATTTCTGATGGTATTTTGGAAGCATAGTTCTTCAATTTTAAAATTATATTGTACTTGAGTCCAAAAGTTTACTGCATTAACTAATCTGTATCGTTGGGCTTTTCAAATTTATTTCTCTAAGAAACAGGGAAAAGAGGAAATTGTCTGCAAGCAAACCAAAATCAAATATAGATGCTCCTCGAAACTCATCTTAAATCAGAAATGCATTTAATACACCTAACCTAACATCATAGCTTAGCCTAGCCTACCTTAAACATGCTCAGAACATTTACTCTCTCGTGATGCTGGGCAGCTAATGTATCATATCACATATTGCTAGCCTGGGAATAGATCAAAATTAGTAGTACGATTTCTACTAAATGTGTATCGATTTCACATCATCGTAAAGTCAGAAAATCTAAAGTCGGAGACTATCTGTATAGTTAAAATTTTAAATATTATTCGAATAAGTTCTCAAACTACTAGTTTACTGTTATTTATAGAATATTAAAAAGTTCGGATTTTTATATTGTCTACTAAGGCAATAAAAAAAACCTTATATAAGCAATTCAAATTTAATGTTGCTGACATTTGTTCAATTTATTAACTTCAGATGAATAATAATAATAATAATCAGTAAAATACCTGTATTAGTCATTGTTTATTTATCAAGTTTTTATTATGATTCATGTGCTTTAATAGAATGATAATTTTTATATTTTATTGAAGTACATATATGAATCCGTTTATAAAAAAATCTCCATTAAAGTTCCAAAATATGTGTGACATTATTTAGAGCAGAACTACTTAGAATTAGTATGTTTGGAATTGTTTTCTTAATGTGATTGGTATTTTTTTCCTTTTTTCTTTTTTGTAGTGCCTATCAAAACAATGACATTAATGAGTTCGAAAAAATATTGCAAACAAATAGGAAAAATATAATGGATGATCCTTTCATCAGGGAACACATTGAAGGTGTGTGCTTTTTAAATCCTCATTTGATAGTTTAAGTATGTTTTGCTGATTTATTTATCAACAGTTATCAAAAATACATTTTTACCAGTAAGTTAGTGTATGTAATTGTTGCCATGTTTACTTTGGTTTGCTTGGTTTGCTGTTCTGTAAACTTAAATTATTATAGGAAAATTTACTGTATTTGTTTCAATAATTAAGAGTCTTTTCATTTACATTTGCAGATTTGCTCAGAAATATAAGAACTCAAGTTCTCATTAAGTTGATCAAGCCTTACACTCGGATCCACATACCATTCATTTCTAAGGTAAAAAAAAAAAATCAACTTTGTCAAAACTGCAAAAGGTGAATCTCCGGGGAATAAAGATGAGGTCACATGAAGCTGTATTTAAGTAGATAAAACATGACAAGTAGATTGAATAATGAACTCATCTGAGTTAAATCTGACTGTTAAAAACATTAATTTTCATTAAGATCAAAAATCCCTTTTCATCTTTAAGATGTTTTTGCATAATAATATGTATGCCGTTCTTGTGATATTTCCTTATGTTGACTGCATTCTTAATCCAGTTATTCCAATTTGAACTTCAAAGTCTGCCAGATTTGACACCTGTGCCATCTGGAGCTTATTTGTGAATCATTTAATAATGCAACAAAATAACTTGGGTCAATTGTAGCCTGCATTTTCAATATGCCCTAGTAAATAAATTGAGAGTGAAATTACCACCTCCTATATATATG
Source organism: Thereuonema tuberculata (assembly GCA_023159025.1). Taxonomy (NCBI): domain Eukaryota; kingdom Metazoa; phylum Arthropoda; class Chilopoda; order Scutigeromorpha; family Scutigeridae; genus Thereuonema; species Thereuonema tuberculata. The sequence goes on from JAFIDM010009631.1 coordinate 155,018,489, forward strand.
TTTATCCTCAATGACATCATCACAGTACCTTATTAACCTCTTTTACTGTGCTTATTTCATACTTTATTTTTCTGTCTTTTGACCTTCAGAAACACTAGGCCATCTCCCATGTACAGATTGTTCATTATAGATATTTGAAGAAGAGATTTATTTAGATGGACGTTGGTTGATATAGATGTTAAATGAAGATCATAGCTTATATACGATACTCCTGGCGACGAATTGATTGTGACTATTCTTTCGAGTGAAGATAACCAAATTCTGATGACTTGTGAATCTAGACAAATTTTCCTCTTTGGCGGAGACTTAAGACAAATTTTACCTGTAGTCAAGAATGGCCGAGATTACGACATTATTAACAGTTCTTTGAAAAGATCTCATCCTTTCTCTCGTTGTCCATTTCGATACTAATTGATTATCGATGATAAAACGATGGTTTATATGAGATAATCCAAGAATAATCGATTCCAATGAAAGGGGTTAAAGCAACATTTTGAAGTTTAGAAGACTCTTTTCAAGCCATCTCTTTTTCAAGCATAATAAAATTGGTATAAGTACAACAAAACAAAATAGTTGGAAGCTTAAACAAATTTCAAAAACACGTGAATCAATAAGTTTAGTTGTTTTTACAAAAATATATTAATAAGGTACAATTCAATTATTAAAAGTGATAATAAGAAGAAAATAAAATTTAAGATAATCTAACAAAACTCGATTCCAAAGAAAGCAGTTAACGCATTATTTTGAAGTTCAATAATGCTCATTTTGAATTTGTCGACTTCCTCGTGACAATAAAAAATGAAAAACTGTTTGCCATTGTTGCACTAACATTGGGGCACAACAACAACACAACAATTGCGGAGATATAAGTCAAAAAACAATATGAAAAGAGTTGTAGTCCCTATGGCCTAATGGATAACACATCCGACTTCGGATCAGAAGGTTGCAGGTTCAATTCCCGTTGCGGAAATTTCATTGTAAAAATGATTTCTATTTTCCATTCGCACAGAAAATTGCGCCGGACAGACAGACACACAGACAGACAGAGAAATAAAAAATTTTAGTAATATAGATTAGCAAATCCAGTACTTACTGCTAAGATGGAACTCTCAACTCATCAGTAAGTTTACTTTGGAATGCCATGTTGTTTACTATCTTAGTGATAGTCTAAAATCTTTGTTCATTGAATTGTTGCAAATTTGTTTCTGTGGCTGCAGCTTCACTTCTCACTTGGAAAACCTTTTGTTGAATGTGGCCTTCTGTATATAGGAGAAATTAATTTTTATGTAAAAGCATGCATGAAAGTTTTGCACCAACGTCAATAAAGAACATACATTTCCATATACTTGAAGTATCCTGTTTTTAATTCTTTCTTTTTTTTTTTTTTTTCTTCTTAGGAATTAAACATAGATGTAATGGAAGTAGAAAACCTGTTAGTTTCGTGTATTCTAGACAAGTAAGTTAACATTTTGTTCAAAATTTCAGGTTTCCTTTGTTCTTTTTAATGTTTCAGGACAATAGTAGTTTCAAAATTAGAAAGAAAAAAAAATAGTAAGTTCAAATATCATTTAGTCTTAATATTTTCAAAAATATGATCAATTTTCATTAGTATAATAGTTACGTGTATAATCTTGTATCAAGTAATTGTATATAAAGAAATTACTTGATGATTCGTGTTTTATATTTATTTTTATTATATATAGAATAATTATATTTCATCATAATTCAGTCCAAGTTTAGTAGTTCTAAGAAAATGAATATAGTTTTTAATTGAAAATTTAAATGTTGGTTTCTACTTAGTTTCCTATTTTAAGTTACACCTGAAATTCTTGTGTTTTGAAGAAATATTTTGAGATAAATTTTTATTATTATATACTGAATAAAAATCAGTGGAGTACTTATAATTAAATATTGTCAAGATAACATTTCAAATTGCATCATTCATAAATGCAGTTAATTAAACAAATTGTAATAAAATTAAATTTTACTACTAATTATAGAAATTAGTTGTAACAGGTCTTACAAAATATTCCATTGTTACATGGTTTGCAAATATTGCATTAATTCACCATGCCATTATCTCTATTAAGAATTGTTACTTTGTATAGTTCAGTTTAATTTTCATTATTACAGTTCAGATTCATCACACCTTTATCAGGAGAAAACATTTCCATCTGTTTGTGAAAAACATGACACCATGTTAATGCTGATATTGTGGTTGACTTTATTTTATACAAAACACGTCAGTTCAGTTATTTCTGTTCCTTGACAAGGCATTTATCTTAATACCTACATGTATGAATTTTCCCAAATTGAATCAATTAACAGGCAGAAAGAAATTAAGAAAAAAATTGTTATTCATACAGTTAATTATTTTGTTTAAACTGCCATGTTAAACCATCACTTATGAATTTTTCAGCTATTGGAGCTGCTAAATACATTGATGGGCTGTGTAAGGATTTAGATATAATCTCATTTCATTCAACTCCATAGGTGTATTAGAAAAGATCATCAAAACGATTGACAAATAGCATGGATCAATTAGTGATATAACGTTGTTGTCTCCCAAAAACTCAAGTCGTTTAGTGTTGAATTGATAAAATGATCAATCTTTTTTGGTTGGAGATAAACTTCCTATTGTAGTTACTTCATTCATATAATGCAGTGGATCTTTAACTTTTTGATCTCTGTCCTTCACTTTTCCTTTTGATGTCATCGAAACCTCATACCTTTTTTCCCTCCACCAGCCAAGAAAAACATATATAATTTTATAATAAGCTCTTTGCAGAAATAGATTGCTTTATTTTCATTTGTTGAAGGAATTCATTGAGCTATCTAGCATTGCAATAATTTGTTCTCTTAATTAAATGAATATAATATATACACTGAAGTACCAGAAAACTGAGACAGTCACATCCATTTCCAGTACATGCCCCCACATTAAATGGTATCTTCTGCATATAAAGGTTGACATCTCTGCAAATCATTGTCATATAATTTGCAGTGATAATGGTGGTAATCAAGATTTAAACGACTTTGAATGAGAAGTGATAATAGGTGTCAGAGATAGGTGGGTCATTCCATCTCTGAAATAAACAAAAATTTGGACTTTCACTTGCAACAATTTCAAAGGTATACCGTGAGTAGACATCAGGGAAGATATCCAGCAGGCAACACCATTGCGGCCAACAAAATTGTGGACAGTGTTGTTTGGCAGGCATTGTAACATACAACTGATAGACAAAATTGCAGCACACAACAGATCAATTCAGTACTGGGGCCATATAACATCAGCGTTCAAACAATACAATGTTCTCTTTCATCTTTGAAGTACAGGAACCATTGCTGTGATTGCTTTGTGCCTTGCCTGGGCTCATGAACACTGCCACAGGAGAAAGATATCTGGAAACATATAGCCTGGTCCGACAAGTCACTTCAAATTGTTTCTGGCAGATGGATGAGTACTAATGTGGAGAAAACCTCACCACACAATGGATCCTGCATGCCAATAAGGACAGTCCAGGGCAGTGGTGGCAGCTGTTTTATGATGTGGGGGTATTTTTAGCTAGCACACATTAGGATCTCTTTTACATCTGAAGAAATCATTGACATTCAGATAGGAGAGAGCTCTTTCAGAAGGACAATGCAGTGCCAGGTCCACAGTCATCAAATTATAGCTGGAAGAGTTTGGCATCATGAATTGGCTCAGTCTTGCGTGATTTGATCTCAATAGAGCATATGTGGGATATGATTCAACATGCCATCAGTGCCAGAGTTCCAGCACCAGCAAATATTGTGGAATTGTGGACCTCTATTAAGGCAGGTGTGCACTGTTTACACAGTACTTCAGAGAGCTCAAGGAGTCCATGCCCCACCATGTTGTTGCAGTAGAAAGGAAGGGCCTACGCATTATTAGACAGGTTCTCAGTTTTTCTGATACATTAGTGTATATAGAAAGAGCATTTCAAAATAATTCAATTGTTGCACTGATAATCATTTCTGTAATTTGTTGTTGTTTTTTTGTATTTTTTTTTATCTCAATTTGATATTTATTAAAAATGTTTTTCCTTTAAAGCACTGTGCATGGTCGAATTGATCAAGTTAATCAAGTTTTAGAACTGGATAAGCAGACACAGGGTGCAGCTCGTTACACAGCTCTTGATAGGTGGACATCGCAGCTCTCTAGTCTACATCAAGCCATCGTAAATAAAATGGCATAGGAGTTATAAGTGTATATAAAGACAGGTATTAACCAGGTCAAAAGCTGACAAAAAGTCTTGTGGAGATTTGAATTGTCAGCCTGTATGCTAAGTGCAAGATGTGAATCTGCATTATGCATTAATGTGAGTGCCAGACTTCTGCATAGTGAGTGCCAGATTTGTGCATAGGAGTGGTGAACTTTCGGAACTAATCCTCTCCAGATCACAGACAGCTTAAATTTGTAAAAGCATGCTGTTCGGGCAAGAATCAACATTGAAGAAAAGTGTTAAAATAGTTAATTATCCGATTTGCATTTCTTTCTTATATCAAGCGCATCTTATCTTAACACTATGTATAAATATTTAATAATATCCAAAGACCCTCTGCTTCATAATTGTATAATTTGAGATGTTCCAACAGAAATGGACTTTGGATTGTTAGTTTTGTTTTGAAGTTCCATGCAAAAAAGAAAAGAAATGCTTCAATCTACGGATTTTACTATGTGGATCAGTAACACTGTTTATAAACCTATTAATCAGCAACAGCAGCAGTGAAATTTTCCTTTAGCACTAAAGTCTCATAATCTACAAGGCTATTTGTAGATTACAACACAGTAAAAAGTGCTACAAAGTTATCAGTTCACTAAATTGCTAGTGTAATCAGCATTGTTAATAGCAATTTTTCTTCAAGTTCCAGTACACGATGCCACACTGCAGTGTATGCGAAACTCTCAAAACTTTATGATGTTTTAATAAATCCACAAACTTGAATATTCAGTTAAAATTGTTTGTATGTTTCTTTTATTTTTAATTTGCATAAATTAGTTTTGTATTAATATAATAAAGAGAGCAAATCTTTCTGAATGAATTAAGTTGTAAAAATGTCAGTTGATATTTTGTTGCTTCCATACAGTTTCCATTCTTGCACAGAGCAAAGCAGAATTATCTTCACAAGATGTTTTAACATCCATTAGTTAAATAAATAAAAAAAATCCACATTAAGACCATAAAATTAAAAACATATATTCTTAATTTGTCATTTTTTTTAAATCATTATTTATTGAATGAAGACTTTGCTTGATTTGTCTTATTGGAATAATCCAGGCATATGTATGAAATTATTTTGGAAGAAATGTTGAGCTTGTAACCATAAGCTTTTGTTGTTATACCTGTTTATAATTTCTTTTATATCTGTAATAGGCTGAGTTTTGTTCATTTTAAATTAATAAAATAATAAGCTGTAATTATAAAGTCTTAAACTTAAACAAGCAATTTTATGGTTTCAGTTTCAAAAAATATTTTCATTTACAAAGAAATTTAAGTTTTCAAATTTAATGTTTAAAAAAAAATAGTAGGTTTTATATTTTTCTTTTCTGATGTTTATCAAGCAAAGTTTTAATATATCTTAAGGAATAAGATCGAATTTTGTTGAGAGATACATTCATTATGTAAAAAAGTTTTACGTGTCGGAATAATCTATTGATAAAAGTCTACTTAATCGACACAAATCAATTCTAAAATAGAATAAATAATATAAAACTGCATGACGTTTCAAAACCTCATCCTTATGGTTTTTTTCTCAAATGCTCAATGCTAAAAAGATTAAAAATTAAAAACAAGACCCCCTATAACCCCTAAAATGTAATTTACAACCTTAATTAGTTGATCGTCAATCATATTAAATTGTTGATCAACAATTTAATTTATGATCAAATTTATTATTATTATTACGATTTATGATCAAATATTAAATCATAAAACTAAAACTAAGGATCACAATGATATCTTGAACACACAGGGTACAGTGTATGGTTTATACTGCGACTCTAACAGTACTCACCATAGTGATTGCCTTTATGTGGGTCAAACGAAACGAAAGTTGGATGCCCGCATAAAGGAGCATATAAACGCAGTAAAAACTAAAAATAAACTATATCATACGGCTAATCACTGTAACCAAAAAGGACACAGTCTCAACAATAAAGATGTGGTTATCATGGCAAGACATAAAAACGAATATATGAGGAAATTTTATGAGTCTGCCATGATCAGAAAGACTAAGTGTTACAATCAAGATCTATCAACGCATAATGTGTTAGAATATGGGATGTGATGTAATATTAATTAAAAAAAAGAAAAAAAAAATCCGGTAACACAAAAAGCTGAAGCGCTTTAAATTACTTTCATAAATTTGACACCAGGGGTTTATCAAATCTCGGAACTTCCGGAATTCACTTTTATTCTTACTTTGACGATCAACTAATTAAGGTTGTAAATTACATTTTAGGGGTTATAGGGGGTCTTTTTTTTAATTTTTAATCTTTTTAGCATTGAGCATTTGAGAAAAAAACCATAAGGATGAGGTTTTGAAACGTCATGCAGTTTTATATTATTTATTCTATTTTAGAATTGATTTGTGTCGATTAAGTAGACTTTTATCAATAGATACATTCATTACTCTGAAATTTGATAATTTAGAGATTTTGTAAAGAAAATTATCATTTGCATTATACGAGAACGATGTCAAAAGTTCCGGGACACACTAAATAATGACAATTTAGAAATAATGGAAAAACCTTTTATTGGCCTTCAATGTAATTTCCTCCCACCACTACACACTTCAACCAGTGGTCGTACCATGACCGATAACAATCCTGGAAGCCATTCTTTGACACCTCACGGAGTGCAGTCGTCAAAGCCTCAATAACATCATTGCGTTATGCAAATTGCTACCCTCTCAAGTGGTCCTTCATCTTTGGAAAGGTAAAAGTTGCATGACGCCAGGTCCGGTGAATATGGAGATTGTGTTAAATTAAGAGTGCCCATGTTGGCAAGATAATTATTCACAGAATAACACCCGAGTGATGGAGCATTGCTATGGTGCAGTATCCAAGAATTTTTCTTAAACTTCTCAGACCGTTGCAGTGGATAGCCTCATGCAGTCATCTCAAAATGGCAAGATATGAATCACCATTTATTGACTTCCCATCAGGCATGAATTGGTGGTGTACAGCATTGTGGATATCAAAGAAAACCACCACCATCTTCCTTTTGCTCCTGTCACATTTCACTTGGGCGAGTCGCATCGCTGCTCTTGGCAGCCACAAAGAGGACTTTTCTCCTTGTCTGCTGGTCAAAGAAATAACACCAACTTTCATTCCCAGTGATGATGATGTTCATATTCAGTAAGCCTTTATCAACATCCATAACCAAGTCCCCACAAACTGTCATTCTGAGGTCTCTCTGGTCTGCAGATAAATTTCGGGGCAATGAACCGGAGATCAAGGTTCTGTTGAAGCGTTCAGTGAACTGTGTAAGTTGAAATGTTATACCTATCAGCAACATCCTGACATGTTTGCTGGGGTCCTCGGCATTTGAACATCCCAGCAGCCTGAATAACGTCTACACCCCGAATCTGAGGTCTACCTTGTCTTGGATCATTGTCCAGAGATTCTCTGCCTTCTGCAAAGTGTTTATACCATTCAGATGTTTTACTTCTGCTCGGCACATCCTCACCATACACTCGCATTATCATTCGGTATATTTCTGAAGCGGAAATCGACGCGCATACCTCTAAATGAGATATGTTTATCACTTCGACAATACTGCTAGATAATCTCCAAAACATTGCCTCATGAACACAAGCTTGTCATTAATGCAAGCGGCATTCCATTGTTGCATTTCAACAAACGCTTCAGTGAGAAATTGGGTTTGTTACAGCTGAGCTTCAATTTTACAACATGGTGTCACTGAACTTTTGACATTGTTCTTTTATAATCATAGTACTTCTAACCCAATTCTCAAAAAAAAAAAAAGAAAAAAAATATGCTTTAAGGGAAGTAAGCTAAAAGTTCCCTGAAAGATGATGAAAATTTCAGCAATCGCCGGTTGTTTTTGGTTAGCTTGTCTTGCAATCCCATCAAGAATTAACTTTGAAGTTTAAAAAAAAATACAAAGATCAAATTTAATAAGCTAATGAATTTGTTAATATAAATAAATAACTTGACTTTTCAATACTTTAAAAACAACAAAAATTAAAACTTGCAATGGGTATAAAGAATTTGAACCCAAGAAAACACAAATTATTAAATATCAAAGCTTAAGTTATCTTATTTCAATTTTTTATTTTTTTTATTTTATGCATAAAGGGAAGTTCCTTCTCTTATCACATATCGAGATGAAGTGGTGGATAAGTATTAAACTCTTGTGAAGCAGATATTCTAGGATCCCATTGCAATGTTCAAGGGTTTTGAAGAAGCTTATGTCACTCAAAAGAAAGTATTGAAATACTTAGTTTTGATCTTGAATTTTTTTTTCTTTTGCATATATAAAATCAAGATTCATTAAAATTGTTTGAATAAAATCAAATTATTCAAAGATTCTGAAATTTATTTTAGGGATTTGGTAAACAACATGGAGAAAAAAAAAAAATCATCATCGTGAACTTATACAGATTAAGTCTATGGACCTGTTCCATGTTGCTCAATACAATTTAAAGGGAAATAGAATTAAAAATACGAAATGTCTTCCAGTTTTTTTATACTATCAAAATAACTGGCTCTCCCCCCCCCCCCCCCTCCAGTCAAGAATTTACTCAATTTTTAAATTTTATTTAAGATTGAGATTTTAGAAATATGTGACTGGGAAAAAAAAAAAAAAAAAAAAAAAACACTTTTTGTTTATTTAAAAGAGGAATTGAGGAACTAAGCATTTTTATAAAATTCAGAAGGAGTTTCTCCCTTGTCTTTAATTCACTTGGGCATTTAAGCCACAGAATTTGAATTTGTGCTTATCATTAGGGAATAACCATTATGAAATATTTGTCTGCTATAACTCCAGGATTATTAAAATAAAAACTGCATTTTATTCAGTGATATGCCAGAAGATTTGGAGAAATTAATTATTGACGATAGTTTTTACTTTTATAACCAGCAAATTAAAGGAGGGGGGGGATTTCAAATGTCCTTATTAAGAAATCTTACATAAAAATCTTGAACAAAAATCAAAAGCTCTTAATAATTCTTAGTTGTTATTTTTATTATTGCATCAACTTTTACATTTAGTGTCACACGAGTGTTTACCAACTGCACATATCCTATTAATTTTTGTTTTTAAAATATTTGATAAGGACATAAACATTACATTAAGTTGTGTGGGTTTCCTTCACACAAAACTTTGAAATGAAGACTGAACTAATCCTCATCAGGCCCAAAATTAAATATGCTCTAATGCAAACCTCAACCTTGAAGCTATCAATCAACAAGAATACAGTGACTAAATATAAATCTAACCACCCCTCCTTTCTTTTTTTTAATTCAGAAAATCATATTCAAGAATTAATAATAACTACAAATTGATGAAAAAAAATATATATAATGTGCCTCCTATTGCATTGGCATTTATACTTCAAGTTCATTTTTTTTTCCAGTGTTAATGTAACAATTGTAGGTGAGCTGTATTTTAAGAGAGAAAATACTGCATTTATTACAGTCGAGGGTAAATTCTGTTTTTGATTTGGTTAATTTGCAGCTGAAGAGGAAGAAACAGATTATTAAAAAAAAACTACCATATATCTGGCTTAGTATAGCTGTTTCTCAAGGTAAAAAGGTGATATAGACCTGTTCTACAAATTAGTTTAACAAATTACAGTAAAACCTCGTTAAGTCGTCACTCAAGGGACCAAACATTTTTGACGACTTAAGCGGAGTGGGCATTTTTGGAAAAAAAAAAAACCCCACTAAACTACAATATTTTTATGAATTGCTGTAGGATTCGGTGAGAAAAATAAGATTTTCAGAAATCAATACATGCAAATGAATGAGTGGAAAATAAAATAAAAAAAAAAAAAAAAAAAACACTTTATACTTACCACATTTTCTTTTCTTTTACTAGCTTAAAAATAATCCAACAGTGTTGATTGATGAAGGTGCTAATTATTGGAAATAAATAATTGTGGGCAGTACAGTTATCGACAATGATGGCAACATTTCTTTTCTGATGCGAAAACTGATAATCCAGTTTACGAATATGTCGTTCCCAAATCGTTGTAGTCATCCATGCATTTGAATTTGCTTCATATTCAACTGGCAGGGATTGACCGTTTTTAAAGCAGCGTGGCTTTTTGCTTTTGCCTATCACAAGTGGTTTAAGTTTATCATTTCCACTTATATTAGCTCCAAGCAGAAGTATCAGGCGTTGTTTGCTTGCTTTTCCAGAAGTGCACTATCACCCTTAAATGACAGTTTTATCAGGCAAAAGACAATAAAATAAGCCTGTTTCATCCAGATTAAAAATATTTGATGCATCAAACCTAGATAAAATGTCCTTGAGAACACCAGGGGTGTTTGTGCTCCGGGGAAACCCCGGAATTCCGGGGATTATGAACTTCGATACCCGGAAATTCCGGGGATCGTCGTTCAAAAGGAAGTAGGAATAATAATGAATTATTTATTTTGATCTGGGTAATTTTGTTTGCTTTGAAAGCAGAAAACGCAAGGTCAGTGTGTGTGGTGAAAACTTTTCCTTTCTTTCTCCAAAGGCAGTGATAATGCGTGAAAAGGGGGAAAAAACTTTTTTTTTGTTCTTTCCTTATTGCGAGTTATGACTCATTCCCCCGGTTCTCGGACATTCTCTTCTGGATTCTTTTCGGCAATTAGGCGCGGCAGAAAAAAAAGGGAGAGACTTCGTTCGACCAGATGTGCGATCACGTGACTCACGTGACCTGGCGTGGCGCCAATAAGTAGAGAAGGGGGATTTTTCGCCGTATTAGCTAATACGGGTATTCTCCCCCCCCCCCCCCTTCTCGAAACTCCAAAATGTCGGTAGTAAGTCCGTAAAAGTTTCCGGGGATTTTTTGGGGTCCCACAAACACCCCTGGAACACTGTTCTTCCAGTCTTTTATAGCATCACCATCAACAGCTGCAGCTTCTCCGCAAATCGTTTTAAAAGAAAGGCAATGCCTGTCTTTGAAACGTTCCAGCCAACCATTGCTGCCGCCGAAATCTTCCATGTTCAACTCCTTAGCAATTTCAATGGCTTTTTCTTTGTTAATCACGGCAGAAATCGGCACATTTTGCGATCTGGCATGTTTTAGCCATTGAACTAAAACCTCCTCGATCTCGTCAAACTTCGATTTCTTCATTCTCTTTCTTTTGTCTTTGCAGTCATCTTCTTCAATTACTTGTTTCGATGAAAGAATATCGTTTAATGTAGTCCTGGGAATATGGTGTTCTTTGGCAAAAGCTGTTTTTGAAACATTTGATTTTTCAAAAAGTGCAATTAAGTCTTTTTTTTCTTTAAAAGATAACAAGGTAAGTTTTCGTTTCCCTGACATGTTACAAATGTAATCAAACCACGAAATTGCAAGATAAAAAACAGTCCTTATAGCGGAGCTTTTTCGCTATGAAATGAAATCACACTCAGTAGCGGTCAAGAAAAACGTTTACACTTGACAAGAGTCGCAGCGAGAAGTGTGCAATTTCCCACGTGAAAATCCCCGTAAAGGCTAGGCTTTCTTAGAGTGAAGGGGCGGGGCTGAAAAGATAGCAGGCAAAATTGAGAATAAAGATGCTTTTTGCCATTTTTGAGGGTGACGAGTTATCCGGAGTAGAATTAAATTTGGTGACAAGTAAAAGAGGGTTATTTTACATTGTCTATGAGACTTTGTCGGGACGAAAGGAAAACGACGACTTAACGAGGTTTTACTGTATATATATATATATATATAATATAAATAAATTTAATAAGGCAAAAACAAAATTAAGGAAATTCTATAATTCAACATAATTGGTTTCCCGAAACTTTTATAACAAATTCTAAAATGACTTGAAAAGATTAAAGATGTCTGTGCATGTAATAACTAACATGAGTGATTATTTGCATTGTGTAAGTATACAACTTAGCTAAGTATAAGTAATTTTAATTAAAATGTCCCATTAACAGGCCTATGTGGCCTTGGGATCATGGAAGGTAAGGCTACTGGCACTTCTTGACCAACGGGACTAAGTTGAGATCAGGTGGTCAGCCCTACAGCTGCCTGGCTTTAACCCCTGGGAAAGAAATTCGGTACCCATTCTATGGAGGGCTGGGTAGACCCTAAGACCCATTAAGAGGAGAATGGATCATCGAGAAATCCCGCCACCTCCAGCCCATAGCCAAGCATCCTTACCCACTTGGCTACTGGGTCCACAAGTATAAGTAAGCTGTACAATAATTACCATTTACATGTGAACACTTGAGGTTACAAGGATATAATCTTGTTCTGCTTCATTTAAACCCTTAAAAAAATTGTTCTGAGAGAGCAGTGTATTTGATTGGATTTGTTTCACTACATGAGGCACTGCAGGTGAAACTTCTCAAATTCCATTCATTGGTTAGATTTTGTAACGACCCAAGGTTTGCTACATCTTTCTCCCTTTCCTACCCTTTATTTTCATCACTTTTGTGTGAAATAATCTTTGGAAATATTTTTCTTACTATTTTATTTTCCCAAACATTGGTCTAAACGTTTCTTTGTCTTCTTGAACAGGCGTCTTCCAGATGCTTTGTGATGCTTCTCGAGCTTCCTTCTCATCCGGCACCCATTTATGCACAACTTCCTTTTTTCATCTGAGATCCGCTTTTATTACTTTCAACCTCGCCTTTCTTCAGTTTCATTGCCTTCCTTTGTTCCTTCTATCTTTCAGCCTGTCAACAGATGTACTCGGAGAGAGGCTGGCATCTTCTGCATTGGGTGATGTCACTTCAGGGTGGACTGTGCGAATAGGAGGATAGTAAAATACACAGTGTGTGAAGGGAGCATCCGAGAAGGGTAGGTGGCGAGTTATTTGCTGCCCTTCGAATGCTTGCTCCCATTAAAGAAGGTTCAGTTTCTGTGCCTAGTGAAGGCTGCTTGGCCCATCTTCAAAACGGCCAGCTGAGGAAGGCAATATTTCACATCACTGAGGAGCTTGTTGCGTCTAGTGCGTTCTGCGAGTCCTTCCCACTTGCGAAGTGAGAGGCGACACTTCGCTTTACAGAAGACTTGTTGCTTTGAATCAGCGTTCTTCAACGACTTGTGAAATGAAAGTGTGTCACTGCAACCGGAGCCCCAGAAGCTCACCCTGGTGCACTGGAATTATATCTGGTTTGCTCTTCCCTAATCATCTAGGCTTCGAAGTTGTCTAGCTGGTCCTGTCTAGCATATCTGCAATCAGTTGGAGGCTGCAGTAGGATTGACCAAAAGTGTGGACTGGATGCTGACCCACATCTCCATTCTCGAGAATCTGTATGGACTGGTTACGGTTTCAGACGGACGATGTGCGATTCACACATTTCGTCTGTGGTCATGTCGCAGGACGCATAAATTGCATCTTGCCATGCTTTGAGCTGTTGTTTACAGTATCTGAATTACTTTCCTGTTCAACATCCATGTCTCTGTTCCATATGTTAGAACTGGTAATATACATTGGTTAAAACTTTAAGGTAGGGGCATTGCTTCTTTCAGTATTGCAGTATTTCTGCCAAAGGTATTCCATGATTCATTTCTGCCATAATGCTTCCATCAATACTAATTTGTTGTCCAAGATATTCATAGCTGTTAACTTCCTCTAATTCAGAATTACCAACTTCAATTTATTGCCTATTAACAAGTACATTAAACATAATCTTTTGAGTTTAGCTTTACTCCAACTTAAGCTTTCATTGGCAAGTTCTTGTATCATCAATTGCAATTCCATAGCATTTTTTAGCTAGACAACTATATCTGCAAACTGAAGGTGGCTTAAATAGTCACCATTAATATTGATGCCTGTTTTACTTCAGTCTAATTTTTAAATCACTTTCTGAAGGACTGCTGTCAATAGTTTAGGAGAGAAAGTCCCTGTCTGACACCATTTCCTATCCTGATTTTTTTCTGTATCTTTGTGCAAACGAATTATTGCCATTGCATCCTTATAAATATTTTTGAGAAGCTCTGCATACCTCATATTAGATAGTTAACTAATAACAGTTAACATGTTGACTTGTGTTAAAAGCCTTTTCACAGTCAATAAATCCAATACAGAGTTGCATCTTGTATCCTAGTTCTTTCAATGACTTAAAACATGAATGTGATCAATTGTGCTACGGTATATCAACCACAAAATCCAGCTAGCTTTGTTGGGCAGAATAAGTTTTTTGCAAGCGATTGATAATAAAATATAGAAATTTACGTCTGCGCATAGTTAGTTAAAAAATTGTGGAGTGCCAACACACAAGACTAGTTAAAAAACTATATACAGTTAAAAAGTTCACGACTAGTTTTGCCTCCAATTCGAGGCTTTGATGAGCAACAGAGCTGCTGACATAACGCGGGAATATATAGTTGTGCCAACCAATGGAAGCAGTTTATGACATCAGATGAATCTGTCAGAACTCGGGAACCATCTGGTGGAAAGTTGATACAGAAACCAGATGACATATTGCTGATATTGCTTGGTTTGCAACGGAAAACAAATGCCTGAAAGTAGAAATAAAGGAAAATATATATATATATATAGTGACAAAACATTTAAATTCCGAATTGTTAAATATTTCAGTATTTTAATTTTAAGAAGAAATGCGAAAAGTTTTATGCTTAAAAGAGAAGAAATTTATCTCCAGAAATTAATTAAAAGAGACATCTGCGTTTATCAAAAGGTCAACAGTCAGCTGATCGGCGAGTCATTCTTGCAGCTGCAATTTCCTGCTTTCCAGGAATTCCGAAAGATCAATTTGCCTAATATGGTTATCTGTAGTATTCTCGTTTTTGATTGATAGTTGAGCTTATGGTCACATTTAAAGCTGAAGGTATCCCAAATTGTATGATATATCCAAATTACAGGATTTTAATTTTTCGTCATGGATAAAAGGTTAAAATCGGGACGTTTCAGCCTAATCTGTAGGCTATTTTCAACTGTGCTGCTGGCTCTGATAACATGCATTTAAATAGTTTTTTTATGACAGGATTTGGTAGTTCATGGTTAATGGTAGGGGTGTTGGCTATGTGCCAAGATTCTCTCAATGTGAGTGAGAAAGTGTTGGGGGCTTGGTCTATCATTTGAATATTGTCAAAGTTGGGGGTATGGGTGTATTTTTGCTGTGCAAATATAAAATGGATTTAAATTCATCTTTATTATTATAATTGCCCTGGTGCTGTTTCAGTCTTTTATTAAGGGTTTGGGTAGTATAACCAAATATTTCTTATTGCAGACATTGCATGGGATGGCATATACAACTTTAGTTTTAGTTTGAATATCCACTTCATTATTAGTTTTCCGGTATGTTAATTTATTACATAGTTCTGTTAATTACCTGAATATTATGCTTTTTGAGACATTTTTGATGTTATTATTAAGGTGACCATTTTTTATAAAATGAAAAGGAGGATGCAAATAAAACGATGGAAACCTATCTGTTCAACCAAAAAAAAAAGGTTTTAAACTTCACATATCAAAAAGGAGGACATATTACTCTTCAAACATCAAAAAGGAGGACACTTCTCAAGGAAGGACAGAGCTTCAAAAAGGAGGACGGTTGGTCACATTATTATTATTAATGCTCCTTATATATGGAATGACTGCATAGCTTGTAGTTTGCTGTTGCTTGCTAGGTGTGGAGGAGGGTTTTCGATTATAATATTTGGCTTTATTGTAATTTTTATTAATGTATTTGATAGGATAGTTAGATAGTGTAAATACCTGATGCATACAGTCAATTTCTTTTTTAAGTAATTTTTGATTTGTGGAAATCCTAAACGCCCTACTGAAATAATTGAACAATATGTTATTTTTTATGTAGTTACGTATGTTGGAATTGTAATCGATTATTTTTTGCATGTGTAGGCTTTCTATAGACGGCAAATTGAATTATGATCACATGTTATCTTTGCACACCGTTCTAAGGATATTTAACTCTTGTGTCAGAGAGAAATCTATCTCTCTCCCGGCCTTTTTCGGATCGAATCATTTTGGACGATTAGTTGCAGACTCAACCCTTACAATGCAGCCTGCATAACGGACTTAGGTTTTGTGTTAATTTTTCAGTCAGTATTAGACTACGAAAAGACGCACGAGGATAGCCTGTCTCCATCCCCATTATGCACGGCCAGAATGTCATTCAACGATTAGATAAGTATGATTAACATTGTATTTTAGTAGTGGATTAGACAGTGATAGCTTAACATCATGAATGGACTGATGCAGCAAATTCTAGTGTGATAATAATGCCGAAAAACAATACCCTACAAAGTAGTTACAACCAGCAAAGTAATTTAGTGCTACGAGCAAATGAACTAGTGTAGCAAAGCAGTAAGGTGAACTTAGGGCCACAACAGTGAATTTAATGTAAATCTCAGCCGCTCGCTAAAACAAAGCAGTGAAAGCGATTTCGTGCTGTGACAGTGAACTTTGACGATATTTCAGCCACCCGAGATAATGGGATATTAGTGTAGGAAATTATGACCAGCTAAAAGATGCTAGGTTGTGTTTGGAGGAATTTTAAGTAATTTTTTTTTTTCTTTCGCATTTCTAAAAGTTAAATATTCAAGCCAGGATATATTTGTTTCTTAGGAGAATGCTTTATCATCTGTTTGACTATGCAGCTACTGAAAGTGTATTCGACCAAGGTCACTATGAATAAATAATGGTTAATTGTTGTTGTGTGTGTGTTCTGTGAAACCCTACTAAGATAGCACTGACCACTCGACCTGAGACGATTGGGCTAGCGAACCGAGCCAAAAGCTTCGACGGCGACAACCATTCCAAAGTAGAAATTTGTCGAGGTGACGACTTGACTGGCACCCAGGAGGTTTCGTTTCGTCGCGATATAAATATAAAATAAAGAAAGAGGAAGGGAAGAGAGGATTAAAATTTAATTAAGGAGGGGAAAAAATATAAGTTTTTTTTGAGAGATTAACGCCTAGTGTTTAACAATATTGTATCTCTATAGTAGAAAAGATGTATTTTCCATAGGTCTAACAATTTGATGTTACATTTGATGTTGCTAAGCTCTTCCTCTAAATCCCTTTGTTGAACACATATGAGTGATGGGAAATTAGTGAAACGTAGTTGAGGTCATCAACGAATGGCAGCCTAGTCCTGTATAATTATACAATTATACAGATCAAAATACTATCAGTATAAATAGTAATAGGAATGAATTTTTATTATTATTTTTTGTTCATATTTAATTAGGAATTTTGTCTGTATGAGAAATCAAAAGTTATAAATTGTACAAAAAATAAAAACTATTTTTAAAAATGTTTTTATTTTTCCCCAGCAGATATTTTGCTAAAAATAATTAATTGCAGTAACTTGAATTCAAAAACACAAGTGCCATTACAAAGTATTATGGAGTCATATGTAACTAGGTTAATCCATTTAACACAACTACAACACAACAAAACTTGGTTGCCTTCAACTAAAATAATTTTAAGAGAATCAAAAACATTCTTCACTACCATTTCATACATTCATTTAACATTTTTATGTTTAGAAGAAGTTTAATTTATTGATGGTTTGTGGGTTTTATGGTGTAAGAGCAATCAGTGACTCTGCAGTGCCAAGAAAAATAAACAATCAAAATAACATAAAAACTTTAACATTAAAGGATGAAAAAAAAAATACAATAGAATAAAAGTGAAAGCATTAATATTGAAAGAAAACTGTCATAGGGCAGAAAATCAAAATAAATAAAGGGAGGGCAGTATTGTAAAAGATTAAAAAAAGAAATCAAACAATAAAAAGCAACTGTTGAAGAAAAATTTAATAGCATCAGGTAATTTTTAAAACTTTCACTAGACCACACTTTACTAGTTGGAGAAACTTAAAAACAAAGAAATGAGAGTAGATAGTTGTCTTTGTCACACAGCTGAAGTGCAGATGATAAGGCCTTCAACTAATTTCCAAAAGTTAATATGACGAACTGTTGGTGAAAAGCTGTCCTTGTCTGGAAAAGCAACAAAATGATGAACCGAATTGCTTGATAGGTTTGATATGAAAGAATAATACCGAAGAGATAATAACAATTCATGGTAGTTTGTATCAATAATATTTAAATTAGTTGAATGGCAGGAAATCTATAGATCATCAATGTACAGGAAGTTGTTAATGGAGGAAAGCAACAAGAAATGATTTCATTCATCTTGATAGAAAAATGTAATACTTAAAATGCAGCCCTGAGACTCATTTATTTCTTGAAGATAGCAGGTGAATCTTTGATACAAGGCAGACTTGAAAATTGTTAGTGAAAAGAAAGTCCTGAATGAATTTGTGCACATGCCAGTAAGGGTCATAACTATGATTCTCTTTAAAATTCCTAATTTCCAGGGAATGTAAGCTTTTTCCTGATTGAAGCATATGGAAGTGAAGTGTTCTCTGCTAACAATGTAGTGCAAATAGTATCCTTCAAACAGACAAGATAGTCAACTGTTTGACCTTAAGCCATAATACTGGCAGTTGAAGAATCGCAAAAGATCAGGAATGTTACAATAATAGCCATTACTTTACAATGCAGACAGCCACCTTCAGGATTAATAGCTATGTTAAAGAGTGAAAATGATTCTTGGGATCTTTGTTGTGGGTTCAATCAAGAATAAACAAAGATACAAATGTCTACAGCAATGATTGAAATTGGCTTTAGTGGAAAGATGGCAACAGAACTGGCTAGAGAATTTTCATGGCATTACTAGGAATTCCAACATGACTTGGTAACTAACACAGAATAGAAGTGCTACATTTCAAATGATTCAATAAATCCACTACCGATAATAATACATGGTGGGCTGAGCAGGGTATCCTAAGGCTCTTAAATAATAGAATTTAATCGTCAGAAGCACAGTGGTACTTCAAGAAAATACCTCAGTGGTTCTCTTCCCATAGTTGTTTAATAGAATTTAATTTTTTAGTGAGTATAATTTTTATACTCACTATAAAATAAAAATATTGGGAGCCCTTTCTTGTAGTGAATAGTGTAATGCCATCAAAATGGCAAACAACTCTGTAGTGAAAACAGAACATCCTTAGATAGGTATAAAACTTTGCTAGAGTATTAGTAGTTTGATAGATTATGGTTCTTTGATAATGGAAATGATTCTCATAATCATAGAAGTTGAAGATCCATAATGAAAAGGAAAAATTACACCACTTGAATCCAAAAAGGAACATCAAGATTGCTGAAGAAACTTTGTGATGTCTAGGAATACACAACTATACCTACAGTATATAGAAGGACAAATGACAGCAGAAAGATAACTCCATATCTTACCCTGAATCCATGGGATCTAGCCAAAATCTATTACCAAAGTAGCAAGAGATGTCTAGCCAAGAATTGGGGAGAGGCATCCTTAGATCTGCTGTTTATCAGAAGCAGAGACAAAAGCAGGGTGTTGCAATTGGCAGGAAGATGAACCATAAACAGCAATTGCTAAACTGCCAGGATCATTCTTTTATGGAGCTTCAAGCACAGTAAATACATAGATGAGCATTCAGGAGTCATGGGGGTTAACATAGAAATAGAATCTTCAATGATTCTGGTTCAATGAATCTGGTTCCCTAGCCTCATACATATAGCCACATCAAGGAGTTATTTATTGACAGTGGGAATAAATAATGACATGATTTGATTCATTCATTCAGAGAACAGATAATTAACTACAGTGAAAACTTGGGTTTCTGCAGTTAGCACTCTTCTCTACATTAAAATTATAAGAATTTTTTAAAACTTTAGTAGTAATAGTCCAATTAGCAGTAATAACTGACCATTATTTTTTATTTTTTTTACTGGATTTCAACTGACAAATTTCCGCAAACTTGCTAAATATCAAATTTTATTAAATGTGTTGAATGGGATTTGAGTTGTGCCATACAGACCAACAAACAGATTAACTAAACACAATCAGTGCTTTCACTTTGCACAATTAAGCAAGTTTGTTTTGCATCCATGCCTCTAAACTGCTAAACCTATGAGTACATTAACAGATTCATAAGTTAACAGTAGTATGAAATTCAGGAATAATCCCAAGAATAGTAATGATAAATACATCTTTACATGCACTGTTCATGTTAAAATCAATGACTAAGCCTATGCACCTGAATACTTTTAAAAGTTATTTAACATAAAACATAAAAAACTACAAATCGAACTAGTTTTTTATGTTTTATATTAAATAACTTTTAAAAATATTCAGGTGCATAGGCTTAGTCATTGATTTTAATCCCAAGAATAGGTTTGAAAAAAAAAATGCAAGGAATCTGCCCTGAAAGCATTATTAAAATCAAAGGCTTCATTACAAGAAGTGCCTATCTTCATTTGAGGTATTATAAATTCTAGGTATTGCAGTATAAAACTCATCAAGTAATCATGAGATCTTGGGCAAAAAATATTAATTTTGCTATTTTCATAGATTTAGATAAAGGAATTAGCATTTTGTATGAAAATCTAAGTAATCCTGATGAGTATTACATAACAAGCAATTAAACACAACAACAACAAAATAACAAAAATGGACTTGGGCACATTTTGCAGTGAAGTCTTCAATTTACTATCTGAACAATGTAGTTTAGCATGTGAATGCAGAACGGCTTACTTAAAAGTGTCTGATAATTTCTCCAACAATCATAATGGTTATGCTGCCAGTTTCAACATAGATGATGGGTTCAGTTACAGAATTTTCTTTCAAAACATATTCTGAATTATCTCAGCAAGACATTGTCAATGGCAATACTTACATTGACAATCCTAATGACGAAACAAAGACACATTCTTAATTTAAATTCATTCTACATACAAGAAGATTTTTAAGGCAAAACTGATTTCTAACCAAAATACTAAATTTCTTACACAATGTTGAATGAGTACACATTTATTTTAAGAAATATATCTAAGTATGATATAAACAAAGATAATACCACATGATTACTATTAAACTGACAGTACTCAAAGTGATGTAGGGAAGGATCTAATCGATGGATCACAACATAAATTGGTGGGTACCTTAATGAGAGCATGGGTAAGAGAATTTGTAATGAAAAAAAAAAATATATTTTGAGCACTACCAGGTGGTGCTGGTGCGCAAAAAAATATCAGTTTGAACAAACATAACCTTTAATTGAAATCAATATTCTCAATATATGAACCATTCATATGCAAAATGTGCAGGAAACTTAATATAGCAAAATGCATAGTTGCTTGAAGCATGTCTTGGAGAATGGCTGCAACATGTTATTCTTGCCTTCAGTTCAGCAACTGATTCAACATTGCCTTAGTAAACTTAGATTTTCAAATAACCACATCACCAAAATCGCATAGGTTGAGGTCAGGGGATCGTGGTGGCAAGCAATCGAAAACATTCAAGAAATTACTATCTTCACCAAAATGTGTACGCAACAACTGCATAGCCATATGTGAAATAAGTGACGGCATCCCATCCTGTCTGAAGGTTATAGAGTCTAAGCAAATATGTTCTTGCAAATCTGGAATAATCTTTTGGTGGAGAAGATCTGTGTAATTTGGTCCATTCACTGATCGATGCATGTGGCCTTGAGGTGTGATCTCCTTAAAAAAAAATGGTCTGATTATAAAGTTTGAGGTAAATCAGCACCAAATAGCTACATGGTCAAAGTGTAGGGGCTCAGCAAACACAGCATTCAGTTGAGTTGGACCTCATAATTGGCAGTTGTGCATATTTACTGCTCCTTATAGAGAAAAATGTGCCTCATCAATCCATAAGACTTTTTAAAGGCCACATGTCATCAAGCTGCATCCTCACTAGAAACTGCAAACTGAAGTCGATGCTCTGTTCTGAATCACATAGTTGCAGCTCCTACACCATCTGAATTTTATAAGGATACCTTTTCAGGATGGACCTGACAGTTTTTAGATATCTTTTACGGACAGTTGACCACAGAACTTGCAGTTGCCAGGATACGTGTCTGACACTAACTACGGACAGCTCTGAATGCGACTGGATTTCTGCAATGGTAAGTGATACTTCTTCTATATTGTTTTCTGCAATAGGCTGCCAATCTACTCAGAGCTCATCTGATTATTTGAATTTCTTTATCATATTCTTCAGTCCATTTAGTGATAAAGGTCCTTCCTTATTTTTTTTTCAAATGACGATACTGATGTAATGCAGAAGCGGCATTATTGTCGTTTTGGTAAGAGTTTCACTAAAAAAGCTTGCTGCTCCTTGCAGCTATCCATGGCTACTTCTAATGCTTACAGGAAGACATCATGTGTAATTGACTACAATGTCACAAGAAATTAGCTTGTTCTAACACTTTTTTGCATGCCAACGCCTTCTAGTGGCGTTCAAAATAACTATTTTTTTTTTTAATTCGCAAATTCTCTTCCCCATTTTCTTATTAAGGTAGCCACCAATTTTTGCTGTGATCCATCAAGCAGATCTTTCTCTACACCACTCTGAGTACTGTCAGTTTAATTATATCCACCTGTTAGATTTAACATTATTTATAATGAAGTTATTAAAGCTTTCTTTACTACTACTTCGGATTGTGAAATTACATTCATAATAATCAAATATAAGCATTATGCTTAGGTCTTTATGTTGTAGAGTTGTTGGTTTATAATTAGCATATACTACATGAAGTGCTTAGTATTATACAGATCTAAGCTACATTTATGAAAATTGAGTTTAATTGAATGAGTTAATAGGAGAAGCTATTGTTTAAGCTGAATAACAATTGCTCAACAAATAAGTGGCATTATTTAAAAAGTGAATGGTTCAACAGTTTGTTTTGGGTTTTTTTTTTGGGGGGGGAAGGGTCATTAAAATAAAAGTAATTGTAACTCAGTATTTCAGATACTGACAACCAGTTATGTATTGCCTATGTTACTGAGCATTGTTAATTAGGCATGCAGTACAGCATTAATAAGAAGAATTGCAATAACAATGAAAAAGAAGTTTATAATAGCCTTCTGTATTTACAAAACAAAACAAAATCTCCAAAATAAATGATAATTCACCTTTAAAGCTTTCTAAAGCAACTGTGTTCTAATTCATTGAGGAAAACCTTATTAGATAAAATTCGGCTTATGTACACTGTCATGACTGAATCTCAGGAGGACAAGATTAAGAAAACAGATGTTTTAAGGGAAACTGTAGACCTTGCTTTAACATTCAGCACCTTGTATCAGTCAGAGGATCAATGTTTTCATAGTGACAACTATAGTGCAGGATACTGATACTTATAATACGGAGAATCAGAAACGAATAAATAAAATCAGAAGCAACAAAAGATAATATTTTCTTTTAAAATAGTGAACTTGTGTGGTAATTTCTTAATGTCAGAACAATACTACATATGAAAGTTAATTTGTTTTTACTAACAATTCTCATAATATTCTAAATGTTAACAATAATAATAATAATAACAACAAGTAAAAAAAAAATTGTGCTAAAGCATAAAAAACTAAGGGCGACCTATTAAAACCTAAACTTCACCTAAGGAGCATTGGAGGGTTATCCACCGCGCAACAACAGCCGACTTTCCATTTGAAAAGGTAAAGTTTGAGAATTTTTTCCTGGACAACTACTGATTCGATCGACTTGAAATTTGGATATGCTTTAGTTTAGTGTGTCTATTAAACAATGAATATTTTTTATTTCTGCCTATCCAGAAAAATGCGGAAACAGTCAACTGTGTCTCCAACTGTTGATACGGTTGAATAAAAATATAGATTGTTTAGTAGACAGTCTAAAGTTAAGCATAGCCAAATTCAAGTCGATTAGGTCAGTAGTTGTCGAGTAAAAAATTCCCAAACTTGCAAAAAGAAACACTTGACTAAGCCTGCATTTTTCCAGATAGGCAGAAATAAAAACCCCATTCCTACAGTGATTGGGCCTCTGAACATGATGGTGAAGTCCATTTGCTGATTGTACCTTCCGTTCAGGAGTTGTTAGGGATGGACAGACCCAATAGCTCCCAAATGGGTCGCTAATAATAATAAGCCCCTATGGATCCTACCTCCTTGCAGTTGGGGTGACAACTATTTTAACTTTAGGGTAGGCTAAAGGGTTCTATCATCTACACTGTCTGTTCAATTGAAAGTGGACATCTGTGGTATGGAACAGACACTTTATTTACAGTGTGTCTAATAGTGCGTACTGTAGCCTTTTGTTCTAAGCACAGCATCCACATGCAATGACACATTCAGGTAGCAGCCGCTGGCAAACGCCACACCCAGGTGCACCCTTCCGATTGGTAGAGTGTGAAGCGTGATTTGTCATTCTACATAATGCTCTTCCAGCAGTCCATCAACCAAGACCGTCGCTCTTTACACCAGACCACACGATGCTGGGCGTTTAGAGGGGTAATGTTAGGCTTGTGGGCAGCCCGACAGGTGTACTCTAAGGCATAGAGCTCCCAAGGAATCATCATGGTACTGACAATTGTTCCCCTTGCCTGCTGGAAGCCCTGCCGCCGTTACCCACTGGAACAGCCCTGTTCTGCCGTACCATCAGCTTCCGGGCCCTCTGGTCTCTATCTGTTAGCATGCTGGCTCGGCCACCTCCATGACGCTGCGTTTCCACTTTGTAATAATAGCACCCACGGTCGACTTTGGCAGGTTCAGTGTCGCTCCTATGGCTCGCAGTCACTAGCCACTAATGTGGCAGCCTATGACTACTCCACGTTGAAAATCGCTCAGCTGCTTTGATGGTGGCATTTTACCTCAGCATGTAGTTAAACACCAAATGACTTCAACTACACATGATCATGTTGTTTTATAATGAATATATTCAAATTATTGCCTGAATTTGCATTGGTTGTTCCACTACCTCAGATGCCACTTTCAATTGAGCAGTCAGTGTATGATGAGGTCATGTAGATCATGCTGCATCAGGTGTGGCACAGGATAAAGTCACTCGTATTTGGGGGTTAGGCAGAGGCCTGCGTTCGAAAAATATAGTACAGTCTCCCACAGGTACTGGTGGAGAAAGTGGTACCCCACTCTGCAGTATGGCGACCACAATGATCGAGCAACACCATCCAGCCTGAAAATGTTTCAACTGTGTCAGAGCAGGTGACTAACAAGACTGTGAAACCATGCCAGTGCATTACACAGTTAGGGACTTCTACATCATTACACAGTTAAAAACTCATCTCACAGGATACAGATACCACTACACCACACATTCATCACATGTTATCAGAGCCGGATGAAGCCAGTGCGAGGCTGTAGCAAATGTTACCAGGAGGCCCTAGGTTTTGTATGATAATAATAAAACACAACTTTTACAAACAAACTCTTCTCGATTTAATGTGAGCAAATTTAGAGATAATACTAGACAAATCAATTTTTCTAAGTAAATTACATTCAATGTTCATTAAGGTGAGGTCATCTTGTACTATCATGTTCCTTAACTCACTTTTTACACGCTTTAATGTAGAAAAAGAACGTTCTCCGCTGCAGTTAGTAATCATTAAAGATAAGTAAATTCGTAAGACTATTTCTACATTTGGGAAACATGGCTGTAATGAATTTTCCATTATAAGTTTATAAAATTGCAGTTCAAGAGCCTCATGCTTTTCATTGTTAATAGCAGCAGCCACATTAGTTTTAAGAAGTTCAGCGAACTGCACAAGTAGTCGCCTAGGCTTTCTTCCAAATCCTCTTGGTAAGCACTGACAATATTTGGAGTTCTTTTCAAGATCTCTTCTGCTGTAAGAGATTTTAACTGCTGAAGTATTCCAAATATACCAGTCACTCTATGATATGCTTCCATGCATTTAGCTAAGACAGACAGTAAATTATCAATTATGAAACAAACAACTGACTTTCAAATTTTTGTTTGGGTGTTTGATTTTCTACAACTTCGTCGAGTATAGTAGAGCCGCTGAAATCATCATACTTAGTATTTCGCTTGCGTCTTGAAGTTTTTTGCTGATATTCTTCACAGTAAGTCAGGATTTTGGTTTTGGCCTCAATATCTGAAAATGTAGGTCGCATTGCTTGAATGTACCCGTGTAACGATTCATAAAGGGCATATCCCGTGTTAAGGTCTTGATCAGGTGACTGTAATGAAGCGCTAGATGCTTGCATGCATTCTAGAATTGTGTTACATAAAATGGTCATTATTTCCGTTTCCAACATACTCATCTTCGAAACTAGACCGTACACCTGATTACGACACTCTACCTTTTGATCCATGTTATTTGAGATGTCATCCAAAACTTGTTTGATAGTGGTAAAACCACATAATAGTGCCTTTGTCACATCAGCTCGGGCAGACCACCTGGTGTCCGATAGTCTCTTCAAAATCGGGAGTTTTGAATCTGTATCTTCCAGTGCTTTTGTAAGAAGGCCCCATCGATAGGTAGAAGTGGAAAAGAATGTATAGAGGCTTTCAACAAAATCGAAAAAAATGGATGCTTCTATACAACATTCTGCAGAACACTTAGCAACCAAATTCAGTGAATGTGCAAAGCAGGGAATGTACTCTGCATACCTATTTATCTCCTTAACGCATGCTTGTAACCTGTAGTATTTCCTTCTCATGTTGCTGGCATTGTCATAGCTTTGACCACGAGAGTCTTTGATATCAATGCTATTTTTCTTTAAAAAATTAAGTAAACTTATGGCGAGTTGTTCAGCAGTATGACCTTCCATATCCAAGAACTTCCCAAACCTTTCCACTGGTCCAGATGGTAAGATATTGCACACTAGAATACATCCCCCTTGGAGACATTGCTTTGAGGGTTGCATCAGCAACCTTAGAGGAGATATCCAGGCTTGCATAATACTGTGCAGGAAACAAAAGAAACTTATGTCCCAGGTTAGGAAGATATTCAAGCACATAAAGACTTGCCCCTCACACTCAAACCATCAAACCCAGGTTCAGAAACATCTCGACACACTAAAACAAAAACTGAGTGTACTTGCAGAAAGATTACGAAGATACAAACAGTGCACTCTGTTCAAACAACAGAACAACACTTTCTAATACAATGAGAAGAAATTCTACAGAACCCTTACATATCCCTCTACTGCACCCATCATAAACACTCCCACCAGCAAGGCGTTACATGAATACTGGTCGTCTCTGTAGTCAAACCCCATCCCCACAATGACAAAGCACCATAGATCACAGAGGAACAACAACTTACTGCACACCTACCCTAGATGCTCTTCCATGATGTTACTCTTACAGACAGCACTAAAATATGCACACGACTGTAAGGCTCCTGGTGCAGACGGCGTCCCGAACTTCTGGATCAAGAGGTTCATGTCTCTGCATGGCAAGAGGTTGACATCCTCTTACAGTCACTGACATAATCCAACACCCAGAATATCTGCTCTTTTCCTCATGCGGGGTGTCACATACCTACAGAGTAAGAACACTGAAACAGCTCACCCTCACCCTACAAACTACCGCCCAATCACTTGCCTCACCACACTTTACAAACTTCTCACCTCTTGCCTAATAGACCAAATCTACAAGCACATAGAGACACATAACATCCTTTCTGAACAACAGAAGGTCTGTCGCAGGAATTCCCAGGGTTGTAAGGAGCAGCTCCATATTGACTCGGTAATCCTGTGGTAGGTGCATGCAAAGAATAGGAATTTACACATCACGTACGTTGACTACAAGAAGGGATTTGACTCGGTCCCTCATTCCTGGCTCCCTACACACTCTTCATCTCTACAAAATACACCCCAAAATCACGGTATTCTTGGATGCCCTGATGAAGAGTTGGAACAAAACACTATACTGGTGCATCTCCAACACCTCCATCACTATGGTCCCCAGTCTCATAAGGAGAGGTATTTTCCAGGGAAACTCCTTGAGTCCTATTTGGTTCTCCTCACCTTGAATCCATCGAGCCACATGCTAGACAACACAAAACATGACTATAGGCTTACCTCAGGCACTCTGACACCATACAAAATTACACACTTACTCTACAATGTATACATGGTTGGCATTAAACTCTATGCCACAACCAACACTCAACTTACTAATCTACTACAAGTAACCACACAGTTCACCAAAGTCATTGGGATGGAATTTGGAATCGACAAATGCCACAATCTACATATAATATGTGGGAAGACCTCGAATTGGGAGGGTTTTGAACTGGACCATGAGTTGGCCATCCAATCCTTGGAAGAGGGAGAAACCTACAAGTATCTGGACTTCAAGCAAGTGTGCATCAATGACAACGCAAACATCAAAAACACACTCAAGAACAAGAAAAAAATTGTTAAAATGGAAATAAGCAAATTTATTGACACATCTTGGCACAAAACCAAAATTTTAATGCTCTACAGAAATGTCAATATGGAATGCCTCTGACAGAAATACATGCCCTGCAATGATGTGGCATAGTGCAGATGAGATTATTGAGTTATTCTTGAGGAATAGAGTTCCACTCGTGCAACAATGCTGTACGTAGCTCTTGAAGGGAACGAGGATGATGATTCCGTTCTGCAATGCGTTTACCGAGCATATCCCAAGCATGTTCAATAGGGTTTATATGGGGAGGGGGAACCTCCCTGGCCAGTCTATGCTTCAGATATCCTCTGTTTCCAGGGATTCATTGACAAGGTCCGCTGTATATGGATGTGCATTATTGTCTGTAAACAGGAAAGCAGGTCCCATTGCACCGCTGAAGAGATGGACATATTGTTGAATAATCACATACCGGCATATCTGGCCAGTTTACGGTACCTCTATCAAAGACATGGATAGGTGTATGAGAGTCTATCATAATGCCAGCCCACACCAGGATATAAGCACCTCTGAAATGATCTCGTTCCTCATGTGTTCCTGAGGTCAAGTGCGGCAGATTATTACATATGATATATAGATTCGCTTTCAGGCAGGACACATGAATGTCATGCAATTGTTTCCCCCAATTCCATTTGATCCTTAATTTATTGACATGAGTATAGAAGAATGCAGCTGAATATTGTGTAGTCTCCTAAAATTGAACATCAAAGTTTTATCTGATCACTATCCTGTCAAAAATATGGAATTGTCAAGAAAATATAGACATGCTACTTCCTTTCTTATCAATTTTGATTGTTAAGTTGGCACTTTTATTTGTGAATTGTTAGTGTGCAGCAAATTAATTCATTTATTTGAATTCTGAGTTTTCCAGAAGACACCAACATGCTGAATATTACATGCGGGGGCACTTAATTTACGATATCTCTATTATCATTGTGAAGTGCACAGATCATTTATACATTGTATGAAGTTAAATTTATTCTCACTATATCGTTCATATAACTGCTATAAGGCTTTATTTGTGGGTTGGCATAGAGTCCTTACCATTGAATTGGTGTCAGTCTAACATCAGACATCTGAAATTAGAAACCTTTTCTGTAGTGTTGGTTATTAATTAAATATAGTGATTTCTTTCACACTTAACTTTATATTCACTTCAAGGTTTATATTAAAGTAGTAAGAAAACTGAATATTTTCTAGAAGAAAATAAATAGCATTGGAACCATTCCAAGACTTTCTCCATACTAAGGAATTACTAAGCCAAAGCATAAAATGTTTCTTCAGTCGGTTTTGGCCCTAAATAAAGTAAATATACCAAAATCCCATCACATCCACACACTGTAAGTATACTCTTAAATAAGAAATTTATGTACATCATTTCATTGTTAATTAGGCAACAAAGGGTACAATTGTTGAGCCCTTAAGAAAAAATAGAAAAAAACAAAAACAAACACCTTTAAAAGATGCAATAGAATCATCAAAATTGTACGAATTCTAGTCAGTAAAATAAAGCTCTTAAATAAGAAGTTTGAAGTAGATTAGTGAATTATTCTTTAATTATTTAAGGCATAGTTTTTGGGCTTATATTTCAAAGTGACCTTTAAGACGACTTTGTGAACACCAAAATATAAACAGCTACATACAAAATTAAACATTCAAATATGAAATTTGCTGTAAAATAGCAAAATACTTTTTCAAGTTAATTCAGAGCAGTGTATTTTAACCAAAATTTTAAAGTGGTTCATAAAATGATGTTTCAAGCAACACATTACAATACAATACAAATGAGCTATGGGGGGGAGGGGGAATAATGATTTTTGGTGTAAATTTTAATAAACAGAATTTATTGAATAAGCAAAAATGATATGTTTTTATTTTC
This sequence comes from Thereuonema tuberculata, assembly GCA_023159025.1. Taxonomy (NCBI): domain Eukaryota; kingdom Metazoa; phylum Arthropoda; class Chilopoda; order Scutigeromorpha; family Scutigeridae; genus Thereuonema; species Thereuonema tuberculata. The sequence continues at coordinate 155,048,823 of JAFIDM010009631.1, forward strand.
AAATAAATTTACTATTTATTAGTAATTGTTTAATACACTCACTTCCAAAAGTTAAGCAAGAAGAGGAAAAATGTTAATTTCCGTAAGCCAATCTGAATTAAAGCAGCTGAAATTTGCTGCAAAGGTAGAAGGGAGTATGCAAATTATATAGGTAACAGCCAATCATGGTTTCGCATCGAGAAATACGCAAAACAGGCAGTCGTATAAGAAGCCGGGATTGTGAAGGATTACAGGAGTTGCATGTAAGTGCTGATGAAAGGTGTTTAGAACATTCTTACGATTTATTTTCAATCTAGACGTGTTTCTATGGCTTCCAGAAGACGAATGGAAGATTCTGAGCAATGGCGGGCTGTCAGACATTGAAGCAGGACAGTCTATAACAGATGTTGCTCATTTCTTCGGCGTTCATCATTCCGTCATTTCACGATTATGGAAACAATTCCAAACCAGACAAACAGTTGTCCGAAGACCTGTAGCCGGTCGTCCAAGGGTTATGACCCCCGTGGAAGATCGATATATTGCTGTTGTAGCCAAGCGGAATTGAAGATCGACCTCCACACATGTGACATCTATGGTTGCAGCGGCCATTAGTAAGACGATATCTGCCATTACTGTTCGTCAAAGGCTACAAATGAATGGTCTGTACGCCCAGGTACAACGAGTTTGTGTTCCTTTATCCGTCCAATCCAGAGGGGCATGATTACAGTGGTTCCGCCAGCATGTGAATTGGACTATGTCTGATTGGGGTAACATAATGTTCACAGATGAGTCCAGATTTGCCCTACAACCCGATGATAAGCGTGTAAGGAGGAAACAAGGCACACGCAATCGGCCCCAGAACATCACCGAACATCACGCATTCTGCGGTGGATGCATCGTGGTCTGGGCAGGGATTTCATTGGGATATCGCACCGACTTGCACATCTACAGGCAAGGTTCTGTGATGGCTGAACGGTATCGAGATGAAGTCCTAGACCCCATTGTGAAACTGTACGCTGCAGCAGTTGGTCCTTCTTTCGTTTTAATGGACGATAATGCGCGTCCCCATAGAGCTGCCATCGTTGACGACTTTCTGGAGAGTGAGGGGATTGCACATATGGAGTGACCGGCTTACTCGCCGGACCTTAATCCAATTGAAAATCTTTGGAATGACCTCGAACGTGCTGTATGTCGACGTTTCCCACCTCCAGCCACTCTCAGAGATTTAGAGACTGCCCTACAGGAGGAATGGCAATTACTAGACTCTGCGGTTTTTGATCACCTCGTAACAAGCATGATTACATGCTGTAAACTTTGTATGCAGATGAGGGGTGCTCGCATACCCTATTAATGTTGGTTCTTATTGTTTGTTTTGAATTTAAACATCCTTTTGTTAATGACGCAAATCTGACGTCATCTTATAATTTATGAAAATTCAATATTTTGTTTATCTCTGTATGTAATTCTTTGTTTTGTTTCATGAATAAACATAGAGCTACTTACTTGCAGCATTTCATGTCAATCACAGCAGTACTTGTCCATTTTTTCGCATTTTACTGCTCCATGCTTAACTTTTGGAAGTGAGTGTATATTTTGTGCATCATGATAGAACAGAATATTTAGGAAAAGTGTCTCATGACACATTGAAACATTTAATCTCACCAGTCTAAGGTGTGTACTGTGCTGTAAAATAATGTTACCATGATGATGGTGCAAAAGTCCCTCCAGATTTTATTCTGGAGTATTTTTCTGCTTTGTTTTGTTTTCTTTTTCTCGCAAACTCATTAGATTAATTTTCTTTTAATGAAAGGCTTAATGGAGTAATCCTGAAGAATGTTTTTATTCAATTAACATAATTCCATAAATAGGAATTCCTGATGATAAAACAAAGTGACTGAACTATTTCTGTATTTTCATAGTATTTTTTCCAAAAAAATTATGTGAATTAGCCTATCACTTCTAGACTTTTTTTATAATTAAGTCTACAATTTATATAAAATACTTTTCTGCTTTTATCATCTGCATATGAGTTATTCTGCACTACAATGTTTGCATAGAATGGGTCTGCATTACAATATTTGATCATCACTCCAGACGTTGTACTATATGTGTTCAACAATGGATATCATGTTCACGGTTATGTGCAAGAAGTCTTATTCACGACTTCCTTTAGGGTCACATTACACTTGAGCTTCCATTATAACTGAACTTAAGCACTTGTTTCTTTTTGTCATTTTATAATTGACAATTTCAAATTTTTAAATAAATTAAAGAAATTATAAGGAAAAAATAATTAATATGTTTAATTTAAGATTGTAATCAGCTTATGAGGAAAAAAGTAGATGTTGGTGTTAAGTTAATTTACTCTAAAAATAATGCTAATAACTGCGTATGGCATTTTTAAAAAGGAGAAATGTGAAATTATGTGATGTTTTCACGCTGTTTTTTGCTATGAATCAAAATATAATTTTGGCCATAACATGAGAGAGGGGCCTGTTACTGTATTTGGTACCTGGGCCCTGAATTTGATGGGGGGGGGGGGCTGTATATATTCAACTGTCCTTTTATTTTTTTCCCCCTTTTATGTTAATCAGCATTCAACATGAAATAGTTTCACCTGTAACTATTATTATCCATTGCTAGAAACTGAAGTGTGGTGAGATTATAGAGGCCTTTTTACAAACATTTTTATTCAATTATTGAGATCTGTCATTGCTACATGAGATTAAATCATATATGCATAGGCCTTTTTTAACTATTTCAGCTTTTTGGTATAGTTTATAGTAAAACTTCGCTAATTATTAACGACCACTGCCGTACACGACTGACTATACAAAAAGTCAGTTTATTGCCTTTGTTTATAAATCTGTACATAATGTAGGTAATACACACACATAATAAATGTCAGTAGACATAACTTTTTACTTGGCTTTTTCTTTTGCCTAATGCCCACAATTTCATTTTAGCAGTGGTTAGGTTAGGCCCATATCTTAAAAATTCTATTATCGCAATTTTTGTTTTTTAGCGATTGCAAGAGAATTATATGATCTATTGACCCCGTTTTGCGCTTAAATGGAAGGTAATTAAATGTGCTAAAACTTAGTTTCTTATAATTTTTCTCTGAGGATGAGCGGTTGTGCCGATATTTGGCTGAAAACAAAAGCAAAACTTAATTTTAGGAAACAATGCCAATTTTTGAAGTCCTTTTCTCAAAACTTATGAGACATACGGAGCAGTGGGTGGGCTTAAATTGTCACAAATTTAATATACTTTAAAAATGATAATGACAAGTAATGTCAAAATACGCATAGTTTGTGAGTTAAATTGCAAAAAGTTCAAAAAGTCCGAAAATTTGCAGTTTTTCACGTATTACACAACTTTTCTTTTGCTTGCAAAACGTAGTTTCATACTTCCCTGAAGGGTCCAAATAACATACCAAAAATTCAGCTTTACATCGCGTTTTGCATTTTTAATATAAAATATGACAGGCCTATTATGCAGTTAATCTAAGATAATCTGAACCAATTTGGTAAATCAATCTTTAATATAAGTCATGGTTTACTTATTATGTTGAAGTTTAAAGTAGTTGGTAAGTGGCTACTTTCCTCTTAAGTATTAAAGAGTAGCTCTCACTTTTTTAAGTGTTGTGAAGGAGCAACGTAGGTAATAGTAATACAGCAATTTCCATAAACAATCACAGAAGTAAATTTGGGGATACCCTTATTAAGAATGTGACGGAAGTTCCACTCAACGAAGCTATACATTAATAAAATGAAACTGAAGAAAATGACAAGATTACTAACAAAAACGTGGATTCAGTGGTTTTAGACTGCAGACTAAAGGAGCCTGGGTTCAATTCCTAGCAGTGGTCAGGGATTTTTCCAGTTATTTCTCCTCCAGATGGACCTAGGGTTCACCTGTCTGTCTGTCAAATGGGTACTGGGATTTTTGTAGGGTTAAAGACAGGAGGGCATCAAACTGACCATCTGACCTCAACTTGTCCAGTTTGTCAACATCAGAATCATTGTGAGCCTAAACCTCGAGCACACCAAAGGACCTGCATAGCCAGTAGCAGTAGCAGGACAGCTTAACTGACAAAAACAACAGCATTTTTTTTTTAAACCTCGAATGCTATTTAAGGCATCTGGTGTGAGCAACTAATACATTTATAATTAGCATAGCAGCAGGCCCTTACAGGATCTGAGAGGATGTGAGCAAGTTGAAAGTCAGGACCACTTCTAAACATACCCTTTGCAAATTTCTTAATAAATTTATCATTTTTCTAAATTTGGAGAACTCCTGAACTCCAAACCTGTAGCTCCCTCTTGATATCTTAGTGCTGTTATTCATAATGTAATTTTCTTATATTTGCCTTTTAATTAAGAAAAATTGATAATAATCAAAGATAAGGATAAACAATTGGAGACTTTATAGTAAAAAATATCGTAATAGGAGGCTTGATCTGCATTGATGAACTGAATGGAAAAATACCTTACTTACATTACTGCTCATCTACTTGATTTTTTATGTAAAGATGTAACAAAAAAAACAAACAAAAAAACACACTTTTTTTTTTTTTTTTTTTACAAAGTTGAAGAATAGAAATCTCTCAATACCCTTATTTCATACTCTTCTTTTCATTAATACAGTTTTAGGTTCTACCCGTAACACTGTACAATCTCAAGTGACAATTATCATCAAGTGGCTCAGTCAAAAATGCATTATTTAAATCAAATACTTATGCAAATTTCTCTTTGAAAGTTAAAACATGAGATTATCTGTAGCTTTAGCTTTGTGGGTAAGTAAATAATCTTAGATGTATCGATTCAAGAATTCAATAAACATTGAAGGCAATTATTACTTCACTTCGCAAAATCATTTAATGCATTATCTTAATTTTTCTTGAAAAACTGTCATGAAAGGTATCTCTGAGAAAATTCAAATGGTGAGCAACACACTGCAGAGTAACATCCCAAGATGAAGAAATTAAGGAAAAAAGACAAACTCAAACATTTCAATGAAAGCTTATATAAAATTTAATAAAACTTTGTATGAATACATAATTTGATATAACTCTTCAAAATTATACAAAACAAACTGTATATTTTGATCATGATAAATGTTACAAGCATGTGAACGTTCAAATTTAGACCTTAGTATTTATGGAATATGCTTGGAATGAGGTATCTAGTCAATTCTAACTACTACACAATAAGCACGTGCTTCCAACAAGGTAGGTCCAGAGCTTCATTAGAGGCATTCCCATTCCTTTCCCAGAGCAGTATAAAAAGAGCTGAAAACTCTTTCTTCTAGGAGACAGTTAGCAAAGTGCAACTTGATATCCTAAAGCATCCCATCATGCTTGATGGGATTGAGATCAGAGGATCTGGCTGGCTTATCTTTTCTAAATATATCTGCAATTTTTAGTTGGTATTCACCAACAAGCCTCATTATATGAGGATGAGCATGATAACGAAAACAAATTTTGGATCAACAACCTATGACTCTCTGCTCCGACTGTGATTCAGATGGTGTGATGATGAAAATTGTTAGCAACAAAAGTCACACTGGTGCAAAAATCGCTAAGGTAGCCAGATGCATGGAGAGCTGCTTTTAAAGGTATGACTAATTTGCATATTCAAAGCTACATCAAAACATTTAGGTATATGGTTTTGGTAATTATTTACATACATTATTATGACTGTGGATTCTGATTAATTTTTATTAGATTTATAATCTAATTAGATTATAGTATTTACATTTTTGTATTAATCCATTAAAAAGTTAAGTTAAAGAATACCACTATAGGCCTGTGTAGGCCCTTGGGGTCATGGAAGGTTCTCTTGGCATTTCGTGACCGAAGGGACAAAGTTGAGGTCGGGTGGTCAACCTGACCTCTGCTCACTTTAACTCACAGGAAAAAAACCTGTACTAATTTAACAGAGGATTGGGTGGACCCTAGGGCCTATCTGGAGGAGAATTTGGCATGGGAAATTCCCTGATCTCTACTGGGATTGGGGATTAAACCTGGCTCCTCCAGTTTGCAGTCAAGTGCATTACCACTTAGCTTCTGGAGCATAGGTATTTCATTAAACATATAAAATTGAGATTTCCCTCCCTTGTATTCAGATTTATGTTTCACAGATTTGAGATCATTAATTACTAACAGTTTACTTTCTGATTTGCAATATGAGAAGCCAACTGTCTTCACTTTGATAAAGTCCCATTTTTTTTTCAATTAATATTCAAAATTAACCCAAACATGGCAAGAACATTTTTGCATTTCTTCTGTAAGTTTTGCAAGATAAATCAAATATACATTCCAAAGAGAAATTGATACATATTCTATTTACGATGCTCGGCAGATCTCAGTATCTATTTGACTTTGATGATGATAAGATGCTCAGGAAGCTATAATTTTTTTTTTTTTTTTTTATTGATTTAAAAGAATTTTAACGTGTGAAACAATTTCAATGATTACTACGAAAATCAAAGGTCACACATATTTAAAAAGTAAATTGTCCAACTGAATTTAAAAATTATTAAAAAGTTTTTAAAATACATTACAAATAGCTAGGACAGTTTCGACGTGTGGAACACATCATCATCATCATCATCATCATCATCATCAGCTGAATTTGGGAGGTGTTCTCTGGTTGCATACATTTCCAAAAATCCAAGGGAACCTTAACAATTGGTCAGAAGACTTCGTCAATGGCTGAAGTGAATAGTTGTGAATGGTGAATAAAAATAAACAAAGGCACTTGTGAATTTTTAGTGACTTCTGGCGGTGATCATAAAAAATAAAGGGTAAATAAGATCAAGTCCAAAGGGTTTTTATAAGTTTATTGTTTTTATTTTTTTCTTTGTCTTTTGATTTTAATGGGTCTACATCAGTGTTTCCCAACCTTTTTTGTGCTGTACCCCACCAAATTAGGTATAATTTTCAAAAAGAAAAAAATTAAAAAAAAAAAAAAACTTTTTTAACTTTCACAACCAAAAAAATAAAATTAAAACAAATTACCAATATTTTTTTTTACTTCCACAACCAAAAAATTTTTCCTGAAATTTTTTTTTTTTTTTTTTTTTTTGGGTTCCCTTAAAGGAAAGGTCTACCAAGATGTACCAATTATACCAGAAAACATGTAGGAGCGAATATGAAATGCTTGTGCAAAATACTGATCAAGATACATTTAATTGGTGTTATATAAGAAAATTTAGGAGGAATATTATTAATTATTTAGAATCTACATTGACACGTGGGCCCGGTAGCCAAGTAGTAAAGGTGCTTGGCTGAGGGTTGGAAGAGGTGGGTTCGATCCCTGGTCTTGGCGCTGTTTTTTCCAAGTTCCTTCTCCTCCAAACAGGTCCTAGAATCTACTCAGTCCTGTGTAGAATGGGTACTGGGCTTTCTTTCCTCAGAGGTACAAGTCGGCAAACGTTGGGCTGGCCACCTGACCTCATCCGAGTCCTGGGTCACTGAAATGTTGGAGCCTTACCTCCAGCGATAGTGGACCCCTGTGAGATACACCTACCACTGTCATACCACTTTATTAGGTACACACACCTCATCATATAAATGTTTCATTTCAACATTTAACATCGGGTCAGATGACCTCAGTTTTTGACATAAACAAGGCAGAAAGTCTCTTCTATCATCAGTTAAGCATTGAAAAATGGCCATAATGGGGAAAGCAAATGAATTGATTGAATTTGAACATAGCATGATCGTTGTTTCTAAGTGTGCTGGACTGAGCACCTCTCAAACAGCTCTCATCTTGGGCTTTTCATGCATCACAGTTCCAAGAGTTTATATGAGTGGTGGAAAAAAAAAAACAAATAACGTATAGTTAAAATACAGGAAGTAAACTGCCCATGGATCAGAAGAGGATGGCAAGAATCATTCAAGCTAACAGACTGTTCACAATCAGGCAAATCATATCAGAATTCAATTTAGACTTTTTATGACTGGGAAAAAAAATTGCTTAGTCTGACATATCAAGGTTCCTTTCGCATCATACTGATGGAAGGCTCAGGATTTGGTGAAAACAACACGAGTCCAAATGCCCATGTCTGGTATTGACAGTACAAGCAGATAGATGGGATGTCATGGTGTTTGCAATGTTTTTCTAGCACACATCGAGTCCTCTGATACCCCATTAAATCGTGTCTCAATGTCACATCGTATCTGAACATAGTTGCCAACCAAGTTATCCTTTCGTAGCTCAGATAGACACTTCAGGCAGGATAACTTGCCTTCTCATGGGACCTTAATCACCAGGAACAGAAGTTTTCATTGCTGTAGTGGCCTGCACAGCCCCTGGATCTTAACCCTAGTGAATATCTTTAGAATGAGGTAGTGAGCGACGTTCTTTTCAAGACTGTGCTTCTGTCCAAATTGCAGCAGCTGTGTAACACAATCATGTTACATGGTACAACAACTGATTCAACAATTCAACGCCAAAAGAGGCGCAACACTCTACTGGATAGGTGCATCTAATAAAGTGGTAAAGGAAAGCCATTCACGCAAAGTCCTGTGGTCAAAACGATAGCCTGCCATGAAATTGATATGCCTGAACCGGGGTTAGAATCCCGGTGTGGGGCTTGGATGTTTATATCTTTTTCTGTTTTTGTTTCTCTTTCAATGCAAGAGAACTGTCACCTTAGGGTGCATCCAGGATAAGTTTTCCAACATCAGCAGCATTAATTACCCCATCATAAGAGTGTACCTCTATGACTAATGATCCAAAAATTGATCTGGGTATAAGTCACAACAACAACAACAATTGTATAGGAAAAGCCTGGTAATCTTGTTATATATATATATATATATATATATATTCGTTTTACCTAAATAGGAAGTTTTTTTAAAAATACTAAACTTTATTGTGTAGTTTCTAATAATATGGAACCTAATCTTCACAAAACAAGTTTTGAAAACAAAATGAAACAATGATTCAAAAATGAATAAATATTGTAATATAAACTGCACTGAAAAATTTGGTACAGAAGATACAATGTTTAATAGGAAAAAATAAATTTAATATGCTTTTTTGAAACTAAAAGCATATTCATAATGTTGTTTTATATTGCTAAATTTGTTTTTTTTTGATAAAATTAAAATAATTTAAATTAGGCAATAAATCTCAGTAACAATGACTGAGGCCAATACTATTGCCTGTAATGTCTGTTATATTACTGACTTTTCTACAGAAAAGTCTAACTTTACATAAAATAGGTAGTAGGTAGGTAGTACAGTCGGACCTCTATTTAACGAAGTCGATAAATCCCGAAAAAAAGTTCGTTATGTGAAAAATTCGTTAGAGATTCGTCTTTTATAATTACTATAAACTACATAATACAGATTTAAAATTCATAAACAATAAATAGTGTTTAAAAAAGTAATAATTTTAATGACAAAGCATACATTACCACATGCGTACTTAAATTTTACTAATAAAGTCTGTTAATTTTGTCTGAGGTTTTTTTTGTGTGTTTTCACTCTTAGTATGTCTCGCATCTTTGCAATGCACCAAAAACCCCTTCAGGCGTATTTTCTTCAAATTGTAATCCACGTCGGATTGTTTCAAATGATTTTAGCATTTCATCATACGAAGGTGTTTTGATTTCTGCATCATGATCATTTTTATTCATCTTCATCGCAATTCATTGCTGTATTGTTTTTATTTTTCACACTGTCCAAAATATCCGATTCAGTTAGTGTTTCCGAGGTCTCAAGTGAAAGATAATCATCAATCAGCAAATCATCGTTAATTTCTTCTTTTTCCCTCAGATATATCCGAAATTTCTTCTAAGGGAATGTCGTCTTCGTCTTCCGAAGAAAAAAAATAGATACCACGAAAAAGTTCGTTAAATAGAAAATGCACTTCGCTATTTGGAGGTTATTTTATGAAGAAATTACCAAAATGTTCTTGGTTCCAAAGAAAAATTCGCAAAATAGAGGTTCGTTAAATAGAGGTCCGACTGTATATACCACAGATGGCTCTCATGGCCATGGGAGCAATGGAGGTACCCTTAAGCCAGGGCTGCCAGGGCCCTTGTCTTGAGCTCCAAGTTTTAGAGGACCCTGTTCATCATAGGCACAAAAAAATTATAGAAAAAATGAAATATTTGTAATATATTTTTAATCAAACTGTATATAGATAGGGCCCCTGCATAACCTAGAGGTGGTCCTGAGGTAAGGCTCACAGCATTTCTTGATCATCAGGACTGTGGACAGGCAGTGAGTCCAAAGCACACCCACCCAAGCCATATGAAGTACAATCTACTTCCCATATAAAACATGCACTTATTGCCATATTAAAAAAATGGATAAAAATTAATGCTTTTTCACATCAAGTTATGTTCTAACTCTAACATGATCATTCTAAATTACTTAATTATTATTGTTGACGATCATTCTAAAATTGCATAATGAAATAAATAGCTGAAGTAAATTAAAAAGTTTAAAAATGATTAAAACCAATGGTTTTTATTACTATTTAGCAATCATTATTAAGGTAAAATAACTGAGACAGGACAAGAACATAGCATTTAGTAGAGGCCAAAATGCAAGTTAGAAGTCTTTTTATGTGTGGTAAACAATGGAAGTCAAATGGATGACAGGTTTGGGTCAATTACACAGAAAAATCATTGATGGGTGAAAAAAAAAAAAAAAAAACATACTAAAATAATGAGAAAAGGATTATGAAAAATCTAAATATAATCAGGCTTCTAATTTGCCTGTTATAAATACAGTCGGACCTCTATTTTACTAACTTTTCTTTGGAACCAAGAACATTTTGCTACTTTCTTTGTAAAATAACCTCCAAAAAGTGAAGTGCATTTTCTATTTAACGAACTTTCGTGGTATCTATTTTTTTTTCTCCTTGAAATGTTTTTATTATCAATATTCCCTTAGAGAAAATGAAAGAAATGTGGATACAGCTGAGGGAAAAAGAAGAAATTAACGATGCTGTGCTGATTGATGATTATCTTTCACTTGATTTTGAAGTTGAGACTTCGGAAACACTAACTGAATCGGATATTTTGGACAGTGTGAAAAATAAAAGCAATACAGTTATGATTTGCGATGAAGTTGATGAAAATGGAAATTATTATGATGCAGAAATCAAAAAACCTTCGTATGATGAAATGCTAAAATCATTTGAAACAATCCAACGCAGATTACAATTTGAAGAAAATACTGAAGGGGTTTTTGGTGTATTGCAAAGATGCGAGACATACTATGAGCGAAAACACTTTCAAAAAACAAAAAACTCAGACAAAATTAAAAGACTTAAATTTTACTAATAAAGTACGCATGTGGTAATGTATGCTTTATGTCATTAAAATTATTACTTTTTTTAATAATATTGAATAATAAAAGGTGAATCTCTATTTAATACAAATTTTCCATATACCGAACTTTTTTTTGGGATTTAGCGACTTCGTTAAATAGAGGTTCGACTGTAGGTTTTAGACACTGACAGAAATGGAAATCCCAATATCAAAACTGAGTTCTGTGAATGAAAATTACAGAGAATATTCATTCACATTAGTTATTACATTGATACCAGTTTCAATGTCACAACACACATGATGCGCATGCAGCACCGTATGAAAGTTGAATGTCATCCTCCTCAGTACCCACTGCAGTCACCGCCACGTTGAATGCAGGTGTCCATACAGGCACGTATCTGATTTTAGGGATGTCAGATGTCATCTTCTGGGATGGTGTTCCACATTTGCTGCACTTGTACAGTCAGATCGGCAATGGTCGTCACAGGCTGCAGATGAGCCCAGAGCCGTCGTCCAATCATGTCCCACACATGATCTATTGGAGAAAGATCTGGCAATCTTTCTGGCCAGGGTAACACATTAATATCTCGAAGAGAATGTACAGTTGCAGCTGTGATATAGGGACAAGCATTATCCTGTTGAAACATAGCCTCTCAATATCGTTCATGACCACCATTTTGATGTAATATTCGCCGTCATGGTGTTAGGGGTAACTAACAGGCTGTGGTAACGGTGCTACGACTGTACAGAATGCCGGAAAAATGTATGGTCCTGTTATCATACAGGAAATCCCTCCCCATACCATAATGCCTGGGGTCAGTCCTGTATGTCGACGATGGATGTAGCTTGCTAACAAATGTTCACCAGAGCTTCTCCTGACTCATGTATGTCCATCACTAGTACTGAGGCAGAAACGGCTGTCATCCATGAATATCACAGTTTCATTCTGCCCTTCAGTGGGCCTCTTGCATAATACCACTGAAGAGGAAATGAACAATGGGTAGGAGTAAGTGGCAAGCATGCCACTGCAAACCTAGAGTGGAGACCAATCTCCTGTAGACGATTCAGAACAGTTCTTGTGGTGAAGCCAGATCTCACTGCGACTCGAATTTCCTAGGCAGATGCCCTGGGATCTGTCAGGGCTGTCCTGTGAACGTGCCGATCTTTTCTCTTTCCAGTGGAGTGGGATGGCCCCAGATCCTGGTCTTCTGGTAGCAGCATCTTCCCTGGATCATTGCTGCCAACAATTGTACATGTTCGAGACATCTCAACCCATTCTTGGTGCGATCTCACAAAATGAAAAATCACCCTCTCGAAGGCTTACCACACAGCCTCGTTCAAAGTGGATTAGTTGCAGATGTGCAGTATATTATCGTCTTTCCGGCATTCTGTACAGTCGTAGCACCGTTACCACAGCCTTTCACAGTGACAGTAACACTTACAAACAGTTCCACATGTATCTAATGGAAAATTCCATTATGCATTTGCAGTAAAGCTGCATGCCCATCACGCGAGTTGTGACATTGAAACTCGTATCAATGTAATAACTCAGGTAGACAAATATTCTGTGTAATTTTTATTCACCTAGCATAACTCCATCTTGGTATTGGGATTTATAAATAGTTGTTATGGAAGTCATGGCAACTATTTTTGATCTGCCAAACATGCGGGACCACTGCAATTCCAGAATACACTTTTGAAAGTTTATTGGATGTGCTTCTATTTGGCACGATTAGACTGCATATATGTGCAGTGGTTGTTCGGTACCATGCAATCGAACAGTCAGTGTGTTCCATTACCAGTTGAAGATGGAAATGAGTAAAGTGAAGCAGTGATCTTACGTTAAAATTGCAGTTTTCCGCAGAAAAAATGTGTACTGTATCAGCTGCGTCATGCCATTTGTGAGAAACGTCCTGAACTGCTGTCCAATGCCATCATTCTTCATGATAATGCTACATGTCACACAGTAGCTCCTGCACAGGCTTTGTTATGTCGATGGGGGGGGGGGGAAGTCTTGGAACACCCTCCGTATTCGCCAGACCCGAGTCCATGCGACTTTGATTTGATTCCAAAACTCAAGCTGCTGTTGCATGGGAAACGCTTTGTGAACAACGGTGTTTCAGCAAGAGGTCCAACACTTCAACGCTTTGTGGAAGGCCATGGTTTTTCCTTATTTGTATACGTCTTTGAAAAAAATTAATTAATAAAAAACTAACAGTAAAATGATCATAATTGTTTTTCTGTGTATAAGTAAACAATTGAACTTTCAAATGCACATAAGTTTATTAATAAGTTTATTTTATGAAAAAAAATTATGAAGTCAATTTTTGTTACAAATTTTAACAAAGTTTTTTTCAAAAGCCTGAAATAGAAATTATTTTACAATAAATAAAAATGTAAAATAGCCAAATTAAAGTTTAATATTATGGCATTGAAACTGCACAAAATATTTGAGCTAAAGCAAGCATATTATATTTTTTATATTTTTTTAAAACAAACTCTGTCTCAAGTTTACTTTGTCATTTCAGTCTTATTTGTAATACAGAGGTATCAACTTCTTGCTGCCTCTTGTCATACCATGTGCAGTACAACTCATATAATACCCAAAATAAATAAATAAATAAATAATTTTTTTGATTACATCACACTGAAGATAAGTTACTTACTAACATAATTTGTATTGGAAGTACTGCAATTGTGGCCATTCTTGCCTTCTACACTTTGAAAATCCACGAGATGATTGATTTTGGCCATATCTAAAAGATCCGTTACTATCGCTATCTGAAAATGAACTACTGCCATCGTAATTTGTTTTTTCATGAAGCAATTCCTGATCCAAAAGTTCCTCAAATCACTAGATAACTCTGCTTCACTATCACAATCATCTCCTTTATTTATTTAAGACTGTAAAAATACTTCTAAAACCTGTGAATCAGAGAGTGACACCGTGTTTGTCACTTATTTTTGCTTTTCCCTCTCATTCCCTTTGTTACTGTAGCTAACCAATTACATATCTTCTTATTTTGATGCTTTTCAAAGGATTAGTCAATCACAGATGACCTACTTCCCAATCCTCAGGCTTCTGGGATTTCTGAAAACCTGGAATTTTTTTTTTTAAAACAGATCATGCATATGCAGGATTTTTGCCAAACCGTCCACAAAGGGTTAATGACTCACATGCAGCTAATGGTATTCTCCACATTCCCTAAAGCTGGCAACATACAGTGAACAAATCTTGGAGATTACTTTGAGGGCATTAGCAATGTGTATTCAGCATTGCTGTGTTCCTTGTCTACACTGTATTACCTTATTAAACGATGATTGCCAAATACGTGTTTTCCACTTATCCCCATGATGTTCCTCCACTGACCCAGACCACTTTAGTGGTGACAATCAGAAGCACATCAACAAGCTTTGAAACATGCATTCTGGAATTGCAGTGATGCCACATGTTTGGCAGAGAAAAACTAGTTGCCAAGACTTTCATAATGATCCATGTATAATTATATATACAAGGTGTAAATGAATTCATGCAACAAACTTCTAGGGCTGTTAACATGGAACAACTTTTGATTAGAAACATGGGTCCAGAAACGCACCAATTCACTTTTACACTTTTTATTCACTTCAATAGTTTGAATGGTTTGGCATGTTTTACTTAATGCAGGGCAGTAGATTGCTGCATTTACCATTGTTGTCATTAGCACAACACATTAAAATCTCGTGAAATCACTAAGCTTAACAGGAGGTTATTGTTGTGTTTCATTGCATCATGCTTACAAGAGATGCTCAAAGTGACGGCCACAACTTCGAGCAAAAGTTGCATCTGCGATGCATGTTCTGATACACCCTCTAAAATATTTCTGGCCTGTGTTGGATGTCTTGAGCCGTGGTGTAAATAAGTGCAACATATGTTCTTCTGATTCGACAGGTGTCTCATAAACCAACTCTTCATTTGGCCCACACAGGAAATAATCCATTGGAGTCAAATCAGGTGAGAGTGAGGCCATTCTATTGGTCCACCTCTGCCATTCCATATTGTCCCAAGTTTTCTGTTAAGGTGGGCTTGAGCAGTGAGTGAAAAGTGTGCTGGTGTACTGCCATGTTGAAACCACATCTATTAACGAACTGTCAATGACACGTCTTGCAACAACTCGAGCAATGTTTTGTTTAGGAATATGTTGTAAATATCACTGGTGAGCCTGACTGGCAGAAGGTATCGCCCAATCAAAAGATCGCCAATGAGCCAGCCGACACGTAAATGGCTAACCTATGCTGAAATGACCTGGAGAGAGTGGCATGGGAGGTTTCTTCCACTCAAACATGGCTGTTCTAAGCAGTTGAAAATACCATCTTTGGTGAATGTAGCTTCATCTGTAAACATAATCATCATTGGAAACAAAGGCTCTGCCAAACAACGTTCCAAATACCAGTGACAGAATTCAAATCATGGCACAAATGGCTGGGCCCAATGCTTGAACACTCTGAGGTTGATATGGATGGAGCTCCTCATCATTAGAAACTGCCAGATGCTCATGTACAACCCTTACTGAAAATAACTTAGATCATCAAAACGAGTATTAACCATCTTGTACTCATGTTTCTACGGGGAAAGCTATGGAGTGAGATGTGGAATCGAACCTCTCAGTCGGAATGAAATGGATAATAAATAGAAAGAGGCGGCTTTAGACATAGGCATACTACACTTTCTGTTAGAGCCCGTGCTTCTGTAAAAACTTATTAAAATTAGCCTCACGCAACCTAATATCTACCTCTGTAAAACAGATCTCATTAGTTCACATTAACTGTCATTTGGATCTCCTCTTAATAATTAACAAAATTGTGGAAACCTTATTACTTCATTTCCATTTCAGATATTTTTCCAGGCAATTAATAATAAATTTTATTAACAAATTCCGATCATGAAATAAACTGTGACTAAATAAAAAGCTCTCTGAAAATATTTCTGTATATTTATTTCTTATTTAATAATTTTTAAATACAAACCTGGATAATCTTCAGGCAAAACATGTTTAGAAATTACTACTATACTCTTAGTAGGTTTCTTTCCCAATTTTAATTTAATGCACAAACCTCAGACAAGGATTTAGTATTAGGAAATATAGTAACGCAAAATTCTTCTCACTGTAGGCTCCATTACAGCTTGGAACGGAGCAATATCGAACCATTTTTTATGAAATTTAAGAAAAAGAACAACAATCGTTCTTCACTAAATTCCATCTTCACATTTGCAGAATACACAAATTTATACAAATCAGCATGCAAAACTAAAATAAAACTCAAACTGCAGTCATCTTTGTTTACAACATTGCAGTGCCACTGCCAATATGGTGGCAGACATTATATCTATACTAAATATTGTCATGCATAAATCAAAATCCCCAATTCTGCAGGTTCCATCAAATATTTCAGTTTCAACTGTAGTGCTGAAAGGGCTGGTTTTTTTAGTTTCTAAAGGATTCGCCCAATAAAATAACTACAGTTACAGACATGGGCATACATGAAATGTAGATTTTATTTTGAGGGAGGGGAAGGCCAAATTGGGAGTGCAGGGTCGGCCATCTATCCAAATAAAAATAGTCTTCAATTTTTTTTTTCATCCAACCAAAAAAGAATCAAACTGAATATAGGGTCTACCACCAGAGGTTTTAAGCATAGGGAACCTAAACTTTTGTCTAGGGCAATGCGCTTTTAATAAAATAAAGACAAGGTCACACTGAATAACCTTATTAACTCTAAAGCAAGTGAGTCATATTATCTTACCTAAAAAAAAGATGACTCTATATACTATCCAAACAAGCAAACAAAATCTTGAGCCAATCACACTATTCAACCAAATCCTAATAGTCAATCCTAAAAAAAATGGTCAACACATGACAGCAATTCTTATTTTTTGACAAAAACAAGGAACTTTTCAATGTTTCCATAATCTAATTAAGTGTAAGGAATCAACACTTTAAATAATTATTATTCCTTGATTTTATGCTAATAAAACGATTTTGAAAATTTTTAGATCATTGACTGGTATTAAGTTTTTTCATTAAAATTTTAATGTAATGAGAACAAAATGGCTTTAACTTTATCACTTATTTAAATACAATATAAATTAAAATATAAAAATATATAATTAAATATAGAAAGAAAAGCATTTTTTGAAGTTTGATGTTATACAATAAGTACTAAGTGCTGAATTAATAAAACCAATTTTTAGTAAAGGGTGAATTTCGAAAAGCGTTTTATTACTGACTTTTCTCAAGCAAATAAAATTACATAAATTGATTTATACTTTTCAAATTTCAACATTACATTTAAGCATCCAATTTCAAATAATACAGTATTTCAAAATGATTTAAAATATAAGTATTATAATAAAAAATATATAACATTGTAAAACAAGAAATCTTATTGGAATTTGTTTTATTTATTTTTTGTTTCCTAATCTAACTAAATGTTGGTCAATATTAATTTCTTGTATTTAGACAAATCAATTTACATACATAAATAGCTTCTAAAATTATAATTTTTGTCATTGTTAAAACTTTACTACATTTCATCTATATATATATATATATATATATTTTATGAGAATTACTATTTGTTTTACATATTTCTTCATTTAGGTTGTAAGTTATGCAACCATAAATGGAAAAATACGTAAAAAACATTTTAGTTCTTGTAAAAAAAAAAAGTTATTAATTATAAATTGTATTATTTATTACAGTTATTTTTTTTAATATTAATATAAAAATCATATATTGCTCTGCTATAAAAGAATTAAGATCTTAGATTAAAAAAAGTTTTTTTTTTATCTTGCAGAGCTGTTTTAACCTTTGTAAATACTGTATCTGTTAAATGATTGTTTTAGGTATAGAGTTTTTCTTTTCTGTTCTCAAACCTAAAAAACAGTAACAGATGGCAAAAGTTTATAAGTAACTTTCTTATAAAACTCGACATATAACTTCCCCCAAATAAGCAAGACATTTCGCAATGATCTTACTGGTTAATATCAAATAAAAATTAATTTAATATTAAAATACTGGCATGCAAAATAGTCAATATTGACTGCAGACTAATGACCCAATATTGGAAAAACAGGTAAAAGTTTGACGAGCAATATTGGCCTAATTACATATTGGTGTGCTGTTAGGGAAGTAAAAAAAAAAAAAAGATGATGCCATTACAGAATTGTTCCCGCTAATTCCCTGGACATCGTCGTGAACTACACTCCCGTGCAACTAAATCGACTCATTCCTTCAGAGCGCACAAAAAGGCATATATTTTTTAAATGGCTTATCCGATTTTCAAAAAACATTTTTTTTTGAAAGCCTAATGTTTTTACTTTACAATGACACCATTATCATTAAAATCTGTACAATATTTTGTTTTATAATGCATTTTGAATGAAAACGCAAGCAAAATGCATGCTTAGGAAAAAAAATTGTAGATACTTAAAATTAAATTACAACAAAAAATTCAAGCAAAACAAGGAAACTTTTATTAATCAATACTTGGTATTGCCTCCCCTTGCCTGTACGACGGCTTGCATGCGGTTCCTCATAGACCCTATTAAGGTTTTGACAAAGTCTTGGGGGATCCCATTCCACTCCTCCTCCAGCGCAACCTTGAGCTCGTTGATATTAGACGGTGCCGGATTTCTGGCTTGGACCCTCCGTTTGAGCTCGTCCCACAAATGCTCAATCGGATTCATGTTGGGGCTGAGGGCTGGCCACTCCATCGTCTCGAGACCAACCTCCTCCATGAATTGCCGAGTGGTACGTGCTGAATGACACCGGGCATTGTCATGCACCAACATGAAGTCTTCCCCGATATATCCTGCGTAGGGCACAACATGATCCAGGAGAATGTCCTCAATATATCGTCGAGCAGTCAGACCCACCTCCGGCCTCCACCAGGTTTGAAAACAAGATCTGTTTTTCCCTCAAGGGATATGCCAGCCCACATCATGCAGGAACCGCCGCCGTACAAGACTGTTTCAGCAAAACAGCACTGTGAAAATCGCTCTCCTGAACGCCGGTAGACCCGGCCTCTCCTATCATTACCATGGAGACACATTCTGCTCTCATCAGTGAATAGGACGGACCACTATTGCTCAACTGACGTGTTCCCGAGCAAATTCGAGTCGTGCTGTGCGGTGACTTACGGTCAATTTTGGGCCTCTAGCGTCTTGGAGTGAGGTTGGCTTCCTTCAAGCGTCTTCTGACTGTCCATTGACTAACAGCTACTCCACGAACTTGTCTCAACTCCTGTTGCAGATCAACGCCCATGAGATGGCGATTTCGCAGTGAAGTTGAAACGATAAAGCGATCGTCCCTCTCAGATGTGCAGCGGCACCGTCCAGTATGTGGTCTCCGAGTGAAGGTACCAGTTTCCTGAAACCTTCTGAATACTCTTGAGCAGCAGATTGGCTCAAGTTTAGTTGACGAGCGACTTCTCGTTGACTGTGGCCTGCTTGCAACAAAGCAACAACTTGTGCGGCGTCTTCTGGCATAGTATCCATGGGTTTGTGAAAACAATGAATTAAACTTGCAGAGATGTGTACAGATGAACGTCTGATAAGCGACTGATAAGAAATATCGGTCCACGTGGGATTTTATTGGGGAGTGCGGCGCGCAACTCATGGTTTCCGTTCAGACTGCATTTTGGTACGCTTACGTTCAGATCACATTTATTTGGAAAATATTGTACAGATTTTAATGATAATGGTGTCATTGTAAAGTAAAAACATTAGACTTTCAAAAAAAAATGTTTTTTGAAAATTGGTAAAGCCATTTAAAAAACATACGCCTTTTTGTGCACTCTGAAGTAATGAGTTGATTTATTTGCACGGGAGTGTAGTAGCCTATACGTATCTGAGAGGAGGAAAAAAAAAAAAACTTGTAGGGGAGTTGGTGCAATCCCGTTGTTCTAAGGTTTAAGTATGCATTTTTATTAACTGTTACTACTTAAACGTGAATTATATTTATACGAAATTTTATGTATTAAAAAATATTAAACGTGAATTGATCTTTAAATTATGTCCTCCTATTGATAAATTCTCCTTGCGATTTATAAAATTCACTCTTTTTCAAGGCAGAACAATAGTTTCTTGTTAGTTAATATACATTTTGATGAGGAATTTGGAATATTGAAAACGCAAGATAACAAATTGGAAACATTTCAAGAAGTTGATTCAAAAACGCGAACTTAATTTTGACACCAATCAACCAAAAAAAAAAAAAAAACCCTACTAAAATCTTTGGGTAGAAGTCACTAAAAGTGCGCGGCCCCCAGCAAAAGCCTAAGTTGCCTAAATCTGAAATCGTTTCTGGTGGTAAACCTTATATTATTATTATCATATGGGTCTGTTGCCTCCTCCCTACGAAAAAGTTAGGATGCCCGACCCTAGTCTTTCAAACCACATCCCCCCTTTTTCCGAAATAAAATGCTATATGCACGTCCATGTCTACAACTAAACATATTCTACTTTGTAAATCATGCGAAAACTTAGAAAACTGGTCGAGCTGGGTACTGACATTCTATAAACCCAAGCGATAAACCATCAAGAAGTTGCCGCTTAAACCCTACAGATGTCGCTACAAGTAATCTTTCACTTCCGTTTCCTTAAGAGATTGCACGTGGTGTTGGTGAGTTATTTGGATAATTTGAAAGATTTGTTGGTTAGTACATTTTCGAAGTTAATCTTAACTCAAAAGTATCAGTTCGATATTGTTGTCACAGTGTACGTAATAAAATTTCTTGGCCAATTTCTTTTTCCTTTAATTTGACGAAATTTGTATTTTTTTTTTTTAATTTTTGAGGGAAGTCAGTAAATTATGAATTATTTTCTAAGTAAACTGAAATTATCTGGGTTTTTTATTTACCCTTAAATGATCTGTCTGTTAAATGGAATTATTTTAACATAAAATTAGCTTTTATTTGAAATTTTAAAGGTGTTAGGGTCATTCAGAAAATCATTAATGTTACTGAAATTATTGGAGATTTTTAAATAAATCATACATATGTTTACTGACAAATTGTGATGTTCAGGTATTTTAGGTGACACTACAATCACTAGAAAAGTGTGAGGGTTAGCAGTCTATTATATACTTCATCCCTACGTATTTTATACATTCGTAAACTGTGATGTTACAAATCACTATTTCCAAACGTAGCGATTGGCTCATTTCGGTCGTAATTCAGTTTGATAAACTTCGTAAAATCCATACATGAAAATGTTTGTTTCAGAACCAATCGATTCGAAAATGTTTTATCAATAACGTATCCCTGGAAAACTGATGTCTTTCTCCAAAGACGACTATTCATTCAGAATATTAAATTGGTTCCATTTGAAGCTTAAATGAAAAGTTATAGTCGTTTAACAGTAAAATTGTAGGTAAAGTGCTCTGAGGGGAAAGGCATAAGTAAAGAGAACATTCATGTAAAATTTGGTTTCTGTAGTTCTTAATCAGTCAGTTATTTATTTATTTTTAAACAAAAGAATTTGATCTCTGGATAATATCCATTTCGGGAGAATTAACTAATAAAATGTATTTCCATGGCGAAAATATGTTATTCTACAGATCCTACTTCTGGGAGAATTTGTTATAGCAAAGTGTTCGTGCACATCCAGAACTGATGACACATAAGGATTAATTTACATTCTATACATTGCCGGGATTTTCTGACATTTTATATAATGCTTAGGTGAAAGTATGCAATAACAAAGATTTTACACTTTTTTGTGGAATTTTTAATTTTAGGAATTATTTAAAATATCAATTTCATATTTGGTAATAATGTATTTTTAGAGAAAGGCCTAGAACAAACAAAATATGGTGCAAAAATTAAGAAAATAAATATTGAAGTTATAATAGAAGACGAAAAAAAATTAATAAACTTTCAAAAATTTTGAATTAATTTCAATTAAATTTAGTTGTTTCAAAATATATATAATCTTTAGGTTATATATATATTTAGATTTAAATTTGGAATTATAATGAAAGTAATGGAACATTTATTTATTTATTTAAGTAATATCTGTATGTTTATTTTTTATTCTTTTAGGGTGATACGCACTTAATACAATGACTCGATGGGCAAGACCGAATTTGGGACGGAAATGTCCATTAGAAGCATCGTCTTGGGATGAATTAAAAAAAAGTATATCCTCAAATAAAAAGAAAGGAAAATCTCTTAAGAAACCTAAAAATGCCGATACATCAAAAATGAAAGATACAACCACTGTACAGGACTCGGTTAAAAATGAGTCAGACCAACATATGAAAGCAGACAAGAATTTGTCATTAAGCAGCATTTCTGCTCTTAAAAGTGAGACAGGAGTTACTGATCTCCAAATACCAATCAACAGCGAAAAACAAAATTTCAAGAATTCTGCCAATAAGATGTCCAAAAATTCTTCAGTCAAGTCTAAGAGATTTAAGAATAAGACAAAATTGAAATTTAAGAAGAACCAGCTTGAAAATTTTGAATGTAAACCTGAGAATAAAGAGAGACTTTTAGAATTAAAAGAAATTCTATCTAAATCTAATGTATCAAAGCAAGAGGAATTTAAAATAATTCGTAAAGAGCAATCTAAAATCAAGCGAAAGGAACGCAGAGCTATTAAGGTTTGTGCTAATTTATATCAAAGTTAACAAAATAATTATACAAAAAAAAAAAAAAAATTGTTGGTCAGTGAAATAATATTTTGTAAAATCAGTAAAGTCAAATTCCTTTTGTAATTACAAAAACTAAAACTATTTCAGTGCAGAATAAATCTGTGAAATTTATTTTATTTTATTAAAAACTTTGAATGAGTGCTACAACATGATTATAAAATTTGTTTAAATTGTAGACTTAAAAAAAAGAAAGTTTTTCCACCTTTTTTTTTTTTTTTTAAATGTTCAAGAATTTTTGTAGACTAGAGTATTAAAGATTATTTTCATTTTGGCTTTTTTCAATTTTTTTTTTTTTTTTGAAGTTACGAAGAATTAATTTTTATTTAAATTTAATTGATTAAAATATACTTAGATAATTACAGATATGAGTATAGCAGTTTCCAACTGTTCTTTTGGAAAAATAATTGAAACTAGTGTCCTTTGGATATTATAAAGCCTGATCAAGTTATTTTTATACTTAATACAAAAGTAGGCATTATGATCCTTTTGAACTTTAAAAAAAAATAAATAAATGAGTATACCAGACTTTAATGACGGAGCAAAATGCTAATTTATAATGAAATAATTGTATGTTTGAGTTTTCAAGATATTCAAAGAGGCTTCAGGATAATTTCCCCAGAAAAAGTTCTAATGTACATAAAGATAATCATCCCTAAGTTCTAGCAATAGAAATTGTAGAATTTTAGCTGCTCCCTGCCTAACATATAGTGACACACACTTTTTTCCATTTCGTCCATTTCCGTTTGCTGTCTCATAGGCTAGTTGCATATCTGCCCTCTCAGCATTAGTGAAACAATACATCCTACTCGTACAAAAGTCATTGTCTCAAATGACGGTGGCTCACACTGCCCAACTTCCACGCTTCTTTCTCCTCCAAACGGGCCCTAGGGTCTACCCAGCCCTCTATAGAATGGGTACCGGGTTTCTTTCCCGGGAGTTAAAGGCGGGCGAGCGACGGGCCGACCCCCCCGTCCTCAACTTTGTCCCGTAGGTTCTGATCTCTGGAGCCTACCCTCCATCAGCATTGCGCGGTCCTCTGGGCCTGATCGCAACTTTAACTTTTATATATATATATATATCTGTGTGTGTTAGAGTGGCCATATTTTCTGATTTTTGAATCCTTTGTGGCGCACCCCCTTAGAATGGTTCCATTTATGATGAAACTAATGTGCATCAAAATTCAGTCCAGAGGGATGAGTATAAGAGGTGCCCCAAAGACATAAGGTTTGAAAGTAATACGCCCTTTATTTGTATAATTACACATTTTGTCGATTTCAGTCCAAAACTTAACACTTACATTGCAATACGTAACCAAAAGCAGTCTTTTCATTATGTGTGGGCATGATGGCATAATTTTGTTGAAATTCAAAACAATAATACAAATAATCTTACAAATAAAATCAAACCTTTTGTGATTAGAAACACTGGAATCCACTCATGTACTGTTCACTACATTATTGAAATTCGCAATTGACATCTAAGGGTAGATCTCCACAGGGTCTCTTTCCTGCTTTCCTGGTTCTCAGTAACGCAAGGGAGGTTCTGGTCGTCTAGAATGGCGAGGTTATTGGCAGAGTTTGTCATGGTGTGTCCATGGTTCGGTGGGTCTTCGGCACCAATGATGATGTATGGTCGAAATGACAGAGACTAACATCAGGGTTTAATCTAAGGCACACACACTTTATTTACAATTATTTACAGATATATATACATATTGGAGTGGATTCTTAAATGTTCTCGAGCTTCCTTTCTGGTCTGGCACTGGCTTGCTCGAAAGCTCTCTGCACGGTCCGTCACTTGAAGAGAGAGCTCGTACGTAGCCGATTGGTGTCCCGATTCAGCCAATCACAGGGCAGTTTAATTGCCAATCTGGAAGGCTTTTTGACTTTGCATCAATATTGTCCAGTGAACCAGTTGACACTTTAAATAATCTGAATGATAAGTAGCAATTGTTCATGAAATGTTGATGGAATGAGGCATGGAAAACATAAAAAACTTCAAAAATCTTCCTGAAATCCTAGATTTGAATTTGTAAGGTGTTTTGGTTTTTGTATCCCACTACCCATGCAGATTTAGCTTTCTTCATTTTTAGATATAAATTACTAACTACCTTTTTTAACCTTAAGTAAATTTAGGCTCATTTTGTTAGATAACATATCCCACTACAGGCTTATGTAGGCCCTTGGGGTCTAAATATAGTACTTAATTATTATTATTTACTGTTTGATTATTTGGTTTTACTTCCATTTTCATTCAAAGTTTATGTTTAACCTCAAAGCAATAAAAACGAAAACAAAAACAGAATAAACAAATTGCCATTCTGAATCAATTATCGGGGGGGGGGGGGGGGGGGGGACGGCCCGTTTTCGACCTTCCAGGAACTCTTCAGCCCAATCTGCCCACCCCGACAAAAGACCCAGAAAGGCAAGAACATATCTGAAGGCCACCGACACTTCTGGCAGTGACCCCCGACAATAAAAGAAACAATAAAATAAATTGGTGTGTTGTAAAACGCAATCAAAACCTTAACATACAACTTGTAGGTGTAAAAGGCTTTAATAAGCAAACTAAAGGCTCGAAAAGAAGGAAAATATCCTAAATAATAAATTTAACGTGCTGTGCAAGTAACAACAAAGCAATAAAAATGAAAACAAAAACAGCAACCAGAATAAACATATTGCCATTCTGAATCAATTATCGGGGGGGGGGGGGATTGGGAACGTTTCACCTATTAACAGCTATTTTATTTTCATTCCAATGTCTTACCTGGTTTCATGAACTATTCGGATTAACAACCATGCCTTTTAATTTCTTGTAGGGGCGATGCTTCAAATGCAGAAAAATTGGACATCGGCTTGAAGATTGTCCATCAGCTGACACAAAAGAAGCAACAGGAATCTGTTTCAAGTGTGGATCTACTGAACACAAATTAAGCCAGTGTAAGCTATTTCAGAAAGAACCAAATGGAAGTAAGTACGAGGATCAAACTTTCTAATACAACAAGTTCTTGTAAATAAGCTGCATACAATTTTAAATACTTGCTCATTTTATGAAGTGGCATGCTGTAAAACTCCCATGTTGTATATACTCCTTATATCCTAAATTTCATTGGGTGACTCGGCTCTAATATTTGTTATATATTTGTTAATATAAACATCACATAAAATTTTTGTCCATGCATTTGAATTTCAAAAACTCTTATACTTTGATTTTGTATGATTATTTGTCTCTTGAAGTGTTTTTAGTAATCAACATATTTACTTTCTATTTCAACAGTAATAGTTACTTCCTCATTCTTTCCATTTTTGAAAATAATTTTTTCCTTAAATAATAAAATTAAGCATAAAGTTATTTAATCATTCACTGAAGATGCAGAGATAGTTGTTTGTCCTAATTTCTAAACTGTGTCCATGTCTAAGACCTACTCCAGTAAAGCTGTAACGCTATGTTACGATACTGTTTTATGTCTTTTAGGTTCTGCATCTCAGAGCAATAATTTTTCTTTATTTAATGTCATAAATTTGTCTCAGTTATGTCTGTGTAGTAATCCTTTTTTACACGCCAGTTGATTGCTGGAAAGTAAGATTTCTTTTCTCAGCCCTTTCTGATCAATTTCCAAAGATTGTGGTGTGGTCTTTTTCAGGTGGCACTGTATGTAGCCATGACTTGATAAACCAAGTAGCAACTACTTCCATTTAGTGCATTGGCACATAGAAGTACATGCTTTTGCTGCTGTCCTCTTTGTTTATTCGTTATGTGTATGTGTTTTTATTAGCCCTTGGTGTCACAGTATCTAGTAAGTACAAAGCATGTATGAAGTTTTGTAAAAAAAAAGTTTATTGTTTTGTAAAATAACACCATACCTGACAATTGTTCCTGGCAAAATTAAGGTAGAAAGAGGTGAAATTTATCGATGAGATGATGTGACTACATGATTGGTTGATTATAGCCTATATAAACAAGAACATGATTTTTCTTTCTAAAACTAACATTTTTATCCTATCAGTTTACTGTAATTTTTGAGTCTGAATTTAATCCATTATCAAGCTTCTTATCAAAAAATTAATTATTGCTGGTTATTGAAATAAATTTTGATATATAAATATTCTGTTGCAATTCAAGTGAGTTTCAATGATCTGTTGTAGTCATTGGGAAAGCTTTTTTTTTCTCTCCGATATATTTCAAAATTACTAAAGCATTAATCATGAAGTTTGTATAGTCTACTTTAGCCAAGAGCTTAATATTTACACATTTCAGTGTGATCTACTGTTCAAAATCTTAGTTATGGTCTGATATAATTAATGAATAAAAGGTTTATTTTTCTACTGTAGAACATATATATACAGGGTGTTTCAGAAATACTTTACATACTTTGGGGGCAGGTTCCCAACACTAAAACAAGAATTAAAAGTCCATATAAACATATGTCCGAAAATTGTATGGTTTTCAGTTATTAAAGAAAGAACGTACTGACACATCTGTTAGACATTGTCAGGTTATTAGCAAATGTTGAAACTTTCAGCAACTCAGAAACTTGTAAAAAATGTTCAAAATGTCCTCCTTGTGCTTCCACACATGCATGCACTCGTCAGATCATGGACTGTCGCACCGTTTAAATATTCCCATATGGTGTCAGTGGTTTCGTAGGCTTCCATGACACATTGATAAAGTATTTCTGCATTAGGAATGTCTGCTGCATAAACCAATTGTTTGAGATGGCCCCACAGATAAAAATCCAAAGGATTGAGGTTGATGAACTTGCAGGCCATGGAACTGGTCCTCCCCTACTTATCCATCTGTCATGGTAGATATCAGCCAATGCATCTCAAACAATGTGGCTAAAATGTGCTGGAGCCCTATAATGCCTAAAACCACATGTTTCGTCTTATTTGCATGGACACATCCTGTAGCAAGGCTGGAAGAGTGTTCTGAATCATGTTCCTATAGACAGCACCTGTCAGACGTGTTGGGAGAACATATGGACCTACTAGACAGTCACCTACAATTCCAGCCCACACATTAATCTTAAACTGATGATGGTGTATAGCCTGAATTGTACCATGAGGATTTTCATACATCCACAGTGAAAATTTGTTAGTCCATCTCGTCCAAATGTTGCCTCATTTGTAAACAAGACCGAAGAGACAAACAACGGTTTGGTAGTTGTGTAACAAACCAACCGTAAAAGTTCTCCCGTGGTGGGTAATCGGCAGGCGAAAGACCCTACACACGTTGCAGATGATACGGATACAGGAGCATCTTGTGAAGTACCCTCCATGCGGTAGTAGGAGATACTACCTATCACATACTCGGGTCACCTGTTGTGTGCTGATATCCGATCTTCTGCAACAACCTGTAAAATGCGTTCTTCCAGGTTAGGTGTACGAGCAACTCTTGATTTTCCTCGATCCATAGTTCGTGGTGCTACGGATCCTGTCTCAGCAACATGACGATAAATAGCAGCAAATGTTGGATGACTCGGCTGATTGCTGTCTGGAAATGCCATCTGATATAACCGTTCAGCCTTGCATCCGTTACCATTCATGTGACCGTACATAAAAATCATATCTGCCTGCTCACGAAATGAGTATCCTTCCATGGTTCAATGGAACACGTTTCAGTTAACGCAGTACTACACAACTGATACGTTGAAGACAGACTAACTCACTACTACATAAATGTTCACCAATGACATATGGAAACAAATCTCCTTGGCAACAACACAGCACTATCTAGGAGATATTCAGTGCAACAGCAAAAGTGATCTGTTGGATTGTATCTTGAAACGCGTTGATCATAAACTTTCATTAATAACTGAAAACCGTAGGATTTTCGGACTTATGTTTACATGGACTTTTGTTCTTGTTTTGGTGTTAGGAACCTGCCCCCAATGTATGTAAAAGTATTTCTGAAACACCCTGTATATGTCTTTGAAAAACTCGGAGAGATGATATTCGGTGCCACTGATAGAAGTTGAAATCAATATGATAAATAAGTTTAAATTATTTAAAATGTCTTTTTGAATAGTGAGGAATGCCAGTGTATTTGGTCAGCAAAATGAAGAATTTAAATCTTCATAAATGTTGTTTACTTTTATAGCAATGTTCTAATATGACAAAATCTTTCATTCCAGTTCTTCCTTTTGCTAAATGTTTTATTTGTGAAGCGGAGGGACACTTGGCATCAAAATGCCCTGAAAATACTAATGGTATTTATCCAAGTGGTGGTTCTTGTTACACTTGTGGTTCAGTTAATCACTACCAAAAGAACTGTCCAAAGTTTACAAGCAAAGATGGTAAGTTCTTTTCCTTAGTTTTAATACATATATATCTTTAATTCAAATTTAAATCAGCAGCAACAAACAGAAGTTATTTAAGCCTCTGAACATTAAATTTATTTTTATCATTTAACTCTTCAAAGCTAATGTTATGGTGAAGCGGCCGAATTCTGGCCACTTTCTTTTTTATTGCCCCAAATCCATTACGAGAAAGAAAAATCATTTTATGTAACAGTCTAAGGAGGGGAAAATCCTGTTGTCTACAAATAGATATATCTTAAAGAGTGCTTTCAGGTATTAGAATTGTTCAGGAGTCCCATTAACCAAAGATATTTTCTTTATTCAGATCATTCAAAACATAAGTTGAATAATCACATTCTAGACTAAGTTATGATAAAGCTAAATACATTTAAACAAATATTTTAAAGTGTTGTTGAAATAGTTTTTTTTTACAAATTTATTACGATTTAAAAACTAAATGCATCAGATAGAGCCAAGATTGAAATGACTCTAAATTGGCAGTTTCCCTAATTCCAGCCACTCAAAACTGATATACTTTCAAAATTTTTAAGATTATATTGAGGTTATATTTCTTCAGTTCAGTTTATTTAACTATATTACTCTTAAAACTTTATAAAATATTATTATGGATTACTTTAGAAAAAATACAGTCAAATTTACGCCTGAATTTTTAAATAAAAATACAAGCAAAAATTGAAATTATTAGCATTCACTGAAATGAAAATTACTAGAATTTTAATTTTCATTACTAGAAACCGTAGCCACTTTATGTACTACCCTTCTGAGAAAAGCTATGATAATTATTAAAACAAGGTACAGCAGATTAACAGAATAAAGGAAACGCCCACTGAAAAATAAACTTAAAATACGTGCTTTATAGAAATTCTCATTGTCCTGCAGCTTGAGCTATAATATATACAATACATATATGCATATAGGGTTAAGAAGTCAGCTATCCCTTATCAGATAAGACGCCTGTTGTGTTGTAATAATGAAAAATGCCAGACATTAGTGATTCAGTACAGTTGTTGGTGGGTGTCTATCAGGAGCTTCTATGACTACAAAGGCCAAAATCATAAATGTTACAAGAGGACAGTAACCTAAGATTATGGCTGCCTATCAAACAGAAAAAGATGTCAAACAGGGACCATTAAGTAGCAGGAAATTCTGCACTGAAAGCATAAAACCATAGCAGTGCAAATAACATTAAGCGTTAAATATTGATCGAGAAAATCCCATTTCAACCAGAACAGATTGCTGGGAACTTCACACATTAAATATTTATGACTGAGCAGCAGTATGCAAACCTCTCATTACTGACAGTTGTTGCCAAAAAAATACATATAAGGGGCATTCAAAAAGAAACGAGCCGGAGGCCGAGGAACAGAAACCAGTACAGGTATGTCAGAAGTATTGGCCCTGGCTGTTGAGGCACTTGTCCCACTGCGATACAAGGCGATGAATGGCTGTCTCGTAAAATTCCCGGGGCTGCGTTGTGAACCAGTTCCACACGTACTGCTTGACGTTGTCGTCCGAGGTGAATCGTTTGCCCCTTAGAGCCTTTTTTAGGGGACCAAAAATGGCGTAATCGCAGGGAGAGAGGTCTGGACTGTAAGGAGGGTGATCAAGAACCTCCTACTTGAATTTCTGCAAGAGTGCCGTGATTGTGTTGGCTGTATGGGGCCTTGCATTGTCGTGGAGCAGAATGACCCCATGGGTGAGCTTGCCTGGTCGTTTCGATTTGATCACTTGACGAAGGGTGGTTAAGGTTTGCGAGTAACGCTGGGCATTCACTGTTGTCCCATGCTGCAGGAAGTCTTATCAGAAGTGGGCCGTCTTGGTCAAAGAAGGTCAGCATAACCTTTCCTGCACTTGTGTGGATGGCCTTGGATTTTTTTGGTGGTGGTGGTGACCCTGGATGCTTCCACTGGAGACTTTATCGTTTCGATTCTGGTTCGAAGTGATGACACCAAGACTCGTCTCCAGCCACCACTCGTGCCAGGAACTCATTCCCTTCTCTGGCATAGCGCTGCAGATGATCAATACAGTGGGCCATTCGACATGCTTTCTGTTGAGGTTGAAGACTGTGGGGCACCCATTGAGCGCACACTTTGCGCCAGTTCAATCTTTTTGTAATGATGGTGTGAACACTTCCGATGCTCAATCCGACCTCGTCAGCGACGTGTTTCACTGTAACTCGCCGGTCCTGGGTAACGAGTCCATCAATCAGCTGGACAATGTCATCGGTAATGCGGTGTGGTGTTCCAGGCCGTGCATCATCGGCTAACGACACCCGTCCTTCCCTGAAGCGCTTGTACCACGCCTTGATCCTTGCAAGGGACATGCAGTGTTCACCGTACACTTGTGACATTCTTCGATGAATGTCCGTTCCCCCTACTCCTTCTGCTGTCAGAAAACGAACAACACCTCTTTGCTCTTCTTTAGACGCCTCCATTGCACTGTTTCACTGCTTACAACGTGAATGACCTTGTTGGACGATTGACGTATGCTTCTGCTAGCTTTTAGTCACGTGACTTGCACCTGTGACCTCTAGCGGCGGGCTGTGAACTTCCGCACTCACTCGTGTCCGAACCAATCTTAGTTACATATGCAATGATATTATCCTTCTGTCACCGGTTTGCCCATTACACACTCCGGCTCGTTTCTTTTTGAACGCCCCCTCATACAATATTGCAGAGAGCCTTGATGACTAACAACTTGTCATTTGGTCTGACAAATCATTTTTCAGTTTGCTCTCACTGTATGGAGATTTTATGCATATGTACATCTGACAGAAGCATATCATCCTGTTTGCATGGTTTCAACTGTAAAACATGGAGGAGGGTTTGTTATGATGTGGATCATAGCATTCTTTAGGACCTTCAGTCATTCTTAAGGGTCATGAAACAGCTGAAGTATATCTGAATGTTTACATTCACACATGTTGCAGACAATCTTCCCTGATGCTTTTCCCTGGTTTCAATCTGATAATGCTTTTATCCATGCAATAAAATGCATCAAAAGTTGGTTTATAGAGCATGCAACTGCTTGGTGTTCTCAGGTATCAGACTTTAGTATTATCAAACCTGTATGGGAACATTTTCAGCAGCAGATGAGAGCATGATTCCTCCATCTTCATCACTCGCAGAGATTTTACAGGAGGAATGGTACAAACTACCATTGTTACCCTATTTGTGAAACTTGTATGCATCTATTCCACATCGAATTACTTCTGTTTAGAATGCTAATGGTGAACTAACTACATGTTAATAAAGATTTTATACAAATGGCAAGTGTTTCTGTTATTTTTGATTCTACCCCTTCCTCTGTAGATGCTGCAATAACAAGTAATGAGAAATACATGTAAAGGCATCATACTTTCCCTGCAGATCATTTTATCTATTGAAGTTGTAACGGAGTGGCTGCAGGCTATTATTTCTGTGTACCCCATTGTTAGATAAAACTGGCCTGTTCTTTCTATTTGGTTGTCTCAATAATGAACAGCACTAAGTAAGTCTTTGATGATCTATCAAAGTGTGTGTGTAAATACATACATACATACATCATTAATTAGGATGGCCCCTTTATTTCAAGGGCCCCTACACATAGGAATATGATGTAAGTTTTGAGATTCTCTTGATGAGGTCTGTCAATCCACCAAATTTCATATCTTTGTACACTAAATGGCCAAAAGTATCTGGACACCCCTCTAATAAAAGTGGACGTGGCTGCTATCGTGTGTTGTGACGTCATACAATGAAATAAAAGTGATCACTGCAGCATTGGGCGGCCATAAACGAGCATTAAGGTAGAGTGCTATTGGAGCTACAGGAGTAGGGCGGCACAGGCCGCAATTTCAGCTTCCTCCACCCTTAGAGCCACCAGCCTTGAATTTATAATAGGGACGGCAAGGCTTTTGTTGTAATTGAGGGTACTAAAGCCGTCCTCTTCACAACCGCGAATGAAGTCCTGCCCAGTGACTCCGGGAGGACCACTGTTGGGCAGCTGCAGGCGACTGCAGAATCTAGTTTCTGTAGCTTTCCATAGCCAAAATATCGAAATAAATTGTTTTGAATTCTTTTTTTGAAAACAAATAAAAACAAGTTGACACCTATTACACAAATTTATAAAAATAAGGGAATTCAATTAAAATATAAATCTTCATTATTGATATAAATCATGTATTATTATAGTTATTTTTTTAAACTTATTATTTTGAAAATATGTTTGACTTTTAAGCTAGTATTCAGGACAATTTAATTATGATATGAATTTATGTTTGAGAAATAGATTTTTTTTTTTTTTACTGTTATAATGAAATAACACAATAAAACTTTCTATTTTTTTTAAACTTTATTTCAAGTTAAATCTGAAAAATAGAATCATACTGAAATATTAAAAAAAACATAAATACTTAAAAAGAACTGATAATGGAGATTCTAAAATTATTTATGGTAGCATGGATTCAATATATTTAAAATAAAATATTTGTTTTTAATATATTTAAATTTCATAAATTTCATTAAAAATAAAGTTTTAATGTAATGTTTTCAAGTAAAGTTAAATTCCCTTCCTATGAAATTGATGACTATCATTTCTATTGGGAAGTTATATAAAGAAAGTTACATTTTGACAGAAAAAAAAGGTATAATTCTATTGGAATTGGGTTTTATATATTTGGAGGTAGCGGAAGCATTTCATTTATTTATCTTTCATTTATGCTCTTTGTGAATTTTTTTCCAATTTTCCTAATTTTACAGATGTGTGAATTTCCGAGAAAAATCTTCTTTTGTCCATTTAGTTTTGATGTTCCCCGCAAAACCATTAATACATTGGTGTGAAATAATTAAGAAATTTCGAAATGAAAGACAGCATTTTTATTGCCTGGAAATTAAATTACTAAAATATTCTTCTGTACTTCGTCTAAAAATGATATTTCTTTTTTTTCTTTTGGACTGATCATGTAATAAGTGAATTATTGTTTTTCTTTCTGCTTGTTCTCGTAAGAAAAATATTGCCACCTCAGTGAAAAAAAATCCATTGCTACTGAAAAATGCAGGAAAAGCATGTCGTCCTCTTTGCCTTGTGCTGAAGTAAGTGATGCTGTTAAGTGACTTCAAAAGCTACACCAACGAATGCGGTTAAGCTCCCCTCATTTCTATAGCCTGCAGGTAAACTGCAAGTTCAACTCTCCACCCAACTCGTGCAGCCCCAATAGAACCCTAGCTTTAGACAGACAATGAGTAAAGCTGGACGTGCATATAACGTCAGCGATAAAGAGCGGACTCTGTGTTTTGGCAGGCATTCAAGTCCGTTGTACTACTCTCAAACCTGAAAAGGAAAGGAAACTCTCCCACAATTCATCAGTTTTCACGGCATTTGATTATCTTCTCAGATGATCAATAGACCATCTTCTCAAATAAGAGATTATTTGTAAACTCTTTATTTATAGTGATGGCTAGAATAAAACGAAAGAGGGTTGGATGTGATATTCTTCAAACTTGTCACAGCCATGATTTTTATGTTCTAGCGTGCATATTTTCGTATGCACGTTGGCCTTTAGTCAGTGGAGCCGAGTGATTTCGAACGTGGCATGATCATTGGATGCCATTGGTGCAATATTGGCCTTTCTAGAGATGCCGCGATCAACTGTGATATCATTATAAAATGGAAATGTTTGGGAATGAAAACAGCAGGAAATCGCAGTGGAAGGCCCAAGAAACTCACAGCCATCGAACCCTGAAGAGGGTAGTACAGAAGAATCACAAGTTCCCGTTGGCAACAATCACTAGTGAGTTCCAAACAGCTTCAGGCGTCATTGCTAGCACCAGGACTGTTCGTTAGGAGTTGAAACACAGGTTTCGATGGTCGTGTGACCACTCACAAGCCCAACATAACCAAGGTGAATGCTAAACAGCAGTTGCAGTGGTGCAAAGTGCAATGCTATTGGACTGTGGAGCAGTGGAAACAAGTACTTTGAAGTGATGAATCTCACTACATGATCTGGCAGTCTGATGGTCGCGTCTCGGTTTGGCAGATGCCAGGAAAACGCTTCCTACCAGAGTGTATTGTGCTGACTGTCAAGTTTGGTAGTGGCGACATCATGGTTTGGCCAGGGTCCCTTAGTTCCTTTGACCAGAAACATGAATGCTAAGATGTACATTGACATTCTTGACAACGCTGCACTTCCCATCCTTTCGCAACAGTTCGGGATGGACCGTTTTTATATCAAACTGTTCTGTCCACAGAGCAAAGGCTGGGCTGCCATGGTTTGAACAGATGGATATTGAACTATTGGACTAGCCTTCACAGTGTCCCGATCTGAATCCCATAGAACACAGATTATACACCAGACCCAACTGCCCTTCAGTGGATGGACTTGCTGCAGCTCTCATGGACCAATGGAAGAAAAATCCTGCTCGCATATTTCAAAATCTGGTGGAAAGTCTTCCCAGACAAGTGCAGGCTGTGACTGATGCTAAAGGTGGCCCGACATCCTATTAATATGTGGCAAACGACTTTCTGATAGTACAACAGTTGGTGTCCGGATTCTACTTTTGGACATATAGTGTAGTTACCGAGTTGAAAGTAGCACAGACTTACAGACTGGCAGAAATATAAAACTTCTTGCTTTTGCATAGGCTTAAAACACAAAATTATTAGAATGTTTTTACTTTTCCCTTGCTACAACATGACTGAAACTGTTAATTAAAGTATTTATTTTAGATATGCAGTTTAAAACTATTTATTTAAATCTTTTATTCCTTGTATGCTTATTATAATTTGAGGAATAACCTTTAGATCGTCATAAGATATCATTGGCAGCCTTTTTGTCTTTATATGAATGTGAAAACCCACTTATGTTAACTTCATTCATATGACTGGATTTTGGTCATTTGAGAAGCACCAATAAAATTTATTGTAATTTTCATTTGCTGTGAAGCTAATTCTCCAGCAAAACTAAAAAAAAAAGCTACTTCAACTAACTTAATCCAAACTATCATTGGAATTTGGTCACTTGTATTTAAGATGAGGACCTTACAGAGGAAGTAGAAGTAGCCAATTACCTGTAAAATTAAGCGACTTGAAGAGCTTCTAGTTGGAAGATGGCTCTCAATAAGTTCTTTCAGGTAATGAAGTCTGAAAGGGGAAAAGCTAGTTTTGTTAGGAAGGAAGTTAAATTTTTCTGTAGACCACAAGAAATACTACAAATTAGTCAAGTATATGAAAATAAAACAACTAACATAAGATAATTCTTTATTATTATAAATAGGTCTAAAACATTCAGTATATAACTTTTCTGAAAGAGCAATTTCATTATATTTTTTTAATTTAAACCAAAAAAAAAAAAAAACAAGTAATTTCAGATATCATTGTACATTTTTTACTGCAAAACCCCATAAGCCACCAGATGGAAATGTCTGCTTAAAAACAGAGAATTTAAGTATATTACACGTTTTGCAAAGGGGTGCGGCAGTAATTTAAAAGCATTTAATATTAGTGAATCATGTTCAAAAATAAGAAATTGAGGTCCCTATGAAAGAACCATTGACGAGATTTAACAAGTTTCTGACAAGTTAATCTATTAGATCTAGTGGAGAGATAAATGCAGAAAGCCAAATTTCAGAGAAAGAAATAAGAGCTGTCAGAATAAAGAAAATTTAGTTAAATTATAGAGATCACAACTAAATAAATAAAATCAAGATGGCTAGAAAACTATATTTTAATTCCTATGCCAGCTGTCCTAAGGTTTTTCAGAGGTATAGGAGGTATTTAATTGACTAATCAAGAGATTAAAAAAAAAAAAAAATGCATGTAGAAGCAGAATAGCCAATTTTAGGTAGATCTTGTGTTTAGTTTTTCATCTTCTTTATACTACCATAACAACACATAGGACAACTTCCAGATAGAATATTGCAGTGGATAACACATACATGGCAGTTTAGAAGGATAACTTTCCACAAGCTGGATAAACTTCCTGGAATAAATGGCTTCAATTATCCTGAAAAATGCCATACAATCCTTTCGAAATTAAAACTATATTGTTAGGTGCTAACAATGCAGCAGATACCATCAATAATGAAGAGGTAGATATAAAAGTAAGTTTTGTATGTGTATATGTTGTGTGGAGCATATGAGGTAGTTGAGAAATGGGAGTACAGAGTAGACTGGAGAAAACATCAGGGTACAGGTAACGGAAACCCCCTGTAGTCTTATCATTGAGTTGCAAGCCAGTCCAACTGAGGAAAGCTTTCGTCCTACCATATTATTAATGTATAAGGGGCTGTTAAAGAATTACAAATATAAAGGGGGGGGGGGAATCAGAGCAATGCTTACATAAGACAGATTAAAATGCTCATGAGATATAAAATATTGAGAAAAAAAAGTCTGTACTTTTATATTTATACTCATATTTTGTAACTGCTATATTTCATGGAGATCCTTTCCTTGACGCTTTCAGGTCGTTCCCCTGTTTTCACACATTTTGAAAGTGCAGGTAATATGAACACAAGTTTTAATTGGAAATGGACTTTAGATCATTGATAAAGAACAAATCTTTATCTTCAAAATAGTATATTACATTTTATTAAAGTAATTATACTAAAAAAGAACTTGAGATACAAAGAGGGGTAAAAATTGATAGGAAAAAAAAGGTTTTATAAGATATCTCAATCAGGAAAAAAATTTAACTAAACAATATAAAATTATTTTTTTATATATATTTCCCTATTGATTTAAAAAACACTCGTTGGCAGCACAGTGCTCGACTTTCAGGATTTCGCGAGACATTGCCGACAGCAAATGCCAGATGTTGGTGTATTTATGAACTACAACAGTAAACAAATGTGCTCTGAGTATTGCCGAGCAACATAAATTTAGGGACTCTACGGGCAGCAATCTGAATGTGTTAAATTTTATAGTTTGTTAGGTTTCTGAACTGGGGCCAGGATAGCAAGGATTAATAAAAGTTGATGAAGCTTATATTTAACTTAAGTGAATATTTTGCCCCTATGGATAAATTTTTACACACTGTGAAAAACTAATAGTTAAAGGAATCAATCTTAAAAGATGAGGGTTGCGCTATGAACTCTCCTTACTTAAAAAAAAAGTTACATAATTAATTTTGTCTGTTTTCTTTATTTTAGAAGATTCACCAGCTACTGTAGCATTTCGACAGGAGGCAGGATCCAGTGTTGATGCTGAAGTTATTACTGAAACAAAGCCAATTTTAAGAAAAGGACCACGAGTAGTTGTATTCAAATAACATTTAATGCTCACTTATATAACTATACATTTCTTATCATGTATATTAAATAAAATATCACTTACAAAACAAAAAATATATTTTACATTATTCAAAGAAATGCCCCCATTTGCCAAAGATCATTTCTTTTGTGTACTGAATATATATTAATGTCACTAGATGCAAGAGTTTTCTTTGGATGAGGATGACAGTATTCCTTATTATGCTAGTATCAAACAGCACCTTTGTTATTCAATTAGTGCTCATAAATTTAGGAAGCATTCAGTAAGTCCTTACAGTTTATCTGTATATTCAGGAAAATTGTACTCAAAGTCTGAAAAGTTTAATTCTATTCAACAGTTGACACAATTTCTACAAAATATTATGCAGGGAGGAAGATTTTTGTCATCCATTTAAAAAATGTTTTCCTTTGTTTATTATGGCAATGTAATGTTTATAAATTATGATCAGTTTTAACTCGTTGTGAAATTGTAGTTTAGCTGGTTAATTTAATAATTGCGTTTCTCAAAACGAGGGCACTTTCAGCAGAAATAATTGGCAATCCATTATGCCGATGATAATTTACAAGGTGGCTTACACTTTCAAACATTCGATCCTTTGTTCGAACCTGCAAAAGAAAAATAAAAGATTTATCAGAAAAAAAAAACAAGAAATTAACAATCAAAAAGAGTTTAATGCTAAGAAAGGTTATTAATGGATTATTCTAAAATTTTACATTTTGAGAAAGAAAAATTCTAATGTTAGCATTTTAAACACACAATAACTGTTCCTTTGATTGATATAACTTAGAATTACTAATTTAAGACGTTTCAGTCTTTACCTTTCCACAAAAATCATCTGTCAAAGTGAAAGAGGTAAAAAGCAACTTTTTTTTTTGTCCCTGCTATTTACTGTAAGTAACTTATGCAGCAACAACTAAACATAACATAATTATGTGGCTCTGCAATAATAAGATAATGAATCTATGAAGGCATCAGCTTTTTCATCATTTGTTTTGCTGAAAGAAATGAGGATAGCAAGGATTTCTTTAAAACAATGTAGCTGTTAAGGGCCTTCATATATGATTGCTTTCCTAGACAATGTGTGACAAACACAGTTGTATCCATCACATCTTCTGCTTTCACAGTTTAGTCTTCAAGTATCCAAGCTCCATTCTCTGCATTCTTAATTTCATTTTAAATTCCTCTTCAGAACCAAGAAAATAATCATAGGATGTCCTTCCTTCATTATTGTGTATTTGCCAATAAAATTCTTCAGCAAATCATTCCTTTGCAACAGTGCACAATATTGGAATCAAGCCTACTTTTAACATTTGCTCTTAAGATGCCATGCATCTTAAATAATAAGCTTTAAAATCTTCTAGCACTAGACATTTTATTAACTATCTAAAGTTATATTTGTAACTGTAGA
The DNA here is from genome assembly GCA_023159025.1 of Thereuonema tuberculata. Taxonomy (NCBI): domain Eukaryota; kingdom Metazoa; phylum Arthropoda; class Chilopoda; order Scutigeromorpha; family Scutigeridae; genus Thereuonema; species Thereuonema tuberculata. The sequence continues at coordinate 155,088,775 of JAFIDM010009631.1, forward strand.
TTTATTAATTTTAATTAAAGTTAGCTTGACATTTCTCTTATAGTTTTATTATTACACAAATCATTTTAAACATTACCAAATCTTTGGAATTAAAACAAGATTACTGTTTGGTGGCATACATACATACATTGGTTGCTAACCCTTCTACACCATGCTACTATCTTCATCTGATCTTCTCCACCTTACTTCTTTTTATATGTATATAAAAGAAAAGGCAAAGTCTTGGAATAGTTTATTTCAGTTATTCAATTATCTCCATTTTTGTGTACTGCTGCCTTTAATTACTACCTATTAACTAAATCTTGTTTTTCCTTTAGAAGGAACTAGTAACTGCTAAAACTGGCTACAAATTATGTTGCAGATAGTTGTAATTATGATTTACGTATGGCATGTCTATTCAACCTAGACTTTAAATGACTCCACATATGAATTGTAGTAAGAGTTTTATATTTTCATGATAAAAAATAAAAAAAAAGGAAGCTCTACATTTGTATTAAGTTTTTCCTGATTTATGACCAGATTCATGTAAGACTTATAATAATCACTATTCATTTAAACAATTTACTTACCACGCCTTCTGGATCCACGAGCAGCAAATGTTTCTTTATTGAATTATGCATTCCACTTAAAACAAACTGACCAGGTGAGCCCTGACTTTCTCGCACCAAGAAATCGCCATCTTGAATAAGAAGAGCTTCAGCTTCTTTTCTACTTATAGGACCATGAAACCAATCTTCCTGTAACAACTGCGAATAATGGCTACTTGCAGAATACTAGGGAAAAGGAAAAAGCTGAATGAAAAATTTAATAAAAACTTCAACTAGAAGTTTAATATTATCCAGAATGAACACAACATACGTTGAATTTGATCAATCTCTTAAATTTCCAAAAATAACTTTTTAATTAGACTAATTATACTGCCAAGATTCGTTTAGGCTACTGCTGTCATGATATAGTAATAATAAAGCCTAATTTGGTCTAACTTCAGCCATACCTCGTAAACAGCTGTTTAGAAACTTATAAATAGCAATAATCCATTAAAGAAAATAAAATGTTATTCACTATTAGATTTGCCACATCTATTTATACTTTGTTTTACAATAAGATTAATCTAGAGCAAAACAGACGAGTGTCAATTAACGAACTGTTATATAGTGATCTTTTTGTAATCTTTAAAAGAAATATACATAATTTTCAGGTGACAAATTATCCCTACTTCAGAAAATTCTGTCAGAATGACCTTTTTTCTTTTATCAGTTTCAGTATTTTTATTTCTTTACCAGCATTCTTTAACAAATTTCAGTAGAATTTCCCAACCCCATATTTCTGTTATACGTAATTCATAGTAAATATGTTAGTAATGCTATCTTTACAAATAAGTAATCCAGGCTACTACTTTTTTCATATAAATAATAACACAAATTCTATATTAATTTCTAAGATTTTTTTTTCACAATTTCATTAATTTAAGATATTTGATAAGTAACAAAAACAACTCTTTATTTTTGGAATCAACCATGTAATTTCTGAAGTCATTTCTTAAATATAAATAACCATCAAATAAATATGTGCAATATAAGATGTCATTCTTGTAACACCACTTATTCCTACTATCTAGTAGCCATGCAAGTTAGATAGTAGGTAAGAAATACAAATTAACTTATCAGTGTAGAATAACTTTTTTTTTTATTACCCCCCCACCCCCAGACAAAAATCAAGTTTAAGTTGAAAATCTTAAATATGTCTAACCTTAGTAAGCTGTTTTGGAACTACAGTACTTAAATGTGGTTGTGCTGGTGGTGGTGGCCTTAAAGGAGGAATTGGTGGCTGGGAAGGAACTCCAGACAGACTGCCTTCAAAAGGCTCTAAATATGGTAAAATGAAATAATTAATAACAGTTTGTATTCACAAAAATACCAAATTGTTCAATGAAATGTATACATCAGATTTTAATACTTTTCTTTGGTGGGATTAACATGTATGCAGTTAAAAATAATCTTGGTATTTCCTTTCAGTTCAAAACCAAAATTCATCATTCAATGTAAATCTCAAAAGTTTTACACTACTGCAAGCATCATGAACTAAGTCTGCTAAAAAAAGTCATTAAATGAAAAAAAAAACAAAAAAAAAAACGTGATGATTTAAGATTGCATAAAAGTGCCATAAAAAATGTCTAAAAGAAGTTGCTCTTAGGTTTTCAAAACAAATGAGAGGGAAGGATACTTTTGTGATACCTGGCAAGTAATTATTACCAAAATATTATATGATATGTAGATATAATGAAATGTAATGAAGATGTTGTTCATGAGACAGAATGCCAATCTTCTTCTGACAGTTCACCTACAAAAGTTGCTATAGCAACATGTTCTAGGGAACACTGAATGCCAGTCTATCAGAACTTGAGTGTTTACCAGTTACACTATATTCAGTTCCATCTGGAAGTGAAACTGCTTATGGGAAAAGGAAGCTGAAGAAACTACAGGAATTGTGGCAAAAAAGGTAGCGAGTGGTAGAAAGAAAGGAAACCAAGTTACAACAAAATTCAGTAATGATGAATTTCAGAATGAAATGAGAATAATTATCAAGTATTTTATACTGTATAGCACCGGTCGGCAACCTTTTGTTGTAAGAGGGCCAAATATTTTATGTGGGGATTAGTGCGGGCTGCACTTGTGCCATATGTCATTATAGTATACTGAGTAAACCTATAGTATTTGTGCACAAATATTTTAGTTTTAAAAATAAAATGCTAATAATGTAATAATATATATATTTTAGGTAATCTTGGTGCGACCCACGAGGCATCTTAATATATAAAACGCCTCGAGGGCCGCATGAGGGTTGTCGACCGCTGCTGTATAGCATGGATGGGAACAGAAAATTGAAATGGCTTGAGTGACTTCTAATTTCAAATTCTACTTTTTTTTGCACAATAGAATGTTTGGTTTTTCCCTTCTAAAAAAAAGTAAACATGCAAATAAATTGTTCATTAAAGTATCACTGATCTGAAAATAGTACTTACGCATATCAAAAGGATCCTTTATTGTAGTGGCTTCTTTTTTATCCAAATTAGTGCAACCAACAATGCCATTTACTTTTTCAGAGGTTTCTTTGACAAAACCATTGACATAATCTATAAATAAATAAATAAATATTTCTTTTAAATAATTGGCAAAAATTAATAATATAATGAAATATCTTTACATTATTAATATAATAAAATCATAACTTGAGTCATTATTAAAATTATTTATAATAACAGATATTTCCTAATCTGTCTGGTATTAATACTTAATATAAGGGATGATTAAATAGTGAGCCAATCACTTCTTCACTGGGGGGGGGGGGGGATTAAAATAGCTGTAGTATTGACTGAAGTGGTTTTATTCCTCCATACAACAGTAAACAATGGAATTCTTTCTTCTGTCAATGGTGATCAGGATTAACTTTTGATATATTTTTTTTAATAAAATGATAAAGCAGGATTTTACACAATTCAAACAAAATGCTATGAACTGAAGAGGGCAAGGCAATAAACAAAATCATTTATTAACCTAATACTTACCAAGTCTGAAAACAAGTCGACAAGAGTTAGAATTGCAATGAAATTGACAAGTTTCCAATAAATTTCAATTCTTTAAAATATACATCTTGATTTTTTTTGGCTTGATCCTTTTGACTGAAATTTGGCTTGCTTTTTTTACTGATCTGTGTTTTAAAAATTTTCTTAATATTGGCTCAATAAAAATTTTGTAAATGACCTATTTTCTTCTTGCATTTTATATCTGTTCATTAAAAAGAAATATCCATTCTTGGAATACATAAAGAACAATTATAAATTAAGAAATCAAAACAGTATATATAGCAAGCTGTTTAGTTAATAAAAAACGAATGTAGCAGATAATAATGCTTAGCTTGATTTTTTTTGGAAGGAAATTGTCAAGTTGAAACTTATTTCCCCTCATATTTTTAATATCATTACTGAATTCCAACCACAGACACCACAGCATATGAGATATCACAAACAATAGGATGGCAGCTGTCTGATTTAATTTGGTGACAATTGGGTGAGACTAAACCCAATCTTCGACTAGTGAGAATTAGTCTATTATTATTATCAGTAAAAGAATATGAATGAAAATATACCAGGCAACTTAAATCACTAATGGTTTCTTTTTAAGATTTTCAGGAATTCCTCCCATTCTATTAAAAAATAAGTAACAGAATCAGGCCATCACTGCTAATAAAGGTTTTTAGAATATAAACTGGATTACAGAAAAAAAAAGTATCAAATTTAGCTCAGAATTTGAGAAAAGATTATTAACAAAAATTGTTACCCAAAAATATAACAATGAAGTTAATAGGAATTCATTTAGTAATTGTTTAATAAGGGTTATTATTGTAGTTTTTAATAGCATTATGATTATAGCATCATCACTCCTAGTTTCCAATAAATATACAGATGTCTTCCTATATAAGAGTGCTTTTGCTATATGTCCTTCCTTTCATCGAATTTGGCCAACTGTGGACCACGGAACTAGCCCAACCTGACAACGTCAGGGAGAAGCTAGTGAAAGTCAAGAATGGGGACGAGATTCTCCTCGTCCAGAATAACCCTGAGATAGTAAGTCCCAGGGGAGAAACGGGAGAAACACAGAAGAAAGAAAGAAACAGCCATGCCAATACTGGGATTCGAACCCAGGTTCCGACACGACAGACCGCCATCTTAGACTGCTCGGCTATGCCGGAACGGCTTTTGCTATATGTAATAATGTCTTTTTTTTTTTTACTATGCTTTGGATACTTAACAAATGTATCATAAGCAAAACCATAACCATAACAACATTGTTGACATTTCATAAGTTTTCAGAGGTAGACTGTTTTTTTCTTTATATAAAAGTAAATGTGGCTAAATTTCACACAATGTTTTATTATTTCAGACTTCTAAAACATAGAAATAAAGAATTAATGTCAATTATATGAAAAGATTTATAATCTTAAAAATTCCATCCTTTACATAGAAGCCTAACCAATTAATATCTTAAAATTAATTAATTATTTTCATCCTTTGCTTCAATTTTGGATTCACTATTAAGTAAAATCAAATACTTTTTATTTTTTAGATAATGTTTTTAAATAGCCTATTCTGAATTAAAATTACCAATTATAAAAGGGTTTCATATTACTTGTAAGAAAGAAACATTTGTGGAAACATTAAACAAATTAAGAATATTAAAAAGCAAAAACTGACAAATAACCTAATATTAATAACTGCCAATTAGAAGTTCAATTTAATCTAATTTATACATCGTAATCATCTTTGTTATATTTTTTATACACGACAAAGTTTGAAAGCTAAATGTGCATACTGCATGCAGTCAAAATTCTCAAGATTTTTTTGGTATCTTTCCATTTTATAAATAGGCAAAGCCCAAACAAATGAACAAATGCAGTAAAATGTAGTGGCTCACACAAAGAATTAAATTTATTCAAAATTACATTTTAAATGACTATTCTGAAATGAGTATTTCACAAAACAGTGGAACAATAAATATGTAAATATAGAAATTAAATCATTATTATTTCATTTTTAATAAGGTTTCTAAATAAAGCTTCAATAGGAAGGAAAATTTGGAATATTTTTATAATAATAATAATAACCATCAGTAACAACAAACAAAGTAAGATGACTAATTTAATTTTAAAATTGATAATATATTTAGCAAATTACCTGGTTCTAATTTGGCCAAGAGGGGATTAGGAGATGATGGTTCTGAATTAAGATCAATTAAATTGCCAACTGAATCTCGGCCAGAACTGGAACTACCTAACCTGTTACGATTTTCATCCTACAGAGGTAATGAGATCAGTCAGTTTCAGATGAAACAAAATTAAAAATTATAAAAGTCAGTTAAAAGCATATTTCATGAAGCTTACAATAAAAACAAAGGAAGAAAATCAGAACTAAAAGATTATCTAAATTGATTCCTTCCTTCACAGTTTGTTCTTCTATTCATACGAAACAACTCAATGCACACAAGCAAACAAAAGCCTGTGTGAGGCATTTTCGATTAGATATTGAACTTTATTTAAAAATAACATCAAATACTGCTGTAGCAATTACAAAATTGCCCCAATAATCATTTCCTATAACTAATTACTTGCAGTTATGTTCTCACCGTTCTTATCTATACGATCTACCACAAATTATTATTTCATTCATTTGTACGACCCAAAAAAAATTTGGCGATTTCTAAATTAATTAAACATTTGCAACCTTACGGCTTTGTATAATGCTGTGGCTGTTTTGAAAATAATAAATTATGTAGTTAGCCACTGATGGAAGCTTATATGCTTGCCCACAATATTCTTATATGTTTTACAATAAACACTGATATTTTAAAGTTACCCACACTATAAAGAATTCATAAAATCCACTGTCGAATATACAAATAATTTTAAATCATGTTAGTAATATTCAAAGTAAAGTTTATTCATATAAAAATCATAATAGATCTTAAATGGCTGGTTAGCCCAGCTTGTAATTTTAATATGTTAAATGCTTTTTTTATAATTTTTAATTTGTGTGTTGGCCTAAATTTTAATCAAATACTACTTTTATACACATTAAATCTTAGCTAAAAATAATAATTCATTAATAACTTAATAATTCTGTTTTGTCACATATAAATATTTAATGACAGAAATATTTCATTTTTTCATAATCTCTCTCAATCCCCTGCATTGAAATACAAGATAAGGTTTCTTCGTATAATAGTAGCTATTTAATACTTGTATTTTATTATATATTCATACTATACACTAAATACATAAATGTTTTATACATTATAGTTTTTCCTAATTTTTATTGATAATAAACTATTAGGCCTTTTGAAGCTCACCATTTATTTAATTTCAGCCCTTGAAGTCAAGAGTTGTTATAAACAGAATGCCATTTTCCTTTTAACAAAAGTGTTTTTTGTTTTCCCCACCTTTCTCCCTCCCCCTTCAAACCATTAAGTTGCTTAATTTTTCACCAAATTATTTATAATGTAAAAAATAAAATATTTTCATTTATTTATAAAGTTTCTTCCTCTATTTGACATATGGAAACATTAAATTTTTAACATTTTTTAATAATCATTTTTTTACAAAGGATATCCTGAAGTAAAAAAACTGGCTAAAAATTCCTTAAAAGAATACTTAATATTTTGTATTATTACCCTTGATATTCAAAACATCATCCCCTTTTCATTATTCAGTATTGGGTTTCTCTGGGAGAAGTAATCACATAGAATCCCATATCAGAAAGCTTAAAAGCCAAAGGACATTAAAGGCCGCTGTAAAAAAGGAATAAAACTTAAAAATAGAATCTAAAAATGCAGGACTTACCACAGACTTTACTGCTGCTTGATAATCTGGCAAAGGTGGAACTGGTGGAGTGACATCTGGTGGAATTTTTCCAGGCAAATCGTTGTAATATTCTGGATCGTCTAAAATTGGAGCTTGCTCTGTTGCAACCTCCTCTAGCCTTTATCATTAGGAAAATAATAATTATATTAGGAAATTGTATTTTATATCTTTGATTTAAAATTTAAAGAACTGAACTTTATTTCATTATCAAACTTTGAGGGGGTGAAAATAAGATGAATAGAAAGTTTAGTTCTTTAAATTTTAAATCAAAGACATAAAATACAATTTCCTAATATAATTATTATTTTCCTAA
>JAFIDM010009631.1:155100308-155118538 GCA_023159025.1 Thereuonema tuberculata
ATTCTGGTTAACACATCCATCTGATTTCTATTTTTACCATAACAGGAAGAAGGCATCAAGTATCTTTAACATTCTCCTACTATGGTCATAGTAATTCTGAGAAGAACTGGATCCTTAAGATTAAACTTTTAAAGTAATTTATCAGATCGAGATCTAGCACTATGTTGTACATAGATTACATTCAAATTATGTTTTGATTATTTGAGCATGACAATTTAAAAGAAAATCTGCAAGATTAGAAGTGGACTGATGATTTTAATTCTATTATTAGTTATATAAATATATATATAAAAGAGGCAATTAAGCATTTTAAATGAGTACATTTTCAGTAAAAAGTAAAACATAAATTTAGAACATTCTTATTGCATTCTAAATAAATGCTTCTACAGGGTTGTAATAAAAATTTACAAACAAAAAAAAAATCCATTCATGTAACAGTAAGTGCCACTTAAATGTAAGTAAATTTACTATATACTCAACATATAGCCATTGTTTATGTTTCCCTGTTGTTAACAGCAATCACTCCATGCTTTTCATTGTTTGAGTAAACTAGGTTATTATTATTATTATTATTACTATTATTACTACTACTACTACTACTACTATCACAACCACTAAAGGATGAGAAGTTTGGGTTACTGATGAATGAGTCACATAAAAAAATAATAGAAACTTTATTATTATTATTGAAAAATGTCAAGTGTCAATAAGCTGACAAACACTATGAAAGAGGGGAAATGTGCTCCTTGGATTGCGACTTACTAAAATTAAGATTATCATTTGTCCATTTTATTGAAATAAAGAGTAAAATCCGTTTGTTATGAATAGGAAAAAGACAGACATTAAGTCTAATCCTTGGATAGTTACATAAATGGAAAAGCAACTAAAATTGTCAAAACAGTAAAAGGATGACAACAGAGATTAATATCTTGATAGACTAGCATGTCCCCATTCTATGACTTTCTTTTAAATGACATTAAACTGCTGGAGATTTTTGAATCTCTTAATTTTAAAAGACTACATAGGATACAGTTCATAACTGATAAAGAATGATTACACTATAAAAATTCTTCTGTATGAAGTTAAAAGAAAATCGGAAAAAACTATTAGCAAAGTATAATATAAATAAAAAAAAAAAAAAAAAAAACTTTTGCAAAAGTTTTATATACAAAATACAATTCATCAGCATTTTTTTAATTTTGTAAGAAATAAGAGAAACCATTTCAAAGAGTAATGAAATTAACTTTATATAAAGCTAATAATCAATATATATTATCTATCCATCTGTTATGATAACTTCTCAGTATAGTGGATAATTTGCTGTGTAACTGTCGACTCTCTACTGAAAATCTCCATAGAAGAGAGAAAGCTGAAGATCAATTATATAAATCCTAAATGAATTAAAATTAACCTAGATTAGTTTATAAGACTGTGGCAATAAATACTTTTTCATAATTCTTAGATCTGAAAATTTGGAAAAAAAAAGTTCATTTATTAAAAAGTCTATATATACCTTCCCTTCTGTCTAGTCATAAGAACCAACAAGAGGGAAAGAATCCAGAGTAAATAAAATTTGAAAGATCAAAATTTAAATTGGACCATCAATCACATGAACAAAGGTCAGTAAGGTGGACAATTTTCCAAACTGAATTTAATGCTATCTTAAACCATCACAGGTGAAAACAAGGTAATTTCTCTAGTTCAATCAAATCAGAATCTTGGTCTTAAGGCCTCCACTTGAAAGGTAATGGACTGTGACTTCCTGCTGACCTGAATGAGACCTTCCTCTGTTATCTAGAAAAGACTACACTTTGACCTTTCATCAAGACAAAGGTCAGAGATGAATCCAAAACTAATCTACATCTAGACCCTCCCACCTGTCAAATAACTAGTTATTTTTTTTCTTCTTTCTAGAATCATCTAATGGTTTCCTTTTTGCGTCTGGACTTACATTTGCTCTGCAGCTACCAGTTTCCTTATTTAGTACATTAATACAGAAATAATTAAAAAACATTAAACTTAACATTTATACAATATCATACAAGAACTTTGGATAAACAATGGCAATGTTAAAGTAGAAAGTAAAAATGTTTCATAGACATCAAGTGAAGCAGTTAGACTTATTTTTTTTAGCTCCTCTTGCATCTTCCAAAATTCTGGTCACAGCTAGATTAAGGAGACGACAAATGAAGATGTTCTGATTGTCTCTTTAACAGATCTCCCTCCAAGCAAGGGCATGGATCTGATTTCTATCTGTGGGGAATTTCAACTTCCCTCTGATATGGGCTGTGATGCTAACTTACATCACAATAATTTGAGCATAAGCCAAAGAGAAGAGGCTCTTATAGAGCTTCTATTTCAAGCCGATATTCAGAGGGGCTTCAATATTCTCAACAGATTCAGTACATAAAATGTCAACTTCTTAAAGAAAAGTTTTAGACCTGAATATAGCCTCCAAGGATATTTCATTAGAGGTTAAAAAAAGGTTGGCCTGCAATGAAATACCCTTTCTGATCACAGACATCCTCTTCTCTCTAGGTATTTTTGCACCTACAGAGAAGTGGTTCAATATTGAATTTCTGCTACTGATAAAACTATAATTAGGATTTATTTCAGCATGATTTCTAATAAAAGACAAATGGCTTCCCAGATCTTAATCGAAATGAAAATGAAACAGAATACTCTTTTTCCTTTCTCATTTCAGTATTTATTATATTATTCAATGATAATTTCCTCTAAGACAAAGTTAAATATAGTTACTTAGTGGAAGTCATATTTGGATTCCCTGAGAAAAAGCTTCAAAAGTTTTTTAATAAAGCCAATGGATAATAAAACCAAGTCCAATTCTGAATTGGATCTTTTTATTAAGTTTCAGTTGCTTTATAAAAAGACTATCAAATTCTACAAGATGTTATCTTGGACCTCAGTTTCTAGGATCCTTGAAATCCTCTTTCTAATTGTTAGAAAGAGGCCGAGATCATTTCATTTACCTGATGGTTTGGAAGAGGAATTTGTACGACTTCTTTTGGACTCCCATTTTACAGCTTGTGTGTCAATGGAGAAGTTCCTTCCCTCATTTGGGTACTAGGAATTTCTCCACTTTTTTTTTAAATTTTCAAAAGACCTTAATGCTATTTCCAAGGAAAAGGACAAGGAACCAAATTATAAATTCCTTGTCCTTTTTCCCCATTTGAGACCCTAGGGTCTCAGCTTGACTCAAAAGGCTTCCCCCATTTACCTTTTTCCATCAAATCTAAAGCTCTCTAGGACAGTTTAAGTATCTTGGGAATCATTCCAGATTCTAAGCTGACCTGGCGAGATTACTTATAGCACAGATTTAAGAAGACTTTTGTCTCCTTCTGGATGTGTATTATGTAAGGTCTCTTGCATCATACTACATGTCAGTTTTGTTTCCATAATTAGACCAGGTACCTGTTAAGCTACCACTGTTTCAAATCCAGAAAGGATGCTGTCTTGTACAAATTACAGCAACATTTAACATACAAACTTATTTTTCTTAGTAACAATGAAAGAAATTATTCTTTACAGCTGCAAAAACATGCAACAAGTGTTCTCTTAACTATTGTGAGTTGAGAGGAAAATATATGTAAATCAACAGATAATTTTAATATTTTTATACAAGAAATTGTATTTTATCCAAAAGCGTTTTCATTACTCAGTTTATCAGCTGTTCTTGATCAGTAATGAATGGTGAAGGCAAAAATAAAATAAGAACAATGAAATAACAGCACCAACATTTCTTTCATAATTAAACCTTTTTTTTTTGTTCTTTAAAGATAGGACTAAGACATTTATCTAAACGAAGGCTGAGAATACATCTTAAAAGTAATTTCATTTAAAAGTATACTTTTCAACATTATTTGTACTTAAAAACTATCAAAATCTGTAACATTTTTAAATAAACACACATTTAAAGAAACATTATTTCATTTTTACATCAACATTTTGATTTAAAATTGAAACCAAAAGAAGTATCTTGAACTTAAAAAAACTGCAAAAATTCTACAAATAAATTTTGCCAACATTCTATCTCCAAAGGAACAGCCAGAGACCTAATCTATAATTTGCAAAAAACTGATTAAAATTAAAAATTACCTAAATAATAATAATATAACTGATTTGATTATAACCAAGCTGATAAAACTACAATTTCATCAATTAATCAACTATTGTTAATTTTGAATTTATCAGTTTATTTCAAAATTTTTATTGCTTAAAAAAAAAAAAAAAAAAAAAAATCCCTTCCACTTATAATTTATTTTAAATCCTTATGCACTTAGCCTCCAGTGAAGATAAGAGTTTTCATTTATGGGTGTGTTTGTATAAAGTCAAACCCTACCAATATCAACTGAAGATACAATATTGTCTAGTGAAATTATATCTTGGGAGATAATTCATGGTTTTTGTTTTTACATTAAGAGATTTTAGTGAATTCAGAAGAAATATATCCTAAATAAGAAAATAAACTTCTGTAGAGTATCGAAATGAAAAGATACTCATTTTTAATAAATTTCAGTTTTACATACAGGGAAATTTTAAATTCTTATTTTACTTTTTTATTTATTTATTCACTTTTTTTTTTTTTTTGTATTTCTCGGTCTCAAATTATTTTGTTGCATTTTTTAAAAAATTTGAACAAAGCTCACATGGTTTCTTCCACACAGATACTATTTACTAAAATATAATTAAGAAGCCATTTTAGAGTCAAAAAATAAAATTCCCTGAAACCCTTATGATAAAATGCCAAAAGTCCTTATCCAGAGTTTTTGACAACAAACAAAGGCTATGACAGCAAACAAAAAGATAAGCCTCTAAGAATTGGCCTACACCCAAATTTTATGAATGAAGACAAGAATCTTAGTGCAAGTCCCCCATTGTAAAATAACAGCAAAACAAAAATAAATTGCTATTGAAGAACAAACTAAATATGGCTGATAAAAATAAAATCAAAATTATTCAAATTTTATTTGAAGTTCCTATGAAATGACAAAAACATATTTCTTTAACAATTTAAAATTATAGTTTAATAGTTTTACCCTTGAAACTTCTACAGAAAATACAATAATATTCATATATATAAAAACAAATCTGAAATAATTACATTAAAAGAGAAAAAAAATGGAGTTTTAAAAAAAATCCTTTAATCAATAAAAGTTATTAACACTTTAAAAATACACATTTTTTTTTACTAAATCACCTTCATTTACAGTTAAAAAGTAATTTTATTATTTGTTTCAAATACAATTCATGATAAAAAAAGTATTTATGACCAGAGGCCTCTTCTGCCCCAAATTCAATCTTCATACCAGAGTAATATGAAATGGCATCCCAATTGATTCTTGTGAATTGCCTATATCGGCATTCTTCATTTAGGGCAGATGCATCTCTCCACCCCCATCCCCTCAAGACTGACGTTATCATCCAATATTTGATGTGGGTGTGTGTTTCTTTTGGCACAATGCCAAACACAAGGAGCAGCATCAGCCAGATTGAACAACATGACTTGTTATTATTGATGAATGATAGTAACTTTGCTCCTGAATAAATCAAAAGATACCAACTAGTAACCAAGGATCAAGAGTATTTTTAGGCAATTAATTCTGTTGCTTCAAATTTCTACTAAGGAAGCACTTACAAACTTACATCAAATTAACTAGATAAAAGGATAACAATACAGCAATAACAAGTTTTAGTTATTAGACATCACATTAAGATTGGAATTTAATCATTATGATTACAGTGTGTATCTGTAAAACCATGTTATTTTACAACTATATTGTTAATTAATACATTTGGGAAATGGAATAAACCTAATGTAACAATTACTGATGAAGGACATTTTTAAAAAGTTTATAGTTCTATTACTACATTATTAATACAGCACTATATTATAAAGGATTTTAATAAATATATAGCATAACAATAACTATATATTAATAATATACTTTATTTGAATATTATAGTGCTTGAATTTACTCCATCAAAATTAAGAACTATAGCAATTTAATTACAGAAAAAAAGTAAACAAATCAATAATAATTGTTTTCCTTTAAATGCAACTAGAATGGCTTTAGATATTTAGTGGGGGAGAAGGAGGTCGTGAAGACCTCAACTCCAATTAAGTCATACAAGAATTTGGCCAATGAAATTTATGTCATTAGTAAAATATTTCTATTTGAGCACATTAAATCTTAAAATAAGTAACCCCTCTTCCTTTTTTTATTAATTACTAATCTAAAGTAATGAAGAGATTCAGTAATATAAAAAAACATAGTAAAATTTATTATTATTTAATGTCTGAAAAATGAGAAACACTGCAAACTATGGAAATTACAGATCTGATAAATGCAGTATTTCATAATACATAAAATTAACTGAAAGTAATTATAGGAAATTGATGAAATAACTGGAAAGTCAAAATCCCTTATTAAAACCCTGACGACTTTTCAGCAAGTTTCTTCAACAAAATTCTGCACTAAACACACAACACATTTGTACATGCAGCTCATAACAGTTAATGGAATGAATTTTAGTAATTTTTTTTTTGGCTAATCGAACCTTTGCTACTCACACAACTGATACAAAGTTAACAACACAAATGAACAATGATGAAGAATATCTTACCGGGTCTCCACCGGAAGCAAACGAAATATTGGGCATCTCATGATTTGCTATGATCTGAAATAACAGAGAGGAAGTGATTATATTGTGCACCTGTTCTTACCACACTTCCTGTAAGTGCCCATATGTGTGCCAGACCTAAGCAGGATGTGTCTGTTATTCTAGCTTAGTCAGTCAGGCACTAAGAATCAAACCAGTGAGGCAGTAAGGGCGTACTGTACTATACATTTTACGTTACGTTAACAATTAAATACAACAAAGAAAAATATATCAACGAATTTGACTAAGACAATTTAAATTGCAAATTTATTCTACAGAAATTTTTATTTATATTATTTTTATAATAAAATATTATTTAATATGATTTATATATCTATATATAAAAAATTATGTTATTTAATCAAGAAACAGAATTAAATACCTCGCCTGATTCCATTATTGCCAAATTTAAACTAGAGCTCGAGATTCGGAGATTGATGTTACTTCCAGCGAATTCCATATTGGGTTTTTCCGCCAACATTTGGCTAATTTTTTTATCAACCTGCGAAATAACAATTTTTGTGAAAACCATAACGGAAATTCCAAACTGAAATAAACCAAATTACCCAATTATTTCTCTAATAATTATTCACAATATTCGGATTCTTACCTTCCTTTTTTTATCCACAGTTTTTAGGCCGGCAGATTCACAAACCCTATTGATACATTCTCTAAAAATAAATCAATTCAAACCAATTATATAAATATAGCTGAATTTTCTTCTACAATGATCCATTCATTACAACTGTAAGTTACCGAGCTTTCAAAAAATATAATGACAAAATTTTTCTTCAAAATAAAATTCCTATCTTTAAATCATACATACTGTGTGTGTATATATATATTTATTCAAAGACCGGATTTTTCAATTTTAAAGTTTATTTATATGCTAAGATACCATTACAACCATATAATTTGTAAATAAAACATTTAATCTTACTGTTTCTTTTTTTTTAACGATTATGTTAAAATATTATAAACATCATAAGTTATAATATATCAAGTGACTTGGTGTTATAAATTAAATATCTTAAAGGAAAGATTACTTTTCGAAACGATTATTACTGTATCAATAATTTTTACATATCTGTTTAGAATATAATACTTCATAGCTAGAAACAAAAATATATATTTATTTCTTTTAAAAACTTATATTATCACTTACTTTGCTACTTGGGATCGAGTTTCAAAATCTAAACTCTTCATAGATGCGTTCACATCCAAGCATCCAATGTACTATAAAATCAATAGAGAAAATATCTTTTAGTTTCTCAAAATTTATTTCATTTTTTCATTATCTACAAATCACTTGAATAAACATTTTTTTTTTTTAAATTTTAGTAAGTAGTTATACTTTTGTGAAAATACTATTTCTAAAAGGTAATACTGAATATGTTTAGTTGAATAATAATAATAACAACAACAACAACAAAAAGCAAGGAACCGACATTCTAATAAACATTATTTTTAAACAAGGTTTAGAGTAGAATTTAAAATAACAGATTGATAAATTTTATTATAAACATTAAAGTAATTAGTAGTCTGCTTTCCACAAATAGGAAACATTAGTCAAATTTATTAACAATAAATTTAGGGCAAAAATCCCAATGATTCATATCCAAAATTTTCCTTAAATCGATTTCAAAATGAACTTCATTTTTATTTCGTAGTAAAACCGTTGAAAGGCGGTTTACCATTAATAACAATTTACATCCCTTCTAACTTTTTCAAAGAAAAAAAACTTCATTTGTTGAAAATTGTTATTACATTTCCAATATCATGCAAATTTTGATTGGAAATTAATATTTATTCTATAAATATTAAAAATAAACCTAGTTTACATTTTAAGTCTGTTAAAATTAAACTTGTTTCAGTTTATTTTAAGATTTAAAATCCAATAAATAAAACCTTCCAAGGCGAACAACTTTTTCATCGTTATGTTACCATCACCAACATAATACCTCTATCGATATTCAAATATCAAATGTTATTAAAATGATTCCAGGATCGTTAAAGGATTTAATAACTCATGAAAAAAGTATCAAATATCGAATTTCGAGTAAATAGTCGAATTTCAATGGTAACATATTCTCAGCTCTTACTCGTGTTTCAGGGCGAAAACATGAATGAACGTCGAGAGACGTTGCCGTGGTGAATGGGGGATTAACTAGGGTTAGTGAATGAAAAGAGAATTTTGAAATAATACTCACTCGTACTCCGTAGCAGACTCCTCCGTCGGAGAGTTGTTGATCGGGATGAAGCCATCCACGTGCAGGTTTATTGATGAAACTGCCCGATTTGGTCCATTCATTCGTTCCACTACTACTACCGGCGGTGGCTCTTTCTTTAGACCTGGGCATGATGGTCGGGTTGGCACGAACACCTACACCTACGCTTGTCGACTGGCGACCCGGAGGAGGTATCCGAGAGGCCGCTGCCGCATCGGGGGCGAATGTAAGTGCGTGAAGTCGCGGATGGACGACTTGATGTTTCTCGGGGAGTCGGAAGGGTGCCTTAGGACTGACTGACGGGTGAAGGATCACGGCGTTGGCGCTGCCCCGACTGAGTGTTGACGGCTTCGACGAGTTGAGAGCATGGAAGTCCGTGTAACGGGGAGAGGTGTCGACGGGCCGCCTCCAATCCGACCGTTTCTTATCCAGATGCAGTGTCTTTAGGTCGCGGGGCCTCTTGACGCTTTCCGGACCTGTGGAGAGAGGAATGTGGGTGTAGTCGTCCTCCTCAAGGGTTTGGTAACCGAAGGCGAAGCACCTCAACATGGTTGTCGTGGCGCCGCTAATGTCCTCACAGTGAACAGCATGGCATCCTCTGATCTGTGAGACCGCGCAACTGGCAAGAAATATCAACTACTATCTATCCCCATCACACTGAACGCGTCCAGAACCCACACGAAACACACACAAACCGAGCAGGATTCCTACTATCAAGCTACGAGTCGTCGTTTTCATTCAAACACGTAAAAGCCCTCGGCACTGACGTCTCGTCATCACGTTGTGTTTTTCTACTCCCAACACAGAAACTGAATGAAAACGCAGCAGGAGAAGGAGGAAGGAGGTTTCCAGTGTCAGGCGGGGGTGGTGGACGGGGGGCCACGTGGGACAGGAAGATTCAATCCTCTCCAAGACTTGCAACACAATCTGACAGGATGTGTTGGTGCAGTCCACTAACAGAACCAGGGGAGGAAAGGTTGCAAAATACGAGTCCGGAAAGGAGGAGACTCGAACTCAAAAAAAAAAAAAAAAAAAAAAAAAAGGTTCCCTTCTTCCAACGATTCCTCGAGGGTGTACTTTTTTTTTTTTTTTCCTTTATTGAGGAGGGAAAATCACATTGATCGAAAATTTATTAAGCAAAATAAACGGCTAAAAAAATTCTTTATTCTATAACATTATTTTGAAGTCATCGCCCAACCGTTATCCAGTTTTAATAAAATTTCAACATCTTTTTATTTGAAATGGTGAAAAACCGCAATATTAAATGACTCATTGGAAAGATGATTTGATCCACAATAACGAAACGTACGACTAATGAACCCCATTTTTTTCTATTGACTAATTGAATACTCATTCAGATAAACCTGAGTAATTATTGACGATATAAAAATATCAACAATAATAATACTAGTGATTGGAGTTCGTTCACTAAATTGCGTACGTATTCTACAAGTAAAAAAGATTTATTAAGTTCTGTGAAATAATATTAATTAATGTGACTAACAATTATTTATACAGTAAATCAAAATTTATTTGATTGTGCTTGGAACTGAAATTAATATAACTGTATCACCCAAGTTTTTATCAAATATTTCCCTCATCCGAGTCGGTTTGGACTTCCTGTAAGGAAAGGGCGTACCCAGTACCCCAACCCCTCTAGTGAAAACGCCGGAAATGGATGAAAGGAGGGGAATAAAAGCCAGGTGAGAGTGCCTATTCCTAACACTACATCATCGTTGAAATTTAAAATAAACACACATACATAGTTAAAAATACGACGATGTAACCAACATACATTTAGAATAAAAAAAATCCCGACTATTTATCATTAAAATTTAAATAAACTTGTGTTTATAATTGACATCCTACAATCATTTATATTTTCTTAATTTTTTAAGGTTCCACTGTACTCTCTACGATTGAAACACTCTCTCTCTCTTACAGCAGATTTGTGTGTTCAGAACTAATGGGTCTTAGCTGATGAGTGCCAAATAGCGCGAAACATCAGTCGTATGATGTTAATTGTAAGGTTATTTATTGAAATTAGTTTAGCTTTTTTCTTTAAATAAAATAAAATGTTATACTGCATAAATAGCATTCTCCGTGGTAAAAAAAGAAAAACCTCAACAACATAGTAAACTTCTCGTCCAATAAAAAAAAAAAAAAAAAAAATTAAACACTTCCCTATGTTTTGTATTGCGAGGAATGTAGTTTATACCAACCACGACGGGACATGACGTCATGGAACTACTGCCACCGCCCATGATGTCAACGGACACTAATTCATCTCTTTGCCACTTTGGGAAAAATTAACTCATCAAGTAAAAGCAAGCTAACCCTGTCCGAGAGGGTAAATTCAGTAAATTTAACTGACGGATGGACGCGAAATAAAGAAACTAATGAAGGCTGAGTGTATTTTAAGGAAACTCTTTTGAATAGGGTTTTCATACACAGAATCACCAACTGGGTTTTAAGAAAATATCTAGTGAAACATAATGGGGATAAATATAATAAGACTATATTTATCAATCCTAACAGCGAAAAAATATAGCTCCACATTAAAACTCAATTATTATTAACAAGTACTATTGTTGTTGTCAGTAGCGAACATCTACTAAAAGAGAACGAGCCCTTTCCACCCCCAAAAAAAACTTCGTATAATACAAGAAAAATATTAAAAATTAGTCAATTATATATTATTGCGTTTTTTTAAATTTTTTTTATAAATATGTAATTATTTTGGATTCAAAGGAGGTTTATAACCTGAACCCAGCCTTTGCTTACGTAACTGATTATGATTATTTGTTTTTTTATATCAATTTGGTGGCCCTTTCTGTTTTGCATGTCTACTGAATCATATTTCTTATTATTTATTTGTATATTTTATCGAGGGCAACAAGAACTGACAATTATTATAACGCAATTACGCTTCTTCTATTTGTTTGTTTCTTGGGAGCGCCGAAAGCGCTATAATTACCGGCAAGTGTCATTGGATATCACAATGAGAGAACCATACGACTGAGATACTTTGTATCTTTCTCGGCAGTTTTATTGACTTCCTCTACGATTTCATCCCCCGATATGATTTCTTTAACGTAAGCGAATACCGAAAACGAAGAGCGATTGGCTTAAGTTGTTCAGCTTCCTGGGTTTATTGAAAGCCTTTAAAAACGAGCAAAATGCAAAATATCATTCGATGAAAAGTATTTATATTTATTAAAACCTTTAAGAGATATTTAAAATATACTTGAATAGAGGAAACTTAAAATATTTCAAAAACCTTTCTTAAATTATTTTCGTAAGCTGGAAATTAGTGTGAATTCTGTTCAATCCGATTCTTTTGCGATTGACGTATAAATTTCTCTACACAAAATTTCTGAGATGCCCATGTACAAATTTTATGTAAAGTTTTTTTCCCAGAAAAATATGAAAAACAAAGTTTCGTTTATTTCCTAGTTTTTCAAATACTTCATTAATATTAATTAGTTTTCCTTTTCCTATTGAGAGACTTTAATGTGATAGGAAAAAAAAAAAAGTTCCCAAGGCCGAACTTTTTTTTTTTTTTTCATCTTGGTGACTTTTAGTTGAATGAACTTGTTCCACCTCACAGAAGCCAAAGTTAGTGTTTTCCTCGTTAATTATAAGCAAAAGTGCCTTCACTAAAAACCAGATCCGTTTCAATTACTCAAACTCCTCAACGATTAATAAAAAACAAATTCGGAATTTCCTATAAAAATGAAAAACTTCAAAATGGATTACAATTTTTTTTTGAAAGATAAAAAACAAAACAAAAAAAGCCAAACAAACTACTTATTAAACCAATTTTTAAAATCAATATTTTTTTGTCATGTATAAAATATTTATGTAAGAATAAAACTAAATTTACATAAATAAACTAAGAAATCCAAATAAATATATTTATATTAATCCTTATAAACTTCTTTTTATGAGAAAAGAGGATATCAACTCACGAGTTTGCATGATAACGACTGTTAATTCATCCGCTCCTCTCCCTCTGCAGGGAGTGTTCAATCGACAATCTTTGAACACACTTCTTTGGCTTACAAAAAAAAAAACATTGCTTTTCTTTTATTTCTGTTTTATTCGAAATACAGTCGCTACAGGACCTGATTAAAAGTCACTGTATAGAAGATAGACAAATGCTTTTCAATATTTATAAAATATTAAATATTAGGGTGTATATTGTTACTATTATTGTTTCAGTTCTTGATGTAATTTAATCCATTTTACTTTAGAATATATATTCCTGAATACTTCTAAATTAATCACCCTGTTAAATTTTCGGTATTTTGGCAATGGATACATCTTCAACTTCTAACTTTCAACACCAATGAGGATTTGGGATTCCAATAGGCCTTAAGACTGTACATTTTGAGAATTACATAAATAACTGACAAGGTCAAGTCAAGACGCATTTCAAATTAGTTAACATAATAAGGCCTTTGAAAAAGACACAAAGAATTTATTGCTTAGAACTTACTTTCCTCTTCAGAACTGTTTTCGAGTTTTGTTTTATTAATTCGGGCGGAAAAGCGTTAAATGAAATCACTCAACCGTCACAGTATTTCTTCTAAAACCTGAGTTTCTACTGGAAATCCATTTTCCTTCCTGCTACGAATTCCCGATAAAAATTCTTGGTGGGGCCTCCAAAGAATGTACTTACCGGACAACTGGGCGGACGTGTCATACGGAAACGGGAAACGAAACAGGAGTACGTTACTGGAAATGTATCTCAAATAAAATTCATTCTAAATGGACCCAACCTCGCACCACCACCCCCTTTTTTTTTCATCCAGCAGGTTTGTGTGTGTGTATATGTGAGTATGTTTTCAAACTTCAAATCCAACAGTAAACCTTCTTGTTTTGCAAAACTAAATAAATAAAATTAATACAAAATAATAAGGCAAATTAATTATCTACAATGCCCGTCAAAAAGGTAAGCACGAAATATAAAAATGATCACGTTTTGAAAACTACCTGAACAACTTTGTTGAAATTTCTGAGAACAATTTCGAAACTGGATTTGCATGTAATCAGCAAATAGAAGGAATAAGCATTTAAAAATAGTTTAAGAGGTTGGAATACAGAACTAAGAATAAGAAATCTCAACCCCTCTTACCAAAGCACTAATGCAAATCTTGTAGAGTTGATTCTATTCTCAATTGATAGAGCAAAGAGGGAGAAAGGACAATCTTGAGATGTTTGGCATTTGGAGAAGGGTCGAAGACAAGTATTATGTCTTCTCAGTCTCACTGTTTATGCATGATGCAGAAATAATAGCAAAAATATACTAATAAATTGTTCGTAAGGGAATTCATTGATAAGTCTTTCTCATTGTCATCCATTAAGCTGAAATTCCAGCCAACTGCAGATACAACTTGACATAAGAATCCAAATCTCATTCTATTACTTTCAAAATTGAGAGACCCTCGATCAAGACACTGCAGCCGATACCACCAACCAATGAAAGTCAAATCAAAGTCATTTCAATGATATTACTAGATCTGCAGTGGGTTCCCACCTCTCACCATCGGCCTGGAGTGGTCGAGTGATCTCCGACAATGATATAAACACTTTGGCTGTTTTTAGCGGCCCCTAGGTTACAGCTTGCCTGTAAAACATAGGGGACCGCTCTTGCTTTTATGCTTGCTGGATGTTACACTCTGTAGTGGCCAAACAGATATTAGAATGAAACCTTCACCATTGTGTTCAGCATCAAAAAGAAGGTGACCACGTCCAAAAAAAATCAGACCTCTAAGACCAATCCCTGACCGGATGTGTGTGTGTGGGGGGGGGTCAAAAGTCGGTGCTACAATACGTTTTTCTTTTATCATATCTCAGCAACCGTTTGTCTGGCAAAACGTGACCACCACCAATGTGTTCAGAAGGGTCGATATTGGGGGGGGGGGGGGCATCTATCGCCGTTTTCCTCTTTATCGGAAGCGACCACTTTTGACTCCCCAACTTCCGGTTTGCTGTAAGAGTCCATTAGGTTCATTGTAAACGCTGGTTAGGTTCACTCTACTTTTGTTTATAAAATTGTGCAAATTATGGGTCCGCTTTGCTTTTGACACTGTCTAAAAGCATTAATTATCTTGTTTTCTTTTAATGTTTGTCATCTAGTCGGGTACACTTTAGCCAGCTTTGCCTGCCTACCCACAACAATAATCAATTCTTTAGAAATCTTCCTTGAATAGACTGCAGGCGTTATCTAGAGCCTGGTACTCGACTAACAAAAAATGGTTGTCTCCTGATTAAGAATACGTCTTCTTGTCAAATCTACATTCGTCCTTAAATAAGCAATACCCTAACTATGTACAGTCTACCTTCTATCGTAGCGACATTTCAAATAGGCGACTGTACTTCTGGTGGTACATATTAATGCATAGGTAGGCAAAGTTCTGCCTTGTGAAGTCGAAGGTTACTGCTGATACATATACTAGGACTGCAAAAAAGCTCTGAATCTACAGTTACTCATATATCTAACAATCTGTTATAACAATCACTTAATGTTACAATAGTATAATTAGGAACATGGTTTGTAATGCCTTTAGAGTTACATAGATTTAAGTTCATCCTTGAGATAAAAGAACAGTACCACAAAGATTCTAGTTATCTTGGTGAATGTTTTAGTTGCTTTAAACTCTCCATCCTTCCTTAGCTTTCTAAATATACTTTTTGAGGCATCATAAAGCAGATTACTATCGCAGAATGACGTTGGACTATTTTAATGTTTCCAAACCTATACATTACATACCTAGGATAATTTTATAATTTTCGCTTTATTATTATTTTACGTTATACTGAATTGATAACGGTGTGTTTACTTTTGATAGACAGTGTATAAACAAAACAAAAGCAAAGAATAATTTCAGTACTGCAATAATATACTCTAAAGTCCACTTGTAATGGATAAAGGTTTTACCTACAAACCTACTTTTTTACCCTCTCTCTTTCTTTGACTTCTAATAACTAATTAAATCTTAAAAAAATAAATTAAATTGAATTACTCTTGTTACTAAAAAAATGGATTTGTATAATTTTTATTTAGAAAAATGAGATTTCAAAATAAGCCGAATTAATCAAATGTCAATAAATAACTATTTTTACGGAAATAGAAATAAAGATATATTGGTTGAAAAGCGAGTTTTCAGAATTTTAAGATTGGATTTCCCTTCTACGTCATTTTGACGCATAATATTTTTCTATGTTGATGATGCAGCTGCACCTGAATGACATAATTCACTATTAACTTTTGACGTGGTTACAGTTTGGGAAGTGAGGTAAATCAATCCTAGAATAAATGTATTAACAAAAATCGTTACTGAAAAGTAATCTTGAGAAGCTTTCTTATATCACTGCGAAATAATTATCAATAAAAAAGAAAATGCCAGAAAGTGTAAAATAAATGTATAAAATTATACACCAATAATTTATTACTGATTCAGTGCAACAGAATTATGGAAAAACCTAAAATAACTTCTATTAGTCAGCATTTCAATTTCAAAAGCCGAATTAATAATATTTTTCATGAAACTTTAACCTTTCAGTAGAATTTAGTCCTCGAGTTGTCAAATCAAAAATATTGTTTAATTTATCGGTTTAATCGAAATAAACAACCTACAAATATTTGTTGAGCAACAAGAATTTTCAAAAACAACAAACATTCATAAATAAGTAAGTCCTTTTCTATTACCTGCGAGAAAAAGAAAAGTAATCTTCAAAATCTTTATCTTTTGCTGATTTTTGTATTTCTTGTATTGATGTACATCCGAATTTCGTCAACAGTGACAGTTTAATTTAGGTAACTTATATACTAGCTTTTTTTTTTCTTTCTTAAATGCGAAATCCGAATCGGTGTCAGCGGCAAAGATTTATCTTCAGTGTGTAAGCTTACAAGAGAAGATACTATGGTGGGCTTTCCATTGTGTTTTCAAAGACCCGAAACAACCAGAATTGAACGAAGACAAGAGAAGGTTATCCAGGGGAAATCCCCGACCTTCGGACGGATAATGAAAAACAAACAACCCGGATTCAAACTCAAAGGCTCGTAGCTCGCGCACAAGTTTTTGATTTACCTTAATTTTATATACTTTTCTGAAATAAATTGTTAAATGTATTCTTCAATCAATGTGCTTACTAAATCAACGTATGACTCTCAACAAACCAAATGAAATCGAGGATACAAACTCTTTATTAATTTTGTTGAATCGATAAGGTAACTATATCGTTTTAATAACTGTCAGTTTTTTATTAACATGATATAATTAACTATCTAAGGAACTAATAAACATGAATATCGTGTTAGTCAGCTGTTGTTGCTGCGACCTACCTCCCTTAAGGCTATGACTACGTTCAATGTTTGCCTTCATTATTTCGGCTGAACAGCATTGAGTGAGGACAGATATCCCAGATGCAATAAACACTTCATCAAATGTATTCGCCACAATCTGAAAACCAGGAACCACGAGACAGATTTCCCGACTCGAATGAACAAACAACCATTAGTCTAATAACTGATAAGGAAGTAGGTATTTCTCAAGGAACGCAACGTCTTGAAAATGTTTATACAAGATGTTTCACTTCACTGGCATCTGAGGAGGAGAATCGTCTTGTTTGAACAAAATAGTATTTCATGTATTTTGTTGCTCCAGATGGAAATAACCGGGATAGTCAGCACAAAGACGTACCAAGTAGTCCTAACTTGACTGTCAACTATTTGTTCTTTCCTGTTGATTTTTTAAGAATAAAAATTGCAGTTTACAGTAAAATCCTTCATTTACATTGTAAAATGGTGCTGGAAATGATAAACAAAGAATTCTTTCTGGTAAGGGCACACTATTTACAACTGGAAAAAGAGCACATGTCACTTTCCTCAGAAACGTTAGCAAATCGCTGCTCTTTCACTTCTTTCCAATACAGACATTCCAATTCCCAATGACAAGATCCTCACATTGTTGATCCAGTCACAAATTTAAAAACCGTATTAGTTTTCATTAACAGGTTTTAAAACAATTACCTTACATATGGTAATTCTTCGTTTACTATACACCAAATTCCAGATATCAAATTACCTTAATTTAATCTATCTAAAATAAAATTGTAAATAAACAAGAGAAAGCTTAGACATGAAGAGAAGCATCTCACACTAGGAACCTTTGAATTAAATAAAGACTGGTAATGACATGCAATCTCAGCAACTAAACTACCGATAACCATTATACTTAGTATGTACTTGGAGGTCGATAGGATCGATGTTAATATATATATATATATATATATATATATATATATATATAT
>JAFIDM010009631.1:155122114-155200962 GCA_023159025.1 Thereuonema tuberculata
TTGTTTTCTTAAACTGCTAAATTTAATTAACCAATTACTTTCAACTTGATGGTTTTAATTTTTTTTTTTTTTTTTTTTTTTTTTTTTTCAATTCAAGTCATTCAACAAATTTTTAATAGGCCTATTTAAAAAAATATTTAACTAACTACATTGAAACGGTTGACGAATTCTTTAAGGAAAGTTTCCTCTATCTTTTGTTGAATTAATTTAAATTAAAGTTAATAACGTCTATTCAAGAAATCAATCGACTGGCTATATTTCTTAATTTTAAATAATACGAAAAACTTCATTAAATAAGATAAGCAATTTACTGGAAACAATTGAGAATTATTAACAGCAGCTTCCACTTAGTTTTTACAGTACTGAGTTACTGGGAACTAAAAGAAAACCAAACCAATACCAGAAGTTTGAGTCTGCGGGTAATTAAGCATTTTTAATACAGACTCAAAGAACCCTGGATATCACTGTATCTAAACTAAAATCTAAAACAACCCCGTAATTATAGTTATAAATAAATACTTTAACGCAATCACTGCATTCAAAACGGTACAACTGTTGGGTCCTTATAAAATCCGATGAAAGTGAAGACTTGAGTATAATAACTGATTTATTTAATTAATCTGTATAGTTGACTTAATAATACTATTAAAAAATTCGAAAAATGCTAGAAAAATCAGATATATTTATATAAAAATAGTTGGTCTATGTGCTAATCTATTTATGTAGCTGCTGTAAAATGCCATCTTCATAATCTTTCTTCAATCATCTGGATTTTCATCACAATAATAATTGCGGCAAATGTACCCTTCAATATAGAAAATTAATAATATCTCAAATAATATCCTGTCAAGGAATAGAAATAACCTTAAACAAACTGCATTCTCCTGCCAGGAGAGTAATTCTCAGAAACAGACATGACTTCTGAAAGCCACCCGCGCTTTGACATTTTGCTCCGTTTACATTTCGCTTACGGGACGCAGTGAAGTAGTTCTGAATGACATGTCGCTTTTGGTACTTTCGAAATTCAACAAAAGTTCATTTCTCCGTACATCTTAAGAGACTGTCGTTATAAATCTATCAAACGTCGTTAATAGACAATGGTTATTATGATTTTATAAAAAATAAATTAAAGTTGTACTATTAATTAATAATTTATAATTAATCATTGCGTTCCGTAAACGGAAAGTAAGCAAAAAGTACGTAAGCGACGTTGGACAATTCAACATTTGAAGAAATGTGACAATTTTCTTTATTAAGTTAATTCACTTAAATTAAAGAAAATCTCATAATTAACTTAATAACTGAATATTCCAAAATATTTTTAAAAAATTCCTGATAGTTTAAGTCACAGAAAACGTCTGTAACATCTCTAAAAATTGCAACTGATACAATTGTTGAATCAATTGATGTCAAAACAGTTGATAATTTCAAGAATAACACTTGAGCAGTTTTAAAAGTTAGTAAATTAATTAATACTTCAGAAGCTACGCTTATTTAACAGTAAATAGCCGTAACTAATATTTTCTAATAACTAATTAGGCAATGGAAAAACGATGAATAAAAGTAATTACCTTCAACTGAAAACACAATCGAAGTAATTCTAAGTAAGTCTGCCTAAATTACAAAGAAATCTATGGCTGAATTTGATATGATAAAAAAATGATATGGATCAGTTCTTTCAGTTCAATGTATTATGCGAGAGTTATCATCTGATTTTAGTGGAAGAAAATGCAATATTTGGATATATTCTGTATAGCACCTCGTCAACTTCCCTGCTTAGTACTCAGTGAGATCCTTTTCAGTTTCACTTAAATTCAGTTTTTCACTGAAATTAATCAAATGTAAGACTTTATGAATTGCTTTTGCCCCAAAAAAGAAGGACTTTTCCTTATCGTTAACTATATATTTATTAACTTCTAGATTACAATAAATTTCCTAAATAAAGAAATCAAACAATTAGATTGTGAGAAATCATGAACTATTATGCATACAAAAACATACGGATGTTTTCATCACTGGTCGACAAAGTCCTAAACTTAAATAAAATGTAGTAGTGCAATATAATTTAAAAGGCTAGTACAGAAGTACTGACATTATAATGTACCAATTGAAGGCATAGTGGGCCATCTCCATCTACAACGAAAAAGCAGTTGATGCCATCTATTGGTATACTTTGTAGTTGTGCATCATATATTGAAGTGGTCCATCTCCACGATTTCTCATTTAGAGTGGAGAGTGGTGAGTTAAAGATCATCTATGTCACATTATGCTAAATATTATTCAATAAATTTTGTGGATAAAATAAACTTTAGTCTTATTTTTCTCCATTTTCTAAAAAAAGGCACAAGGCCCACTATGGTTCAGCCCTTCAATTTATATATTTTTTCATTTAGCTAAGCTACAAATACTACTTAAGTTTTCCTTTCCAATGTTAATCTAACATAACGGATTCCATTTAGGGTATATTTGGGGGACTGAGGCATTCCAGTTTATCACCACTTCAAATATGTATTCAGATAATATCAGTAAACATACGGAGTGAAACCTTAAGTCAACAACCATCTGGAACTCAATCAACACTGAAGTTCGGGGGAATTTTGTATGGAAGATGATGGGTTCAATTTTGAACTGTAAATAAATATTTTCAAAAAGAAAGGATGGTTCTTTTTGAAAATAAATAGTAATACCGTAGCATGTCTTTCTCCATATTAACTAATTTCTAATAATTCCAGTATTTAATGTATGATTTATTACGTCAACGAAATTCAGATTTCGTTAATGGCTAACTAAAGCCATTAAAACTGATTTGCCTGAATAAAATCTTCTTAGCTCTAGACAACATTATCTTCTCAAATATGAAATTTCTTGTACATTAATCGCATTATAGTCGAAGTTAACTGAAGGCTTAATGCTTGGAGTAATTTTAAGGGCCACTCATTTAAGCGGCCCTTACAATAGGCTTAAAAAACTGTTGTATCTAGTCTATACCAGTGCTTCTCAACCTTTTTCGCTTCACGGCACATTTATATAATAGCAGAATCCCGCGGCACAACACAAACTTCTTCAATGCTTTTATTGCTATTAAAAAATCCCTTGAAAAATATCTAAGATTTACTAAAATAACAGTCGTTTTTAAATACAAGATATCCTGAAATATTTTTTTAAGTCGATTTGATTCAGAATTAATACTTTACTATCCTTAATTGTTAGAACGGAACAGAATATAGTTCATATTTATGTTTGCTCAGGTTATTTGATATCTAGATTTTAATTCTAGATGCGAGCATTGGACTAGTGTGAAGGTAAATGAGACTTTTCTCCGAGGCACACCGGTTGAGAAGTACTGATCTAGACAATATGAACTTACATTATTCTTTAAGTCACTGTGCCCACAACATTCCAATAACCCAATTACGCACCTATCCACACATACAGAGGCTAGTTGAAAAATGGACAAAATATGTTTTGGGATCCTAAAAACGTGAATTTCCGATCAAATCTGGAAACATCTATATTGTTGTGAAGTATATTCTCATGAAGTAATATGAAAATGTTCAATGATTAAAATATAACCTAAAAAAAATTGTGTGTATGTGTGTGTGTGGTCTGAATGAATACTGTACTTCATTATTACAGTAGTATTAAGAAAGTTAAAAAGGAATAATTAAGACAAATATTTACATAGCCAGAAATGACATCAAAACACCACAATAAAATATTATCTAAGGGCCAAAATTGGTTTTGGAATGTGGATGAAAATGATAGTTTAGCAATCAATAATAGAATACAACATAGGGTTTGATTAATGCAAGGATAACTAAATCAAATTATTTCTATATTACATACTACACAAAAGAGGTAAGAAGATTTAGAATATAATAAAATCAGGAACTAAATAAGCGGTTTTCTTTAATATAACAAAGGCAAATGGCTATAAAATAACTGTTTTGTGTAATTAAAGTCAATATTTTAATTAAAAAGGTGAGAAAAAGGCTTGCAGAATTCCTTTTACGATTAGCACTAATTCAAAAGTCCACAATAACGATAGGGTAAGGAAGAAATAATAATTCCATTGCAACGTTTCGCAATCAATCAGAAAGATGATGTGAGGCTAAGATTGGGAAAGTCTGTAACTCAAGCCACGGCTGCACAAAATGCCAAATGTCCACAATCAAGATTTATTTCACGACACCCCACGAACTTGAGAAAAAAAAATCTTAAATAGTTGTTATGAAGATTGTCAAGAATATTTTTTTTTTTAATCTTCATTAAGAATGAAAAAATGAAAAAAGTTTTTATAAATGCTTTACTTATGTTTCCGGTATATCTGAAATGAGCAGTTTAGTATTAAAGCTGTTTTCAGCACTCCTTTCAAAGTAGAATGGTCAACGTTACTTAGGCAAGGTGAACAATAGCTTAAATTAAATAATATACTTATACTTATAAAAGAAACAAAACGTAATCCTCTGACATATAAGACAGGTGAATGAATAGTTAATTTTTTTTTTTTTTTGCATCACGAGCATCGACAGATGAAGAACACTGGTCGGGAGATATTTTGCCATTTTCTATATTAAAAAAAATTCAGGAAAATAATTGCTACTATACTGCCAGTACGTAGACAGAACAACTACAATGACAAATCACTCTCTCAAGAATAATTTATTAATATTTCAATCACTGTTCTGCTTTATGATGTACCCTAACATACTGTTAACTAATGAGATGGGGAGAATGAAGGAGCTGGTACAAGAGAAAATCAACAATATCATGAGATAAAACTGAGATCTTATGATATTCTAGTTGTCCAGAATAAAGCAGCAAAATCATTAATTTGGGTATATGTGAAAAACGTTTGACTACACCAATCTTTTAATATCAGTAAATTGCTTTAAATAATAAGAGGATATAATATTTTATTTGAAGTAATAATTTAAAGACTTTACGTAATTTCAAGACTAATTATTACTTTCACGCAACATTTTTCCACTTTTTAGAAGAATCTAAGAAAATAACTAAACTGCAGAAGACTGAATATATATTTGCGGATATCTAAGTATTTCTTTTTAACGTAAAATAAAAAAAAATTAAAGAAGTTCCTATAGGTCAGATAATCTTTTTACATGTTTCTGTACTCCGTTCCGCTTAGTGATGATTAATACCTAGTTATCGGAACTGAATTGATCAAAAAGCAGCTTAAGGAAGGGTGAAATCCTGTTCTACTAACATTATTCCAATTTTAGAAGTAACTACAGTTTCCCTTTAAAACGCCTGTAGTCTCATTTGAAGTTGGCAACCATCAAAACAACAAAAATGAAGTAAATTTTAAAATCCAAGTTCTAATTAACTGCCTTATATATTACAGACAATCTAATCATGAAATACTGATCATATACTCATCTAAAATTTGATAAAGTTTTGCTTTTGAACTTAACTGATAGTTTTAATCTTCTCTAAATATTTATTTATTTATCTTCCATTAACATTCAATTATAAAGAAAAAAGAAGGTAAAGAATAAATTGAGTCACTCGAAAATAATTTTTACTACATATAAACTTATATTAAAATGTATATTAATTTTAATTCGTAAATCCAAGGTGGTTCACTATATGTAAGTCTGAAAAGTATGTAAAAGCCTATTTAGGGGAATGAAAAAATCGAAACTTCACAAATAGTCGCTATACATACTACTTATACAGGATAATAGATCTTAGTTTCTTTATGTAATATTAATTCAAAATTGTCAACTTTGATCAGTAATATTACAAAGATAGGAAAACGAGGACATAAATAGATAATATTTTTCAAACCTGTAAGGATGTCTTGAAGCAATAATTTTCCTATCCTGTTTTGTGAGAGATTGCAGGCACTTATTAAAGCCTTCCGAAGCACAAAACAAATGTGCAATTGTAAACTTCGGCAAAAGAGAGAGGAAAGTAAAGTTTCTATATCGCATCAGTTCATTCAGAGTGAATGGTACGGCAATTCGGTGGTAAGTAGATTCCTTCTCAAAGGCACCATCCGTAACGAGATAAGAGCATTCACTTTTAATGTAGGCCGAGCCCAGATTCCAGATTCTTTTTCAGTGCTCATTTACGCTTTGTTGAAAAGAGAGATTAGCAAATTTAGTTACTTTTCAAATGTATTTATTTATTTTCTGCAACTCGTCACAACAGATAGAATAAGTTGAAACTTGAAAAAAATGACGGACCCAACAATATAACAAACAATAAATTGCTGCTGAATTTACAAAATTTATTGTTCAAAATATTTTTGATAAACATATTGTTAGTTTTCTTCGTCAGGCTCTTAGAAATTGTTGCACATTAATTAATACTCCCTAAACTTCTTAACATTTAATAGCAGGCTATTAATTTATTACTTTAGAATTACTTATCAATGAAATATTATATTAGGAAGAAAATTCGAAAGCGCTAAAAATACATGAAACAAATACTTATTAGGTAAGCTTTAGATTTAACTTAATATTCAAATTCCTTCATTAGCTCATAAAAAATAAGATAATTGTTATTTTGAACTAATCAGACAATAAGTATATTTCTTACATTTTACTTTGTCGGGGTTTTTTTTTTTCTCAAATATTTAAATTGATATTGAAATGTTTATTCGGTAATCCGGAGATTTTTGTCAATACCTATCCTTACCGCTTGCAAAAATTGCAAGCATTAAGGAATTGCAAAAATTAAAAATTAATACTATTTACATCTCTTCTTATCTCAGTGACACAATTTGTAAAAAGCAGCTCTATTTGCAGCACTTAAATTACTTATCTGATCGATTTAAAAAAAGAGGAAAAAACTATGCAAATTAATTCACTTTTGAGTTAATAGATATTACGGAAACTTAATGTGCTACATTCAATGGGATCACTGAATTAGACTTCTGGTCTTCGGTTTTAAAGGTCAAGATTATAATCTTGATTCATTGTCTAACTTTTTAATAGTTCGAAACAGACATAAAAATGCAACTAAAAGTTGTTGCACAAGCTTAACTTTATTAACATAAATGACTGACTGTTTTATAAATATATATTTGGAAAACTTCAGGATTTTATTTCTAAGGCCATTAATTTTATGCACACGAGTTAAATTCTCAACGGTTAGGAACTAAATGTAAACAGCTAATCAGAAAGGTAACATGATTTGAACACAACTGATTTGTTTCTTGTATACAATTTCAAATATAATGTTCAATTTAATGAAAAGCCCACGGAAGGTGTAACCCGCATCAAGATCGTCGGGGTTATTCACATCTTTCGGCATCCAAAATGGGATCAAACAGTTCATCTCCTGTGTCTAACAGGCTTGGCGTGTCTTCCGTTTGACGCCTACACTTAAAAATTGCACGAGGTGAGGTCCAGTGACAACAGGCAACTGCAGGGCATCATGACCTCTAAGATTTATCAGGAAACTGATGACTCTTCTACTACGTCATATATCTAATGATGGCTGAAATATCCTAAAATTACATTTTTATTCGTGTTCACAGGAGAATATGCAGTGGGTCGCTGTCAATTCAGTTCACATATATTCTACGCACTTACAAAATACCATTCTTTAGATATTCCTAAAAAATAATGGGAGTGCAGTGGTAACATATCATACGCTTATATTAGCTTATTAAACGCTAATGACATTCTATGTGGATTATCATATACCTATAAGCTATTTCTGGTATTGCTGATGACGTGTAGGGAAAACGGAATTTTGTCAGTAAACAACATACGAAGACGGAAGACTGTGTGTGTCTCACAGAGAATTCTAACCATTTATCCAAAGCTCACTTCGAAGGTACTATGTCGAAATAATGTCATACAGGGCATCACTGTATAACGTTTTAGCAATTCCATGCAATGGAAGTCAAGTGGGAATTCTTAAAGTGCTAGCAATATTCGAATAATGCTATCCTTCTCAGACACATTTTATTGTAGGCTACTTGACAAATAGTGGACGTCGAAACACGGAAAGAAATTATATTCTCGCAAAAGGCAGTGTACATTAGAAAATACATATCGATTGGGATTCTTCTTTGCGGAAACCAAGGCCAATCGCCTCGCAATTACAAAAATGTGTACATTAGTAGTCTAACTACATATTCAGTACTGCATACAACGTACATCCGAAAGACATTCTTTGTTGGCGAAAAGTGTTATGTCTGATACACATTAGATTAAGGACAGCGAGATCTGACGATTCTTTAAATAGTGATTTAATCACAGACATACATAATTAAGGAAGTTTTTCCTTTCATCTCTTCAAGAACCCCAACACAGCTCACGAAAACTAGTTATTCACTCACACACATACATAAACGCAAATAAATGCCATAAGCGAGTGAGCAAGTTCGAACGTTAAACCAGGGTCCGAAAAGAAGAGGATGACGTGTAAGAGCTATTGCGGAGAAGGGAATTTTGTGATAGTCTAAAGAAGAGTCGAAGGATAGTAGCAGATGCGAGGACGGTCGAATTTTGCCCCTCAAATGTTTACTTAGCAATCCTAATTATTTTTGCAAATACGCCGTCATGTACACAGTATCACTGTCTGGCAGTGCAGATTTATCTAATGTGAAAGAAACTCAAAGCAACAATTAAAACTACAAGGGCTTATTTTTATTTTATTTCAACCAAATTCAAAATATTAAAACATACACACACACATATAAACTTCAATTCAAAGAAAACGAACGTAGAAAATCATTTAATTACTAACTTCTTTAATATTATAAGAAATTTCCTGACAAATGTAACGAAATCACTGTCTTAAAAAAATATACCAATGTTTGTTGGATCTGAAAAAAAATTGCGGAAACAGTTGTCTTATTAATGAAGTCCAACTCTACAAATCGTAATTCTATAAGATAGTTAAAAAAAATAATATACATAATCTTAATCAAAGTTAAAAATTCAGGTTTTCTCCAACTTCAACTGATGGAATTGACTTTATTTATTTATTATTTATTTTTTTGGACGTCGTTTTTTAATAAGTAAAAAGAACATCATTTATACTTGTCTTATGCTTAACCTACGCTTGGTTGTTAAGGTCAAAAAGAGTGCACGAAGATGGAAAACAAATTTGATATCGCAATGCTTTACTTACAAAGACGCCGCTACTCTCTGCCAAAAGAAGGTGGCAACAGCTAAAAACAACCATTTATGCTAGATTAAGATATAGTGACGTAAACAGCGAATCCAGGTGCGCACTAAATAGGAAAACTTATGAATACACTAATATATCCTAAGATAACTTGATTTAATTAAGATTCTAAATGAATTAATGTAACTTTACAAAACCATAAAGCATTAATTTATTAAAAGATACACTTCACTACAGAAGAATTAATTTTGTTTTCTAATTGTGGAGGCGTTTGGTAAGTGTATCATTGCATTGTTGTAGTACTTCATCATGTCTCAGTCATTCAAATATTGTTCACTGGGATCACCCATAAATGACGTCACTGTTTTTCAAATTAAATACCTCATTTACTCGCATTCGGCCACCTCCACACCCTCAGATGACCTCATATCGATGAATGAGTGTTTCTATGTAATTTCCTACATAAATAACGAATTTCTGTTAACCGGACTTACGTTTATCCGAAGCGGTTTCAGTTCACGTATATCAACACTTCAGAAAATCGAAGACCGAGTGGATTTTGGTCAAAAAAAGTTTTCGAGTTCAGACAGAAAGAAATCGCCGAGAAACATAAAACCATTCATCATCTTTTTGCACTCCCATTTCTTTTTTTCTTTTTTGCATACTTTGGAAATATTTAAATATTTAGAAAGCTGAACTTTGCTTCTGGCTGTAAGATTTCTGCTTGACGTGCTCTGAAGGCGAAAGGAATTATTAATGAATTTAACTCCCCACCCATGGCTGAAGGCGGTTAATCGCTCAAGGAAACTCCATCCAAGCAGGAAATATTGAAATTAAAAGTAATTTGGCGGAAAAAAAAAATAAAGACTGATAAATCTTGTTTGCTCGAACTGAAAACAAACAACAAATTATCATATTTTAATTGCAAAATAATATCATTTAGGTTTTGTAATCTGAGATGAAAAACTTTCAATGAGATAGTACTCGACATAACCAGCCTACTCATACACTGGTTACAATGACTCAACTCACGAAGTATCCTTGACTATTTTTTTTGACCGCTCTATCTTCGTCAAAACTGCGATGACTAGAACAAAATTAATTGTGCTGGCTCTAAAAATGCTATTCAAGCCTTGCCACCCATTTCGCGTTACTGTGTTCGAATACTCTTGAGCTAATCAAGGCAGTAGGAAGAAACTAGATACCTAAAATCTACAGCTGCTCTAAATGTTTATTTCTAAGCTTCCTGGTTTATTTTCTGAATATTTCAAATGATTGAGGTATTTAGAACTTTGTTTTATTTATTAGAGGACAGTGCCTCTCAATTAGCACCGACTGCTATTTCCATGAGATATATCTGTTACTTAATGATTTTTAATTAAACCTAACAACTAGTTATTGCTACCTATTTATATAGTTGAAGTGACTTATGTTTGTATCCAAGTGTTTCAAAAGTCTTTCTTTTTTAAAATTTGGTCGAACATTTTTAACATTCCAGTAATATGCACTAGACAGAAATAAAAGGTCTAGTATAAATACGTTTAAGAATGCAATTTGGAAGGATCATTAAGTAATATTTCTTTGTTTACTGAGAGGGTTTTTTTTTTTTTTTTATATATATACATAGAAAAATTATCTGATGCAGATTTTTATATTACATAAATTAAATATTTTTTTTTAAAAGAAAACTTTGACAGGAAAAAAATCTTGAAATTCACAGCAACTTTTACATCGAAGAGTACACGAAAACTTACTAAGAAGCTTTTCATTATATCGACTGATTTCTTTATTCGTGATCCCCAATGTCTTAACTTAATTAAACGAAATTAAGTGATATTAATTTCTTGTCTTTCTCCTGGTTCTACCTGCATTATTTTCCTGTTTTCATCTAAGAAATGGACATCAAATTGACCCTGGGAATGGATGCGAGTCAAAATGTCATAGCTACATTAGGCTATTTCTTTGGGTTCCTATTTAATTACTTTGGACTGATTAATAAGGATTGATATTTAATGAGAGCTTACTTGACTTTAAGATTCGAAATAAGAGATAACAATCTATGACTCAAAGCTACACATATTCATGACGAACCACTCGGTGGTCTAGTAATTTAGTAAAATAGGTTGTTTTCGTCAATTAAGTTCTTCCGGAAATTTCATTTCGAAAATTAACAAAATCCAATAATACCAATACTCAAATAACAGGTAGGAGTTACATTTTGTTACTAGAACAATGTTTACTAATTAAATTACGTGTTGACATCAGGAACTCAGTTCCGTCCAGCCTGAGTCGTTCATTAACGAAGTAGTTCAAAAAAATCATTCTCTCCATTTTAAGAAATCGATCTTAACCTGAGACACGTTTCGCTACAGAACATTTCACTATAAAACAATTTCGTCTAAAACACTGATCTCAACTCGCGGCCAGCTATATATTTTTGTCATCAATGATCTGTCGTCCATTATTTAGTTGTATTTTGGTGTTCAGTTTCTTTAGCCAGAAAATATTGTAAAATTTAATAGGAATGAAAAATTATGTAAAAAAAAAAAAATAGTACTGCACTAAATTTAAAAACTTAATATTTTTAGAAATTGATTTGATGAATTATCATTTTTTTTTCTACTAAATTTCTTTCAACTAAAACCTACTTTTCTTCTTGTGTTTATATATTTCTTTTGGTTGGATGGTTTGATATAAAAATGTGTAAAATAGGGAGGATGGGTTACTGCTCTATAATACAGTTTTCAATTAAATTTATCAACATAAAATATATATAAAAAAACAATCAATAAAACTTAAAGAAAACAGAAGTTATAATTCCAAATTCTATTAGCTTTTCTTAATGTTCAACATCAAAATGTTTAAGCTTCGGAAGTAAAAAATATTTGACTTGTATTAAAGGGTTTCTTTTAATGAGCTGAATGTTTCTTCGACCCAATTTGGTATGCCGTGAATTTTCCCTCATGATCACGGGACGCCACCATAAATAGAGGGGGCAGGATCAAAGAGAAATGCCTTAGAGGACGTGACATCGACCTTGAAGTAAAACGTCCACGTAGACAACGTAGTGACGCGAAAAGCGTTCGAATGGGTGAGTAACCAAGACAACTAATTATTAACCACATTGATGACTACCGCGATCATTCCCATCGTATTTTTGCGGCTGCGTGAACAAAATGGCCGAAAATGAAGAAACCTCACGACAATGGAATACTTTGTCATTCAAAGACAGCAACAGTGACGTCAGAAACACCGATTTATCGATCGGCTAATTCTTTTCGACAAAGGTGAATGAAAACCTATCACGTGACAGCAAAGAACCCACAAGAAACTCATTAATGAAAACAGATAACTGAATAACTGGCACTACACGAAAAGACAATTTTTTGCAATGTTTAATGCTTCTAAACCGAAATAATTTTTGTTCGAAAGTTTCGAAAGTTTTGGAAATAATACTAATTATTTTAATTTTTTTACTTTAAAGCATTAACAAATATCACGAGAAAAATTGGCAATTAAAATCAGACAATGAAACAAATACTTAAGTATGCATTTCCAGAAGTATCTATGCAATATGATGAGATTTTCCAATTGGATCGGCAAACCGAATAAGCAGAGAATAAATTTTATTATTTGTATAAAACCTTACTGAAATCTTGGAAAGAAATTGCGTATTTTTCTGGTTGAAAAAAAAAATGATAAAATAAAGAGTAAAGAGAAGAGCGATCTTTAATTTTTGAAGATCCGACTAAATGTAAACATTCTGGATGACAAGTTAATGCACTAACATTAGCACAATTACCGCAGATAAAAAGTATGATTTGCGATGCTACCAAGAGCGATCAAAATATTTTATTAAAAAGCTCCTCAGAAGAAGGGAAAAAAAAGCGTAGGAAGAAAGATATTACAGTATTAAATATTGGAATTTGATTTCCCTTAGGAGACGTCTAAATATATCCAATCTAACTTCAGGTGAGGACATGTGAAAGGTCTTACGGAAGCATTGTGAAGATCAGACATATTTCCCACAGCAATTCCAAATACAATAAATGGCTCTTAGGATTCCTTCCTTATTATTAACAAGGCCCTTTATTCTATCTTTAAAACATTCAAACTACAAAATTTTAATTAATAATAAAATATAAGCACTACCTACATAAGCTCAGAAAATTATTATTAAAGAAATAGCTGTTGCTTCGTTAAAACAAATATTGCAGCAAAGGTATATTCAAATAATAATAATAAATATAAAAGAACTGGTTTTCAACCAGAAATATCTAATAATAATTAAAGATGGCGAAATATTATAAGCCTCAACACGATTAAACTAACGAACTCACATTTATGGGCGTAGATTAGTATTTTGTCAAAAATGAATAACCGAATCTAATACAGACAAAAAAAAAAATGACTTGTCTCAATAAAAATCAACATTATTTTTTTTTTAATAAAATTGTTTGTTTGTTTGTTTTTTTTGGTGTGGTGAAACTGTTGGTAAGGCATACATTAAACTCAACTGATATCAAAACAGATTTGAAGCGTTCACTAGCCGGTATGACCCAAAATTCTTAGCTTTGACAAAAGAACGAGTTCCCTGTTAATTCACAACAGATTTCATCAAATTGCATCGTACAAACGAGCGAGTTTGAAAGACGTCCACCAGTGCCGCTACTTGTCAACTGTAATGTTAGGGATTTCCGCTTCTCTAATTTCGGTCGGGTGACGCCCTATCTACTAAAACTAACGAAATCTGTTACCAAATTCTAAAGAATCAAATTAAACTCGAATTAAAAACAATTTCTATTAACGATTAGAGATTTGTGTTCCTTTTTTACAACTTTTTAGTGAACTAAAATCCCCTACCATCAAACAAAAAAAAAGTACTAAAAATATAAGAGAATTCCTTCCGCTTTACTGGAAATAAACACAACACTTGGATTTGTTCATGATAAGTTAAAAACATAGTCGATATTTATTATTTTAATATAAAGATATTCTAATGTACTTTTTTTTCCCAATAGCATTTTTTTTACATTTAATTTTTTGATATTTTAATAATTTACTACTTTTTGAAAATTGACTAAAAACGATGCCATTCGCACAAAAACAGAAATTATTCTGTTTTTAACTCATGGATTCTTCAATTTAACTCTTTTATATATATATATTTTTTTTGGTACGATATATTTAAAATGTCTACGAAAGCATGATATTAAAAATATTTTTAACCGGACTAAATAGAAACAGTATCATTATTTTTCAAACTTTAAAAATAAAAAATTATCGATATAATAATAAGTTAAATCTATGAATACTAGAGCTAATTAAGGTTTAAGAGACTGAAATAGATGTTTATTTCCAACTTTACGGACGCTTTGTAAATAATACTTAAAAAGAAATGTTACATTAACATTGTTGTGAAGCGTATTTTTTTTTTTAATTATTACATAAGATAAGAATATTCTTCTCCTAATATGCTATAATTTAGTGATGTCTGTGTGGTTGGATTAAGATGCTAGGGCAAGTACATTTGTTGGTGGTTAACTGAGACACTCTTCTAACAACAGTTGTACATGCTTACTACGATTTATGCTTCGGTTTGGAATGAAAATAACTGAATTTAGTTATTTTTTTTAAAATAGGAAATTGCAGATTTTATATACTTAGACGTCTAATAATGCTCCATTCTCCTCCAAACGGGTCCTAGGGCCTACCAAGCCCTCTATAGAATGGGTACCGGGTTTTCTTTCTCGGGAGTGAAAGGCGGGCGGACGTCGGGCTGACCTCCCGACCTCAACCTAGTCCCATTGGTCATGAAACGCCGGGAGCCTTACTTCTCGCGAGCCCTTGGGTCTGCATAAGTCTGTTAGGGGACTCTTTAACCCTTTAAGTCGTCTAATAATACATATAATATATATAAACAACACCTAAGACGTTGGCCTTATAAAAAGCATCACACGTTGTCACTCACGAAGCTTAAAATGCTCTAGTTACTGTTCGACCACAGATGCGAGATCCCTCAACACTTCTCCGCATGGAACACGGCAGCGAATCCATTCCCATAATAGGATAGTCAATCCGTCTTATTTGTGTATTATTAAACATCGGGAAATTAGCTTTTATTTTGTGAACATTATAGTTTTTCAAATGGTAACTATTTTGTTTAATAATAATATAAAAAAATATACAAATAAATATCTCCCACCATATGAAATTGTAATCTGTTATTCCATTCTCCCCTGATACACAAACGGACTCCTCTTGACACTCTGCCAAATAGAGGTCTCGGATCTGTGGTCGGACAGCACAGGAAGGGAAGTTTGGGCTGCTATACGCGATCAGGGTGCATAGCCTCCTTTTATATTTTTATATATATATAAACACAGTTCCAGTTTTAATTCACTGTTTCAATAGTAATTTTAAATCAATATTTTATAGAAGGTTAGCGATATCTACTACTTTATATAACTTTATTTTTAAATTTAAATGAATACATATATATATATAGTATATTCAGTATATTAAAGAAGTAGAAAACTTGATTAATTTTATTCTTTATTTACTGATAATTGTTCATAAAATTAAAATAAAATTAGAATTTATATTAAATAAATTTTTAAAATAACAGTATGAAATTAGCTGACAGTGAAAAATTATTGGCAGAGTAAAATAAAGCTGTTTTAACAATGCCTGGTTTAGAGAAGGTCTATCTGTATTCAAAGAACAAAAAATATTGAAAGTCCTTCTTTTTTCCGATAATGCTTTTATTTCCTGATCAATCTTTGCCAATGTTTAGGCTAGTTATTACCATCTGGTTCTGGCATTAGCGGTAGCTTTAAATCAATATTAATTAATCATCGTTTTGCTGACCTAAGGCCATCTTTCGACATACAGAACTGATAGATTCATCTCTACCCATTTTGAAATGAAAACAAGTCTATTTAAGTTGCATCTTTGATATTACACGATAAAATTATTTTCATTGGCAAATGGTTGCAGATGGATGAAGAAAGATATCAAGAGAGGAAGCCTAGAAAACATGGAAACGCATTTATCAGGAGGTCAAGTGACGAGTAACATTTCGTTTTGCCTCTGAAAGCAAGTCTTACATTTGTCAGTATTGATAATCAAACCTATAGTTATTTGATTATGATTACTGAGGATTAAAAGTTCATAAGAATTATAATTAAACAAATTTACTCGAATTTTATTTGAATAAAAATAACTTAAAAGCCCATTAAACTAGCAAAGAAGCTTTCGGAACAGCAACTGAACTGCATTTACCATCAACTACCACGGGCGGATCCAGGATTTTTCAGGGGGGGGGCGCTAACTTTTCTGAAGGGTTGACTTTTCTGAACGCACGTTACACGCCAGCTTTTTATTAGCAATGGAAATCGTCATCATGACAATATTAATGTCTATCAGGCAGCAGCCTTTGGATACCACATTTTATCCAATCTATATTCACTGATAAAGGGAGGGGCTACAGATCCCCCCCCTCGGATCCGCCTATGTAACTACAGATTAGGGTATTTATGTTATTCAAATGCGTCTTCAAGAAAATTTATTAACTCTATCTAACACAGCCTAATAGATTTACTAAGTATAATAGT
The DNA here is from genome assembly GCA_023159025.1 of Thereuonema tuberculata. Taxonomy (NCBI): domain Eukaryota; kingdom Metazoa; phylum Arthropoda; class Chilopoda; order Scutigeromorpha; family Scutigeridae; genus Thereuonema; species Thereuonema tuberculata. The sequence goes on from JAFIDM010009631.1 coordinate 155,138,845, forward strand.
TTTATTTCCAATTCAATTTTTTTTCTGTAATTAATTTCTTTCTTTTTCATTTAGCTCAATTATGTAAATGACATTCTTACTGATTCCAGCTAGTGGTTGGTTACCTATCAAATTTTTAGCATCAGAAAATTACACGGATTCGGAGCAAGGTATTTGACCTGACTTTTTGTTTTGTTTTGTTTTTGTTTTTTGTTTGTTTGTTAGGTAAATGAAAACAAGGGAGTGATTGGTTAGTTGGAAAATGAAAATTCATATTATTAATTTTTTTTTTTGGTTGGTTGAATGGTAATTCAAAGAAGTTCCAAACTGATTTAATTACCGGGCCGGATACCAGGTATCCGGCATTTTGTTTAGGATGCGAAACATCACCAATTCGAGCAAAAGAATGCTTTTTATTTTTTTTTCATTCTGTAGGAGTAGCTACTCTTTCCAGTGAAAAAATAACTTAGTATAAAATTCACTACCTTCTTATTTTTATGAGAAGTAGCAGTGTTTTCTTCTAACAACTGTCCTTAACATCACATTCAAGGTACATAATCACATTTCCACTAAATAGGTTAATTAATTCTTTATTAAATATAAATTATAAAATCATGTTTTAAAAGCGAAAATCCAATGAGCCGTGAAAGAATTAACATAATCTCAATATCTTTTCATATTAAAATTTATGCATGATGTAACCCTTTATTAAAATTGTAGAATATTTTTTTATGCATATTTCATACTTTTATGAAAAAAAGTTATTAAATGTTCAACTCGAAGGTTTCATTCCTGCTTGAATTCCATCGTCCGAAATAAGCTTTAAATAAGCATTGGACAATTATCAGTTAATCCGAACTGAACTATAATTTTGAAGCTACCATAATATCAGATGATTTTTTTTTTTTTTTAATAATCTTTCGTTTGCTTTTGCAGAGAGAGAGAGAAAGAAAAAAGGAGTAAAGGTCCCTAAATATAAAACAAAAAATACTTCTAATAGTAAAATACAGATTTTTACAACAACATATGAAAGTATTACATTTAGAAAATAATATTTCTCTGTAAAATATAAAGATTTTATTAAATTTGTATTATAAGTTAATTTATTATTTATTTAGTTTTTAATCATTCTTTTTTCATTTTACAAAAAAGTTAAAAGACGGAGTTTACATCTAAATCTTTGCCCGACATTTACATTTAAATAAGAATATGAACTAAGAATTTATAGTTAAAAATATATTTAAAATAAACATTTTTTTTTCTTCTTATAAGTTCAAAATAGAATTCAAGACTTCGCTACTTAAATGAATTAAATGAAAACTTTTAGAAAAAGGGAAAAAAATAATATTTTTTACTTTGTATAATAATATTAATCTATGAGAAGGCGTTTTGTTTATGGAATGTATATATACAGTTCATTACATAACATGTATATAGCTTCTTAACCACATACCTCTTCAATATTAAATAAAAGAACTTTTATGAAAATAAAAAAAAAAAAAAAAATGTATGTAAATATAGATTTATCGCATAGAAGTTGTAAATGTAACCAAAGATGAAATCCACTTACCTAAACACGAATACGCTAAATAAACATTCATCTTCGCACTTGTCCAAGATTTAATTGGGGATCAGCTTTTCAGAAGACGGCTAAGACGGCTCTTGGCTTGGCAGAAAGTGAGAGTTTACAGCACACCTGTTTCAATTACGATGCGCCAATCACATTTGTTGGTCAAGAGGCAGAAAATTGGAGAAACTATCTCAAACATGACTCTACCCTGGAGAGGTTTCTTTGGTCAAGCGCTGGTGATTTTGTTACAACGCAGTGAACACGACAACTACCCTACAGACCCATCAAACGAAAGGCCAACAAACCAAGAGTCCAATTGGAAGGACAAAAAAATAGTCCCCAAAAAAAATAAACAACCAAGCATCAGAAACGATTAAATTTGATAAGCGTGGCAATGGAAGAACGTCGCTCTTCAGAAAAAAAAGGAAAGTAGTAATAATATAGCTAATGAAATTAAGCCTTGTCACGCAAAGAAGAGCATGTAAGTGCTATTACTGCCGACGATTTTCTATAATGAAGCAAATTTCTAAAACTTATATTAACATAGCAATGCAGCTTTAGAATAGACTTCATGCACTGATGGTCAACACTGGGTCACATGAGTAGGATGAAAAGCCAATCCTTGAAATATTGCTAATACACTTAAACTATACTGAGTGACCTTCCTTCTATATATATAAGTTAACTAAATTCACATTTAAACTATGTTTTAGTCGCAGTTTCTAAGATAAAAGGCAGAGGAACTAGTTCGTAAGTGTACTCCTTCCAATAAGTCATGTGATACTGTTTGTCTAAACGGGCTATTTCTGTACAACCGTGAAATTCGGACAATAAAGTTAATTTGATCTTGGTTGCACGTCTCTATACCAATTCACTGGGAAACATGCTAAAATAGAATAAAAGGAAACAAAACCGGCATTCAGACGGAAATCGAACCCAGCTGCCGACGAAAAGAGGATTTGTGCTCAACTATTCTCTTCAATAGAGAAAAGCTTTGAGATACAAAAGCAAACCGCCAACAGACAAATGTACAACAAAAATTCAATACACTGTTTCTGAACTGAAAATTAATGCTATGATATTTAATGACAGCACATTTCTTTCCAGTAAAATTATTTTATTTTATTTTTTTGGTCTCTCACCCATCGAAGCAATAATGAAAATGTCCAAGTAAGGGAATGTTAGAAGAATACGATCATTTCGAATCTAATGTCCTTGTTGCTTACATAATATGAACAGACCAAGGTTACAGATAGGAAGCATATATTTAATCTTAATAATACGGGTAATCAGGTAGGCAAAACAAACCAAGCCGACTTATAAAGAATTTCAGCATTAGACTAAAGACTTAAGTCAAACAAAATCAATTATAATGTGGCCTTAGGTACTGACGACATATTCTATTACGAATAATAAATGGCGATCACTGCAGTAGTGTTTTGTTTATTGTTTTTTTTTAATAATATTTAAATTTTGGAGGCATGACTTCTCTTCCCACAAAGTCAAATAATAGGAAATTGTGAATGATTATTAATAAATTAGTGATGGCCGAACTCTCCTTCAAGTTTCTTTTTTTTTCTTTTTCTTGGTTGATTTACAGAACTAACTAAATAAAGGAATACACTTATGTTATCATAATTTTTCCACAATGTATTCTGAATTACTACGACTTGGATTTTGACAATCAAAAAGAGATTTTGATCTCGGAACATTCAGAAAAACTACTCCTCTTAACACAAAACATGTTTTTGGAAATGCTGGATTCAATCAATTAATACATATCGGTCACTTTTGGCTCGATTTTCCCTAGTTTTAGTTAATAAACAGCACATAGTAAATAAGACATTACAACCACTTGCATTTCTTGAAGGTTTTTTTGTTTTGTTTTTGTTTTGTTTTTCGCGAAAGCCACTGATAAAAAAGAGAATGATAGCAATGCAATATCAAAAAAAAAAAAAAAAAAAAAAACTTACTCTGGGAAAATCTTGTGTAGGAGATGGCTGCGCCCGAAACGGATTCAGCATATCGGCCTGTCTCCTGCTGTGATATCGACTTACTGCAATTAAAAGCACGCCAAAGTCTCTCCATGATTGCAGCCGATCTCGTGGAGCGATCTGAAAACTACCAGAGCTTTTACAAGCGAGAAGAAATTTCAGGCACTTTTGTTTATGGCCTCGGCATAGCGGAGTTTAAAAAAGAGCTCCACACGAAACGCTTGTTGTGGATCGTACAGCAGCAGCAGAAGCAACAACACCAACTAGAACAGGATGGAACTGGAGATAGGATAGGTGAATGAAAGTCCTCGGTTACCTCACCTCATTCATGTCAACAAGCATTCAGGAAAAGGGGGGGAAATACCAGAATAATAGACGAGATTCCGAGCAGCTGGACTAGTAAAAGCATAGTTTTACAGGAAATGGATGGCAGCGACCAATGGGTTTCCTGTGCTTTACCCTCGGACACTAGAGGAAGGTATTCCATTCATCGGCGTGTTTCCACCATAACAGTGGAAGGTTACTCGTTGAAGCACACTACCTCGCGGAGGGAAATTCATTAATAAATTCTGAGAGGGAATTTTATATCAATCGAATGAAAGTAAACAATTTTACTCAACTGGAACGACTTTACAATCAATGATGAATTTATACTATCAATAACTCCCGAATGAAAGAATCCACATCCTTTCGACAATTATTATTTTAACCGTAGTAAATATGGAAAAGGTCGAAAATGGGTAAATGTGCCTTACAATATTTTTTTTATTCAAATTTATCAAAAGAAAGGAAGACAAATAAATCAAACAATAAACCATTGATAAAAACGCCGCTTTGAAGTTATCCTCAAATTATTTTAATATCTAAAAAAATAATATTATATAGATATAAATTCTATAGTAATGTTTCATTTTTTTGCTTTTTACAGGTTAAAAAAAAAAAAAACAGCCTGGAAAATTTACAGTAAAATTATTTATAATGCCATTATTTTTTTAATTAAAAATAAATTTTAATTTTAATTCTTTTACAATAATTTACTGCAACTTCAAAAACTTTAATTTTTAAGAATAATCTTAATTTCAATTTCTTAAAAAAAAATAAAATACATGGTTGAATACTGTACTACCAGACTATTACCAACATATCTATCTGTACTACCATCCATATTTAGCCAACAGTACGGTACAGTAGCTCAGCAGCAATTCTCAATATTTATCGAAGTTTCTCTTATCAATGATACAAATTGAATTGAAAACAAATTATGAAAGGTTTCTAACACTAGAATTTGCTCTTACCAAATCATTTCATTAGAACATCATCAAGAATGTTATTGCTCTGAAAGAACATCATGGTAAAAATTTCTTTCATTACCAAGTTCAGAATGTAATTTTAAGCGCAAAAAAAAAAAAAAAAAATCAGCGAACCACGGCACATCAGACCTCAAAACTATTTACCCTAGGATACTAAAATTAGGTGGACTCCTTTTGATTATGTAAAAAACTGGCCCAAACGATAGAAAATGGACAATATTCCACGATTAAATATGTTCATTCAAACAGGTATTTGAAGTGGAACGCCAACTATGCTGTCGCTTGAAAGTTGAACTGACTTATCTCTCTCTGTCTCCCTTTTTTTTGCTAAACTAATTAAATGTAGAAACCACTTGAATGAATGTTGAAAACCACAAAGTATACAATTTTTTTTTTAATGTTTTTGTTTGTCTGCCTTTTTTCTTCTTCTTCCTAGAATTATCATAATTATTGTTATTTCCGATGATAAATCAGTTCAAACATAAAATTTAAAATGAAATGAAACAAAGAGAAAAAAGAACTGATGATCCAACCAAAGATCAATTAACTTATGGTAATATTATATACATTCATAAACGTCAAAATTTTATCAGAACTATTGCAATGAAAGGAAACGAAATTATTTTATTTCACACTTGTTTTGGATCTTACAACAGAACTACAGATCTAAACGGTAAAATTTAACTTCTTACTTACACGTTATCTTTCAAATTATTAATTAATTATTATTTCTTTTTGAATTGTCATGCCAATATCATTGTAAATAAAACTTACTACACACATACGAAAACACACAAATAATATGTTCTGGGGATAGGAGAACGGGAATTTCCATTAAGATCTGGGAGTGTTTATTAACTAAATTAAACAGCAATTTTGAGAAAGTAAAATGATTAAAAATAATAAAAAAATATTTTCTCTTTTTATATTGTCTACATGATTGCTACATTTTCCCATTAAAGTTGTATACAGAAAAACAAGGGTGAAAAATTAATAATTCACTTTACTTGCTCCACACAAATATAGTGAGAAAATATGGTAAAAATTCAGACGATACAACATATTTTTTGTAACTATTTCTATTTATTTTAATTTCTTAAAACTGTTATTTTTATAAACTAATAATCACTCATATGTATGTCTCGATTTTAGCGAAATTCACGTTTTCCGGTCCCAAAATCGCACATATAATTGCATCTATTTTAAGACTTGTTTTTAAAGTGAAGTCTATGTGTGTCTATTAGTGCGCATGGATGCCTGTAATTAACTTCACATTTAAGAGTTAATGTTGCTGTCTAAATCTGATTATATTTTATGGCTTCTAGGCCATTTAATGCCCACTCAATATAAAGGTCGAAATGCAAAGCACTTAAAAACTTTAAAGTTATGTGCCATTAGATGTAATTGTATATTTCTGATTAGATATTGGTGTTTGTAAATCATTGGAGACTTTCATTTGAAACACAGCACTATGTCCATCAAAAGAATAACACATTGATCTAAATCAAACTTTATTTCTTACAAGTTTAGTTTTACTAACTAAATTAGATTAATGAGTCTACAGCCCCATTTTATGTACCACTTTACAATTTGGGCCAAAAATAACCTACTATTTTTACATCAAATTTCAACTGTCTATCATCTGAATAGGTTTGGGTGGTTCTAAATCATCTGATGACCACTTATAAATAGGGGACAAATAACCGTGCCCTTACGTTTTTATGAGGTACAGCATTGGTCTACACGAAATTTGGTATTTAATAGGCTGATCTTACTGTCTATGTGTGATTAAATTTGGTGTTTGCATCCCATTTTACGGGCTGTTTGTACAAAGCGGGTCAAAAATACTGTATCTAAAGTAACTCAACTAATAATGCACTCAACAACATCAAACTTCATATCGAAAGTCTGCATCTGATTAGATTTTACTCCTATACGTGTTTTAAAGAGAGCTTCATATTAACGTCCAAAACTGCATCGTTTTGTAACTCAACCAAAATTGTAGTGATGTACATTAGATTTCAAATTTAAGATATAGTTCAATTGTAAAGATTTGGTTATATTTTACTGTATATAAGAACTACTTCGTTTAGGAGCCAAGGTTGGCAGGATGAGTAACTGAAAAATACATGTTCGAAACAACATATAAGTACGGAAGAAGTCTTACAATGGCTCCGTTGTTATTTACTTTTTTGTAATGATTACAATAGCCACAAACAAAGGGCAGATACTGATAACAGAAATACAGACATAGGGATCGTTCACACAAATATTTCCTGTAATTTTTCTTTTTGAAATTGTTTTAATTCACTGCAGAAGGGAAGCTATCCAAATATAAAATAGCCTCAGTGCTTTCTAATAAAGACCAAGGGTTATTTACTGGACTTAAACAAATCTACTGCTAAATACTGATTAAATTATTCTTTGTGATAACATGAATATTGATTTTAATAAGCAAGCAGAAGTAATCAAACTTTCCACCAGATGGCGTGGTGTCGCGAAACCGACTGATGAGAATTTTGGGTCGTCAAAACAAAATAATATTTAAACTTTAAAAATCTTATGTAACAATAAATATATGAACACTGTTTTTAAATAGAGCCATTTTAAAAGTTCTTCGCCTTGTAATAAAATTAAGACGAAATCCAATATTATGCGCACACCACTCAACTTTGCAAAGAACGGCAATGCGTTTTTTTTATAAAAAAAGAGAGAGAAATACATGAAGCATGTAATTTTTTTTGTGGATGACGTCATAGCTAACGACGAAACCTGAAAAATCTTAATTAATTCAAAGAAACGATCTGACGTTTACTGCATTATTCAAATCACGGTTGCACACAACCAACGACTTTTAAGAGCATCTTCTACCAATGCGCACAAATCCCATAACACAACTTTCCGTTATTTATTTTTTATTCAATTAACATTCTTCTGTTTAAAACGATAAAATTCAATAAAAAATGTTAGAAAAGCACTGTTTTGAATTAACCTTCATTTTCAATTGATTTTAATAAAAACGCAAGAAAATAATAAGGTTTTAATCTTCATCTGAGGCGAAACCATTATGTAAATATAATTATGCTATCGTTTTCGTCTAATGATTCTGACTATCTCATCATTAATTTCTTAAAATATTTTCTTCACTATGGTAGGGGAAAAAGATGTAGTAACAATGCTTAATTATAACACAATTGCCGTTCGCCGACAGTGATAAAACAAAAAGAAAAGCAATCAAACTGGTTAAGTTTCGGAAGTAGTAAATGACTTCGAGATATACAGAGGAAAATACACAGATTTTAAAAGATAATCTCAGGAAATGTATCTTAGGTTTCTTCTTTGCCCTTTTAATGGCTAAACGTTAAATCATATCAAGTAAAATCAATTAAATTTAATCTTAATAGATAGAAACTGGCCAAAATGAATCTAAAATTTGAAATAGTCTAACATTATTTTAAAGGCAGTAGTTGAAATTTTTAAAAATTACTTAAACTGCGAAAACTTAATAAGTAGACCTACTGTAATACTGTTTCACCAGTTCAATAAAATGTTCCCCGCCCACTTAATGCAGCAGTGGCTTCACGCCAACAAATTAATTTTTAGCGCGAGATACAAAAGTGAAATACATTTCATTACAATGAAAAAAGTTTTTTTTAGGTCAATATAGGTCTACTCTAGGCTTGGCTGGATATCATAGCTTTATTGTAAATGAATCTCAATTATGACGACCTATATACATTTTCAATGTATTTACTTTGCTGAAATCGGTACTTCTTCATGTACCACAATTTTAAGTGCAATTCTCTGTAATAGATAATTTATTTCTGATTTAAAGAACTCGGGTATTAGCAATTTTGTAATGTTTTGGAAGATGTTATTTTTATTTTTAATACTTACTCTAAGCAGAGGTGAATGAGGGATACGTTACTGTGGAATTCCTCCAGTCTTTCTTTGTGTTTGCTGTAATTTGCATAACAATCACAGTCCTGGCATGGAGTTGGCTACAAAAAGAAAAGATTACAGTTGCTACTCCTGCAATAATACGAGCACTTCCCTTTAGATGGCTGCAGCAGTACAAAAATAAACCGTGGACCGACGCTCAAAGAATAGAAAGTTTGGACACTGGTGATAAAGCAAAAAAAAAAACAAAAAAAAAACCGGACTATTCCAACTCCAGATTTTCGGTGTTTTCCATTAAAAGTATTATTATATAAATAAATAATTTTATTTTAATCATTAAAGTTAAGAAAGACTACAAAATGATGTCGTAAATGGCATTTCCAAAAACTACAACTTTCTTTTCATCCGTCTTTTCTTTTTTTCTTCTTTATTATTAGTGCGTGAAAATATTCATCTGTTTATCTCAAAATAAATTTTACTTCTTCGTATTGTTTCATTCTAAGTACATAATATTTTTTATATCATTTACACAAAAAATTACTGTTATTAAAATGGAAAGCAACACACAATCATTTTCTTACATATTATAGAAGTATCTTGCAAATAGTTCTTAATTAAACAATTAAGTCTTACTTATTCATTAAAAGTTAAAAATAAGTGAATATAATTTTGTGCTAAAGCATAAATTTAAGGGACAAAATTAAATCCAATAATAATAATAATAAAAGGAAGTACATTAACAAAAGAAAAAATAAAGAAAGTTTGGAAAATAAGAAGAAAAAAAAATCCACGCGGGCATTAAGAAAAACAAAACAAAAAACAACACAGTAGATATCCGGATTCGAACCGACAATCGTTAGCGTATGAGCCCGAGACCTTATCGTTTAAGCTATACCTGACAACTTAAATGAGATGGTTGCATTTCTAACATTTAAGCTAACAGCGGAAATCCAATGAAAACAATGCCAAATACCTCGAACATGGGGGGCGTTGCTCCCTGAAAATACCCCATTCCTACGGTGTTTCGACCTCTGAACACGATGGGGAAATCTGTTTGTCGATCCGACCTTCCGTTAGGGGTGGACAGACGGACGGACAGGACAAACGCAATAGCTACAGATTTTGGTCGCTAATAATATCAATACTATTTCATTAATACCCTCTAATAATCCCTAATAACCCAAAGAAATGATTTTTATACATTTTTGGCAAACAGTTTGAATATAAACCTTCCTTCTATAGTAATTTAGATTATTTTCAGGAGTTTCATTTAAAGAATCCCTTAAATTAGATTTGGTTTTGAAACTCAATTCTGTAGTCCATGAAATCATTCTCTGCCATATTAATCAATTCATTCCTTCTGTTTTTTCGCATATTTGTTTTTTTTAATTTGTTTATCCGTACTCAATAAAGTCTGGGTAATTGGATTATTAAAATAATCCGAATGCTCTCTTCAAAGCGGAAGTTTTTCGCGATGTTCTTAGATTCATATTTTTTTTTATTAAGAGCACATCTTGAAATTGCTCATCCAATTCCTCCTTGTTCTTCTCAGACCATCCTTCTAATGTTGCTACTAATTTCCTGCAAAGAATAAGACCTGCATATTTCCATTTCCTTTCGCCATTACCTAAATCCTCCCCCTACAATCTCCTGTAATATGTCGTTTCTAATCTTGTCCGTCTACTTTATTTTTAGCGCTTTCTTGGTGTATCAAATACAGATATCAATTTTGCTTTTTCTATATCCCCTTTGTGAGTATCTTTCATTTAGATGTATGGGCTATATATAGCATTTCATCATTTGTGTTTCCAAGGTGATGCCTTTGTCTGTTCTTAATAGGGTTCTGTAATATTATATAAGCCAGCTTTGGATGGTTCAATTCTTTGATTTTTCTGGTTTTACTTGGAAGCTCTGGTTATTCTAGATATCAGAACAAGCTGATACATTCAACGCTGACACCTTCAATTTTAATTTCACTAATTTTCTGTAATTTTTTACGATTCTGCTTTTTTTAATTTTTATTTCTCCTGTCAATTTTCCGAAAGTAAAGCTTGTTCAATCTGTACAGTCTGTGTGGGCGCGTGTTTTAGCCCACTGAGAAGGATGAAAGGACTTACATTTGAGGAGCTCACAACCATAGTGGACCAACTCCATCTATACTAAATTGAAGAAATCAAGGTTTGAAGTTTTAATGAGAAAACGTATTAATCACTTGATTCGCTATGGCAGTGAATAGAACATGTTTTTCGGCTATTCAAATATGAACTATCTCCATATTTAAAAAAATACGGACTTGGTCCACTATGGTTGTGAGCCCTCATTTGAAAAACTGTTTCAACAAACTTGATATGGCGGCGAGAAGAAATCGTGAGAGGATTTTCTTAACTGACAGCTTATGTTATGAGACGTTTATGATGTATCTTTTATCAGTGGCAGTATGACTGACTAGTATGGAAATTACATAATTAGTTTAAAAGATAGTAGCTGATTAGCTTCAGTAAAAGTTCTCATCATTCCTTTTGTCACCTAGTAAATCTAAAAGTAATTAATAAGGAGTTCTAGTAATAGACGAATATTTATTTTTATAAGTAAATATGAAATAAAACTGTTATTACTCAAAATGATATGTAGGCTCCAAATAAAACTTACATAAAGTTGCATTGTTATCTGTTTTGTTTATCTGCTTCAAAACCTCAACAGGTCTTTTCTATCTCCATTGAATACAGCTAAGTCACAATTTCAGCCCAAATCATGTAAAAAGCAATTATCGAAATATTTAATCATTTAATTATTCTATAAAGTATGTAGCATTACGAGTAAGATAAGGCACTGCAGGGCAACAAATCAAATCGTTCAGCATCATCTTGAAAATTCAAATTTTCAATCGATCCAACCCATTTTTCAATAGGTCCGTTTCCCGATAGAGATGCACAATTTAATGGAAATACGAACTCAATTAAATGTTTTGGTTTTTTTTTTCTTTCTCCGAGATTAATCGAATCTACAGAGTATATCTAACAGACAAATATTTTTCTTTTTGCAAATTCGGACGCGGAAACATTCAAAACATCCATAAGATTCGAAAAATCATACGTTAACATTTTTATTTTCAGAGCGACTGTAATCCTTACGGCACGATTTCGTTGCAATTTTTATTCAATTTTCGTCCACTTTTCTCTAAAAAACATTAGCTTTTATTTTCACTTAAGTATTCTTTAAAATTATTTACATATCTTTCGTATGTTTTCAATGCTTTCACTTTTAATGTAATTAATTATCGAAACAAATGTTTCGTAGGTTGTTCAATTTCTTAAATCCTCAAACTTAATTTATTTAAGACAAGAACTGGGATTATTCAAAACGCAATATCCCTAAGACTCGCCATCAGAAGAGCTTTTACTTGATTTAATTCTTTGAATATCAACTCTTGGAGAAAAAAAAAAAAAAAAATCCATTCCATTCCATTTCATGCAAATTTTTTAAAATCGTCAACTTTAGTCGAAAAACTTATGAACCTTTAACACATCTTCACCCCAATACACTACTTATTTAAAAATACTGAAAAAACGAAGCGATATCAACATTATGTTTAGCATTCCCACAAATGTAACTTACTTTAGAAAGTCTTCTCATAAACCCTAGTGAATCCATTTATGATTAATGAAAGCCTATATATGAACAATAACCTGTCTTATTTAAAAAGGAAAGCATTTGAAACTGTTATTTTATTTTTCCTCATACAACAAATAAAAATCCATAGAAACAATTTTTGATGCGTTTAATAATGAAATTGGCTCCTGCAGAGCTGAGATGTGCTATATTTAGCGACCGTCTCTCCCAGAAAACGCCCACATGCAGGGGAACAAATTGCAAACTGTCGCAAATATCAAAATTTTTCCCCTTGAGTCATACTCCTTTTCTTCAAAAGCAGGCATAAAATGAGAAAACAATATCTTCTAAATCAATACCTCTTCATTCGAACTAGAGGAAAAAACAAAAAAAAAAAAACAACAACTGAATTTCACATATTCCGATTATTATTATTATTATTATTATTATTATATAATAAATAAAGGGTAACATGTGTAGGTGTTAAATCAATAAATTAATGGCGATATTCAATTATTATAAACATTACTGAAAAGAAAAATATATATATAAAGTGATTACATATAGCTTATTTTCTTGCTAATTTTACGTCTGTAATTATACTGCTTTTCCTTTAGCTATTAATTATTATTGTTTTATGAAAATTATTCTGGAATTCTAGGTAATCAAAAACTGCAAAACGTGGAATTTATTTATGATGCATCCGTTAGGACTCATACGAAAACAGAAACGACAAAATTTCTTGTTTTCGTTGTAGTTGTCCATCAGTGCCGGTACAGAAAATATACAATATTTGTTTTTAACATAAATCTAAAGGATGGATTCGAATTTGTGTTCCGACAAAAAGCTTCTCTGTGATTTGAGAATCATCATGCAATATTTGGTCACGATGTCGTGATGTTCAAATGTCTAACTAAACAGGAAAACATCTTCCAAAATCTAAACAAAACTGTAATTATTTTGCAATGAAATCAATGAAAGTAAAAATTATGCCTTCGCATTCGAATACTGAGCTGTGAAATCTCAAACTGGATATTAAAACCGTTTTCAATTAGTTGATAAATTACGGAAGTTTCGGTTAGTATGAATTTCAGTTCCGTCCGTGCAATTTCTGTTTGGAAGAAACGTAAACCTTATCGAGTTTCTTTTAAGTGAATATCGAATATCAATATTTTATAAAAGCAAATAAAAAAAAATCAAATTACAAAGTAGGTTTCTGATAAATAGTTTTATTGGCAAGCCAGCAAAAATCAACGGAAGAAAATGAAACAGGAAAAGGACATCACAGAAAGGAAATTAATAGACAAAAAAAAAAAAAAAAGGCTTTGCCTGAATAAGGGAAACACTAAAATTTAAGTGACTTCCGATGTAGTGACCTTAATACACATCCTTTTGTTGCAAATAAATTGTATCGTAATATTCCATTATGTCTTATAGTAAAATAAAGGAGTTATTTATAGTATTAATTTATTCAAGTATTCCGTTATAATATCTGTGAAACAAATAATCTTTAATACAAACAAATACAGCATAATGAAAATATAGATATACTTCTCTTAGGAATTATATTGCGAATGCTTGTATAGCTACACAGTTCAACCTATAGTGGTTTCAATCATTTGGCTGCGAGATCAAAAACTAACTATTAGCATTCAGCACTAGTGTGTTTAGCAGTAAATGGCTGATGATCATCAATAAGAATGAATCATTTTAGATTAGAACTTTGATTAATTTACCGAAATTATATATAAACAAAATATTCATTTAATTATACAATGAATTCAACTGAAATATACAAAATATTAAGATCACTCACTTTACCACATACTCAGCATTTGTAACATTTCGGCATAAAAAGAAAAAAAAATTAATAAAAATTCTGGAAAAACTTCGTGACCGTAATCTGATGGAAGAGCGTAGTTCATTTTTTTTTTGTTTGCGACGATATTTTCTTTAGTTCAGAATATAATATCCGGGTTGAAATACTTTGATGTTCAATAACGAAGTAAACCAAAGTATTTTCGTGAAATCAAACTTAATAAAATTTCTTAATTTCTCTGATCGGATGTACTTATTAATTTCTTATAACGTATTTGGAAATGCCTTCAATCTTAAAGTTATAACAAGTGAATAAATGAGTTGCAGACTGATGAATTCGGCGTTTAATAAAAGTTTAGTGAAAAGTCTGTTTTTAATCTGTTAGTCGAGTGCTAACAGATTAAAAAAAAGGCTATATCTACTTACGATAAAACATTTAAAAATACTTCTGATTCACAAACCAATATCAAAAGAATTTCGACGTCTTCGAAGTAATGCACCTAAAATTGAATAACAAACTTATTAAATTGTTAAGAGTTTATTTTATTATTTCATCTTATTTAACTTTAAATAACTGGTTTAGTTTTAAATGGTAATATGAATCAGTTCAAGCGAATGCGGTAATAAAAAATTTTATTATCTGCATGTTAATTTACTCGGCTTTCATTTGCTATCTGCAACAGTAGTTAAGTTTAACTAATTTTAGTGTTGTTTATTTAGATTATTAAAAAAAAAAAAAGAAGAAAACGGGAAATTAATTTTTTATTTATTTTTTATTTATAAGAAAATTAAATTGATTTTTTTTTTTTTATTTTAACAATAATTAACAATTGATTTTTTTCTATATTGAAAACAACGACATCTGGAATGAAAATTAAATTGCAATAAAAAAATATAACTACATTTCAATCTTTAATTATATAAATTGCTGGCTGGTTTTAATGCTCTAGATTATTTATAAAAAAAATGAACATACATTTCTTTAACGTGTTGTGCAACCACCTTACAGTTGAGAACGCTATTGTAAGAGCAACTGAAATTTAAGACTGAAGATCTAAGAAACAGTTTAATAATTTACTTGCTAAGTCGTTAAATCTTTAATACAATTGTGCTTCGTTTTATACAAGGCAGAAGATCCAGGATTCCGTTTTGGAGTCTATTATATCATTTGTTCGTTTGGTTATTATTAATACTAAAACCAATACTGGTCTCACATTCGTTACTCCCGGGGACCAGTAACATGGCTTTGTGTGGCTCTGAACATATTTTGTAATGTACAAGTTTTTTGCGACGTCATTCAGATTCAGTTCACAAAGTCGGCACTCTCTTTCGTCTCAGAAATTGCTGTGAAATTTGATCAAAAATGAAAAACGTTATGAATAATATAAAAGTTTTGCATTTGACATTATTATTATTTTCAAAAAAAAAATATGAATAACAAAAATATGTCATTGCTGAATTTATTACATTATTATTATGAATGGTTTATTAATGTTTCTTCACATAGTTGAGGTTCCCAATACTTAGTCCCTTCACATGAAATTAAACTGACATCACTATTAACACTATCCATGGTATTTCGTGTAATTGGTTAAAATATTAATCTCCTCCAATTTATCTAACTCTGCTTTACTATCATCATCCAAAAGGTAGAATTAAATAATAAAGTTACCGAAACTAGCAATTTCTCTTTCTTATTTGAGTATTACAAATTAAAATTCGCTCATTAAATTTATTTTAGGAACATTTCGTTGCAAATATGAAATACTCATTTTATGATCATCAATTTCAGGAATGACGAGAATCATATCGAATTTAAAAAAAAGAAAATCATGTGAGAATATGCAAAACTAGGTATCTTTATTTATTAGTCACTCCAAGGCTAATATATATATATATGTATGTATGCATGTATGTATATGGTGATACCTGATTTTTGTAAATCAAATGGATTTATTTATGACGTCAGTATTTATTTATTGGTTACAGCATTTCAAATATCAACCTTCAAAATACTTTGAATCTATTATTATCAAATGCGGTTTCTTTGTATTTGATCATCACTCCCCAGTTATTTTTATTTATTTTTACTTCGGAATAAAAGAATATTCAATGAAGTTATAGGTTTGTTTGGCTTCTTATTGTTTATATACTTTATTTCGTTAGAATTAACTACTAGATGTTTTAGAAAATATTCATATTTTGATAAATGTGAAATTTCGAAAAAAAAACAAAAAAACATTTAATAAATTAATTAAATGTCAGATGATTGTAAAGTTACATAATAACATTAATTTATTTATTTTTCTTAATGAACAGACATCAAATAATACTGTTTCGCTGTAACACAGTGATATTCTTTTGTTATCTCGTGAATTAGTTCCTTTATTTAAACTTAAATAAACAAATCAAATAGCTAGATGACGCATAAGGGTGAGATTTTCCCCTCCTTCAAGTCTACAAGACAGACTAAATGATTTTCTTGTAAACTAAGTAAAAACATAAAATTGACATAAAACATGTCATTACGTTACTCGTATGAACAAATTTTAGTAGACCAAGCTTAATTCATGTAATTAACAATACTTAAAAAGAAGTTACAAAAAGACATTCCTGGAATTCCTATAGCTGATCGACTACTTCTTTATGGTGACCCCCAAGCGGTCCTGTTTGAGGGAATGTTTATATTTTTAAAACAACAACAATAAATATCAACATAAAATTTTCATGGCTAATTTTAAATAAAGCAAAACTTGAAATTTCTTTCCGCCATTCCACTATTATCTAAATAACTATTAGAAATTTCGTTAAAATGGTTTCAAAAACAAGTTTCCTATTCATTTCTTATTCTTAAAAAGAAAATTCTTGAAGGGCTTTTCCTCAAGTTACTGAATATTGTCTTATTTCTCTGTAATTTGCATCAGTTAGCACTGAACAATAGAGATTTCGAATTTATGTATAATTAAAAGGAAAGTTAAAAAAAACAATAATTACCTTATCATTCACGAAAACGATCACTGAAACTGAAATTCTTTGACAAACACGATTCCTATCGCACAAACGACATAATAGATCTCCATATTGGCATTCAGTGCCAGCTGGTGGCATTCCCAGCAACTAGAATTTCATTTGGCCAATCAGAAACAGTGAAGAAAGTAGTCACGTGATCACACTCCACAAATCCAAATCAACACCTCTAAATTCAAAAATCTCTTGTCAAGAGACACTTGTATTAGTTTGGAACAAAATTTCAAATTCTAAATTAGATTTTTAGAGTGCCACTGCTTCATCCTGGAAAATGGCCCACAAGAATATTTACTATTCTGATAAGTATTTTGATGACAAATATGAGTACAGGTAATTTTACTAAAGCTGTTTATTTATTTCAGAATCTTGATCTTCAATCCTGGATGAATCTTAGGCCTAATGAAAGAAGCGTTTATATTCATTTGATAGGGGATTTAAATTTAATAATCAAAAGTTTAAAGAAATTAGGAAAATTCATTGATTAACTTAAATGATTCTCTTGTCTTTCTCAGTTTTAAATGAATGCAGAAACAAAATATTGTAACTACGTGGATTTGCCGATTTTCAGTTAGCAACGTCTTAAACCTAATTGTTCTTTTGTACATTGGAACACATTTAAAAGGCTTACTTAGTTTAGGCTTGCTTGGTTTTCGCTCAATTATATTTATTTAATGAAACTGATTGTCCGACTGAAAAATATAAAATCTTTAAACGATAACGCTTTTCATTTTTGATGCGGTTTAGATAAATATTTTGTAGGCCTTTTGGGGTTCTGAGGCCCCCCCCCCCTCCAGCAACCCTTAAATGCACTCCAAATATAATTCATTTTAAAAATATTTCTTATACTATTGAAGGATCGAAACTATTGAAGGATTAATTGACCATATCGTGCAATTCTTATTAACTTCAGAGTTCCTAGGAACGTTGACATTCTAAACCTAAATTGTTGTAACATGTAAAAATTCACTTTAAAATTAACGGAAATTTTTTGTAATGCTCGCTTATACCGTACTTAAAATTTAAAGAATGAATAATCGACGAAAATGCTTTTCAAAATTGAATATTAAAACACTTCTTTCTCTGAACAATGAAACGAAATCGTAAACGTTCTAGAAGGCTCAACAGACATTAGTGTTAACTATGAACTTTTGAAATAACATGAAATAAGCTAAAGAAAAACAATTGAAATGTTTTGAGTCGTATATTTTACCCGAGATGTTCTTCAATATATATTTATATAGTGTATATTTAAAAAATAATGAAAGAAAAGCTTTTCAGTATTAAAATAATTTGAATTAATCAGCGAGAAATTATTTTGCGCCGTTAATTATTTCTAAAGTTTTTGAGAATTTAAGGAAAAAAAAACGGGCAATCTTGAATTCTTTCGGAATTCCTCTCAGTAGCTCAGGTTTACCGTAATTCAATGGCTGTCACTTCTCTTAATAGATGAATATTAGGTTTAGGAGGTGGATTTATTTTAAATTTGTAAACTATATAGTGTTTGTTTTTATACGTTATATTTTAATATTTGACCAGTGTGTCATTCAGTAAATTCTACGGTTACTTTAATAATTATTATTGTAATATGAAGGATATAAAGGAAAATAAAATCAATCTTACATTAATCCAGAATTTAACAGCATAAAAACTAAGTTAAAGATTTTTTTTTTTTTTTTTTTCCTCTTTGTTACAATGAGATGTTTCAAATTATATGTATTTATATATCAAATAATTGCAATGCAATCTTAGATAAATTTGCCTAATTTTCCTATTAAAAAAATAAAAATAAAATAACTAAAGGCACACCTCAGTTAAAGACAGTATTACAGGGTGTCTACCAACCGGGAATTGTACGAGAAATTTGGTTTGACATGAAATGTACGGGAAAATCGGACTATGTCCTTAAATTTTGAGCATGATGTTAGGGTTTTTTTTTTTTTTTTTTTGGTTGAATAAATACGTTTACGGGTTTTGTTTTTTTTTGGTTGTTAAAATAGGATTGGGGTATTTTAAATATTTTATGATACGATACAAGTTTTAATGTCCTTAAATTTTTGTGAAAATGTACGGGAATTGTCCTTAAATTTTTGGCTTGAGATTCAGTAGACACCTTGTATTAATAATTCACCCACCATAATTGATGCGATACATTTTCTTGATTAAAAAACATAATACTATCCAAAATTGAGACTGGTTAATTAACATTACAGATTACTGGTATAATTAATAATTCAAAATAAAAATATTGATTATCTGTTGTACAGTGATAAATTAAAAATTTATGAATATCCATTTTTGTTAATTTTTCTGTCATAACAGAACATGCCTTTCGGCTCAAAGTTAATTGTACTGTATGTAGATATGTTATTGTCTTACAGTAACTAAAGGAATTTATGGTAAACCCCTGCTCACCAGCTTGGCAGTAAATGCAATTTTTATTTAAAGTTGTAATAGTTTGAAATAAATTCTGGACTGTTGAATTTTAATCTTCAGTGTTGCTTTCATATGACAATAAAATGATAATTCAGGGAGTGGGGTGCTACAGAAGACGGGATAAAAATGTCCTATCTTCTATATTGAAATCTTTTTAGAGACTATTTAATTCATTTAATATTCCCCTCACAGCAATTTTTTCTTCTATTTCTAATTTCAACATATTTGAAGATGCGAATGTAATGTCTTCAGTGCAGCACATAAAAAAAAAAAACAGAAACTTAATGTTTCGTAATAAATTTCTTATAAGTAATTTGTTGAATGGATCATTTGGAAGAAGATTGTTTTATTATCATGATAGAAGTGAAATCAATATCAAATTGAGACCCACTTTTTACAGTTTATTTTTGCCATTTCCTTTTTCCTTGTACAGTAATGCAAAAGAAAAGAAAATGGCATGCTCCATTTGAGAAGCTAGATAGTTGATGAACATGTTTTCTATTGTTGCCCATACTTGATAAAGTAACTTAAAACTATATTCATGGAAACAATTGTTTATAGTGGAATTAAAAACTTTGGCCAATTGCAATTTTAGTATTTCTTTGAAAGCATAATCAGAAATGAAAAGATAAACAGCAAAGAACTGAAGCAACTAGGTACAGTAGCAGTAATGGCAGGCTAGTTGTCTGTTCTGAGAAAGTAGCCCTCAGGTGGACAAAAATTACAAAAACATCCAGTTTGTTGAAACATTAAGATTGAGTGTGTCTCAATGAGAATTCCATGATGGTGTGTAAAATAGCTTTTCCTTCAAATCTTAAGTAACTATTTTTGTTTGTCCATATAGAAACTTGTATAAAATATTTATTATATTCACATAGTACAGTAGAGTCCCGAAAACTCGGCCTAATGTGGACCGAAGGGTGGTCTAGTTTGTGAAACTGCCGGGTTATCGGGAAAGGTGTTAAAAAAAAAAAAAAATTACGATTTTTTCGTCATAAAATACTTTTATTTGTTGCTTGAGAATACAACAGTTTACAAAGAATGCTATAACTCAAACTGTCCAAATAAACAAAGAAAATACCTAATACATGAACTGTATATAAATGTAACTTGTAACAAGTCTGTGCGCGGGGTTTTTCCACCCTGCCAGGGGGTGGCCGAGTTATCCGGACTGCCGGGTTATCGAGTGCAAAGTTTTCGGAACTCTACTGTAATCCATAAGTATTCATTAATATTAAATTGTTTGTGTTCTTGTGAATTTTGAGAACTGAAGAATAATGAAATGTCCAAAAAAAGTGCTTGTATTTTAGGACTGTTTTTTATTCCCCCATCAACTTATAGAAGTGTTCTGCAACAAGTGCTGCAAGCTTTTGCCTATTGTAATAATTTAAATGTACAAGTTTTATGTATTTATTTGCTCCCAGTTATGGTGATTATACCGTATTTACGCGCATAATTTCCCCCATCGCGTATTTTCCCCACCCCAGTTTTTGTGGATTACAAAATTCAATTTTTATTTTTAATGCATAATTTCCCCACCTCTACTTCAACGCGTTTCCAACATGACTTCGACTGGCGGTCAACTCACGACGACGCGACAATGTACCGTTACTTCCGCATTTCTCTATCCCACGCTACTTTAGGGGAAGATTCCACCCCCACCCCGGTCAGTACAAGAGCAGACTCCTTCTGAATCAGTACAACAATTTCGAGTGTTTTGTGAAAACGTGAAGTTCGCGAATAAAGTTAAGTTCTCGATTAGCAGGCAGCTGATGCTGACGTCATGCGGTGAGCAGCTATAAAGATGGCGGGCTGCGCTGCGTGAGTTACGAAATTACGTCACAGTTGCACACACACTTCCGTGCATGCCTATTGCTTAACTGTACTTTGAAGAAAAAACAAATGTTGAGATGTGATTTCTTATATTTTAAATGTTGTGTGTTAATAAAATTGTTGTTAATTACATTTCTTGCTTTAAAAATCAATATTTAACATGGTTTTCCTTACACTTTCACCATATTTTTTTCCCTTAAATTGAAAAACATCGCGTAATTTCCCCACCCCCCTTTTTTTGTCAAAATATTGATGAAAAAAAAGAGGGAAATTATGCGAGTAAATACGGTATTTATCACTGATGCACTGATGAAATAAGATGCCCTTTCTTTCTTTGAAAAGTATAGGTAATGCATTTTATAATTTCAGTTTTATCACAGCTGTGCTCTGAAGTAGTCGGAAAATTGTGATTTCGATTGCTGACGTCGGCTCCAATTGAAACCGACTCCTGTGATTTTGACGATGAATTAGTATTTGAATTAATAGTGTCATAACATGCTTTTTAGAGGATTATCAGTTTGATGTACCGTGTTGAGTCACAGATGTGCCGTGAGGAGAAGGTGGTTGCGGAACACCGACTTATAGTATTAACTTTCCGAAAATTTAATACAAATACAGTGCACTCTCTCTATCTGAACATTCTCTAATGTGAACACCCCAGTATTATGAATACATTACGACGGTCCCGGCGAAACTCCATAGACTTAACATAAGATGAACTCTCTGTAATCTGAACACCCCAGTATTACGAACGCTACTTTTGACCCACATTCTACCTTTTCCTCTCTGTAAACTCAATGTGTGTTTGCAATCGGAATTCGGGGAATTCCCCCAGCATGGAAATTTGGAGAACCCCCCCCCCCGACAGATAAAGAGACATTAGGTGTTAGAGGGAGTGGTTAAATAGTATAATTATGTAATTTTATTGTATGTTTTGTAAAACTTTTTTAATAAAACAAAAAACAAATGAGATGGTAGAGTATGGTCCGACTTAATTTGGTTTGACATTGCAGTAGCCCCCAAATCTAGATTGAGACCCTCCATCTCGGTAACTGGCATGGCTAAGCAGGCTAAGTATTCTATACAGTCTATAAACTTACTACGTACATGCATTTCCCAATCTCCCTCTATAATGAACACCCCCGTAATCTGAACACTTTTGGTCGCTCCCATGTGTTCAGAATAGAGAAGTG
Organism: Thereuonema tuberculata; assembly: GCA_023159025.1. Lineage (NCBI taxonomy): Eukaryota > Metazoa > Arthropoda > Chilopoda > Scutigeromorpha > Scutigeridae > Thereuonema > Thereuonema tuberculata. The sequence continues at coordinate 155,161,511 of JAFIDM010009631.1, forward strand.
CACTGTATATGTTTATTTGCCAAATCAACCTGTTAAGAAATAATAGAAACATCAATACATTTTATGAATTACAGTTGTGGGACCAAGCAACTACATGGTCAGGTTTTGTTCTTTGGTATTTAAGAATTAAGAACAAAGATTTCATTTCAAAATCAGAAATTAAAATTTATTAAGTTTAATGAACAATCCAGTATGTTGAGGTCTAGTAATACACCAAGTAGATTGAAAAGAAAATGTGTTTAGTCAACGGAAGGAAGCTGACTTGGTCAGTTGGTAATACATATAACAAATGGTTCTAAGACTTCAGAGAGAGTGGCATCTATAGAAACAAGAAGATTGGATGACTTAATTTGCTACTTTTGCATGGAAAATATATAATTTCTCACAAAGGGGGGGGGGGGGGGCATAATTAAAGTATACATATTCAGAGCTCTCGGTAGTTTTAACTAATAATGGCCAAATCACACCATCATATTTTTCATCATTGTTTTCATCACTGACCCTATCATTGACGGTCTATAAAATCGTGTGATTTGCATCTGTTGACCATTTTCATCACTGATCCAACCATTGGAAAAATTTAGAAATTGTTCTAAATGTAACGTTGTTTTCAATGATGATCGTTAGTGAGCTCCAACCAGAAGAGACCCTATAGCCAATTGCAAAAACGCCGACAGATGCCATTTTGGCCACTGCTTCAATTGAATCAAGGCTAATATGAATTAAGTATCACAGTGAGGAGATTATCTTTCGAAAATATACAATATTTTTACTGAAATAAATTAATTCTATGGGTCAGAATGTGCAGATGTCAACTTTTCAAAGAGATTTCTTATTGAAGCTTCATGAAGCTTGCATAGGGTTGTGAGATTGTTGCTTTTCGAATCGAAATTCACTCCGCTTCTGCTTAAATAGTAGAGATGCCAGAATACAATATACAATTAGTTTCGAAGAGATTGACAGCTTGCTAAAAGGAAATTCTACATAAATTGCATTGCCGAAATACGATTTTAACCTCTAAAAAAAGATGAAAGTCCGAAATATCGGACTACACACGCCGTCTCTTTCGTAACTGGGAAAGGGTTCGAGTTGCCGCCAAAACCTTTCCAGCTCAACTCTGATTGGCTAACGCTCTGCCAATCATATGTACTATTTCATCATAATTCTTCGATCGTGTGATCGGTTTACGGTGAAAAACAATGATGGGAACACTTCACTGAACACAATGATCATTTCAGTGAAGCAAAAAAAATATGATGGTGTGATTTGACCATAAGCAGAATGCCACCAGGATTAGGAAATAACTTCTAGTCGGGGGAAGGGGGGTCCCAAACTCTGCTGATGGGGTGAAAAATGGCATTGTGCAAGAGAAAATACATCAACAAGTGAATACTAAGACAAAGCTAAGATGAAATTTCATATTTTTTTTTGTTTGATCCTTTCAAAAACTGAGATGGAAACTGAATTGCCTTGAAATTTTATTTTCAAAATAAATAAATAAAAAAAATATCAGTCTGAATCTAAAAGTAGAATATTTACATTTTTCCCAGCAGCAGAGAGCCACAAAAGCCACAGCACAAATATCGCAAATGTATTCTGTATATTGACTGTTAAAAATGAGTAATCTTCCTGAATGTGCTTTAATTCTGAATTTTTTTACCTTAAAGGATTCAGTGCCACAGCTGCTCTGGGTGAATTTCAATGCTGTAAGAAGTTATGTAAAGGTCCTTTATCACCTGCGGAAGAAAACACATTTGAGTTCACTGGATCCTTGCAAGTTGAGTCTGGAAAAGGAATGAAGCCTGTTTTATCCCAGAACCTGGTAGCAGGGGAAGTTACAACTGCTGTAGTTGACCAATCCATGGATAATGCTGCTGAGGTAGCAGTGCATGAGGATCGGGGCAATTAGATGCCTGTTATTTCATTGTGTGTAAATTTCTTTAGAAACAAATTCACTATTATCCATACAAGATCAGCAGCTGGCAGATGATTCTTAAAAACAACTGTCATTTGCTCTAATATTTTTTGGTCAGAATGGAAGTGGATGATGCCAGGCCATGGAACATTCTTTGGAGAGATGAGGCCCGTTTTTATCAACGAGACGGCAACATATGAATCGCCACATTTTTCAGCAAATCCAATTGTGCTTGCCAAAACTCAGTCTGGTGTGCTGTAATTTCAAGTTTCAATGTAGAGCCATTCATTTTTGGGGAATTACACTGGTCAGCAACCACCATCTGTTCTGTTACAGGTCCTAGATATCATCACATGCTGCACAGTTTTGTTATTTCACAACTGCAGCAAAAAGGATTTGTAGACAAGATGAGACATCTCATATTTTGCATGACCAGTACGGGAATTATTATGGCATCAGTTTACTAAAAAATGTCATTAGTCACTTTCCTGTTGCATGGCCACCATAATCTTTTCACTTTGATTTTTGATTGTAGGTTACCTCAAGGCCAATGTCTTATAAGGAAGTATGTCTAACCTGTATCTTAAAGAACAGCATATGCAGAACATTACTCCTCAGTTGTTAGCCCACTTATCAAATGCAATTTCTGAACCAGAACAATGGAAATAGCATCAAAAACAACTATTGTCCTCCAAATGAAAGATGGCCGGCGGAAGTTTGAACTGCGCAGCCCTTCCGGTAGCTGATCAATTATGTTTTCCTGTCACAATGGACGATGGCATCTGTTTTCACTGAGAAAGACATGTTGATAACGCCAAATTAAAACTTCTCTCGACTATTTAGCGTCATTTCAATACCAGTTGCTAACAATAAGTATTTATATAAATAAATATATATTTATAAATACAATGCTCTTTTGCAAAGTAACAAGCGATTACCGTAATGGCGGCGTCCTGTCATAAAATCAGACGGAAGTGCCTGACCAAACTAATCGATCATACATGCGCAGATCTCACAAAAGCAGGGCGTCCATCTCTCATTTGGAGGACAATAGCTCTTCAGTGAGTGAGTTTGGAGCTTTGACAGCATGTCCTCTTTTATGCTCAGTTTCTGTCTGTTTTGAAAAGAGTAAACGTAAAAATTTGAAATTTCATCTTAGCTTTGTCTTAGTTATTCATTTGTTTATACTTTGTCATACATTTTATTTTGTAAGTGCCATATTCTTCCCATATTGGCAGATTTTAAAACTTTTTTTTTTTTTTTTTTCCACAAAATTCTTTTCCCCATGCCTGGAATAGTCTTATTTCTTAATTCTGACAGAGTTTGAGAGAGTTCGTATCATTGGACTGCGGGAGGTTGTGCTGAATTGGCCACCACCTGGATCGTTTCGACTATACTCTGCAGTGGTGTTTGAGAGCAGTGAAGACATGAGGGAAGCACTAGGAGACTTAGGCAGACAGTCTACAATAAGAGAATCATGTCCTCATCCGACAGGCTCAAACTGAGCTAAGTGTGTCCCTGTCCACCATCCAGAAATGTTGTGGCATCACTAGAAACCCGTTTTTATCAACACAATTGAAATTAGACTTGCATTCTCTGTTCCTCTTACTTGTCTGCCATCAACGGTTTGTTGGCATGGATGGCAGTGAATTGTGTTTAAAAATGAATCCAGGTTTTGTCTGGACATGGATAATCACTGTACTTCAGTATGGAGAAGCACGGGCAACTCACAACTATTGTTTTTAATTGGTGAATGACACACTGCCAAGACTGGTGGTGTGGGATCTTCTATGATTCTCAATCTCTGCTGGTAGTGATCAGCGGAATATTAACAGCACAGCAGTACATTCAGGAGAGTCTGACCTCATGTGCTTCCCTTTATGGAGTAGCTATAGCAGTTTATTAGCAAGATAATGACTTCCCACATAACATGGGTTTCCCTGGACTGCCTCAGTGTCGTTGACACCCTTCCTTGGCCCACCAGGTCTTCAGATTTGTTGCCCATTAAACGTGTGGGACCAGCTGGGATGGCAGCTCTGGCCATTATTGGGTATGATCTGAAATTACAGTTGCAACAACTATACGGGGATCTTCCACAGGATAGCATTAGACATCTCTGACTCCGTACCAAGCCAAATTGACCTGCAGTTTTTGCTCGAATAAATGACCTATTTGCTCTGATATTGTAATCAGTTATTTGCATCATTCTCATTACTAATGTCAAGTGCAATTCTACTTAAACTGCTGCTTCTGGGTGCACTTTTCTTTTGCAACGAGTATGTATGTATGTATACACACACATTGTTCAAGAGCACTCGTATTGCCTGTTTTTCTCGAAAACTACAGGCTACAGGTTATTCACATGAAAATTTTTATTACCAAACAGTACCCAAAGAATTGAATGGTGGCATTGTGAATATCCTGTAGAAACTGGAAGTGGGTGTAATTAGGGTCAGCTTTGAAATTTCAAATTGGAACAGGTCATGTGGGATATCGTTGGATATGTCTTCTGAAAAGGAAACTTTTACTAAAAAAGTTTCTGTAACATTCCTTATTTAGTCACAATTCAGGATAAAGTAAAATTATTGCATTTGTCATCAAGATACTCATTGGAAGTATCTTGATGATACTTAATTTAATTGTCATTGACAACAGTGAAATTGACATTGGACCAATCAGTGTTCAAAATGTGGAAAGGAAATAAATTAAACTAAAACTGTTTTGCCTTGTTCAAACTTATAAATCATAACATAACATAAAAATACAGATGTCATTTGAAATACAGGACACATCTCCGTCAGGTGCTCAAAATATCCACTGCCTTGTTCCAAATACCGTTGGGTTCTGGTTCAGTACGGATGAAGTCACTCGTAGAACTTCAGCACGGCTGAGAGACCGACAAGCTTCTGTAATTCCGTATTCCATGTCGTCCCTTGTTGGATGCTCTTGGTATACGACGTCTTTAACTCGTCCGCACAGAAAGAAGTGTATTGGAGACAAGTCAGGAAAGCGAAGTGGCTAGGCTACAAGTCCTTCTCATCCGATCCAATGTCCAGGGGACAACTGGTCAGCAACTTGTAGAGCCACCACAGAAAAGGGAGCTCAACAAGTTGCTGAAAGGTTCGGTCAGTACAGAACACCAAAATAAACCACAATAATTGAAGACCGTCAAACAGTGGCAGCCAACAGTTACAATCACAAATACCAGCACGTGTTCCAGTTCAAGGCACTTGAATGTAATGTTGAATGTTGATTGATCAACATGCATCCTAATAACAAATCAGCCTTCTGAAAATTTTGTGGATAATTTAAACAATCCATAGACCTTTCAGCTGTTTATCTTACAACTAGTAAATCTGGTTAATGAGAATAAAACAGCCCTCTTAGATTCCTAATGATGCTGTGTTTATGTAGGAAGCACTTGTAACGTTTCATTATCAAATATTGCTTAATAATGTTATTGTTACATAGTCCTATTTTTTTCTTTGTTTATTCTGAACTTCTAAAGTATTAATGAAATACATTGGATTAGTAGAATATGTACTTGTTTTCTATGCAAAAGCATTTAGTTTCTCTCTATGCTCAATGTTGCAGTGACCAGGACACCCATGATAGATCTTTTGAGAGGAATTTGCAGGGCGGAGAAATTCTACTGAAATATAAAGTATTTAATGGGGTTTGAATCATGTCCCAAAGAAATTATTACTTTTTTTTTTATTTTTAAAAAAAAGATAAGTATATTTAATTTTGTTGAAATTGGAAGATATCGGTTGCATGTCCTGAGTGATTTGGCATGAAGTAACTCTGCAGTCTTTTTATCTGTTACATGTACAGATATTCACTACCACTTTTTATCAGATCTATATATATATATATATGTAACACCGAATCCATGAAATTGCCTATTGCGTGAAATCGGCAAAAAATTGCCGAATGCGTGCATTGGGCAGGATAAGGAATACTTCAATTATCATTTTTATTTTGTTTGATCACAAATTATTTTTAATGCTTTTTAATTAATTAATTAAGTAATTTATTTACTGTCACAAAATTATTGTTCCACATATCTATTTAGTCCTATTTTAAAGATTTATATAAGTTTCACTTCAGTCGGCGGAGTGAACTGAAATTTCTAGATCGTCTTTCCATTGCAAACACATGGTACCCTGTTTGAAATTAAATTATAGAATTTAATTGTATAGTTCATATTATATTAGAATATTGTGTTCAAACAAACCAGCGAAGCAACTAAAGAACTAGTGCACTTGCATGTGTGCATTGCAGTGCACCGATTCACATGCGAACATAACATTTTGAAAATCGACCATTACCACACGATGATTATGCATGATGCAAATCGTGAAATACCTTTTAGTAAAATTAGTACATCATAATATGTAAATGTAAATGTCAAAACAAACAGTTTGTAAACGGTTTGCAAAAAACACCACTGGAGCAAAACTGTCAACTTTGCTCAATACATGAAAAAAGCAAGAACATTTATGCCCAATGCACGCATTCGGCAGCTAACTTGCCCATTTGATGAATAAAGCAATGGGCTTGCACTTTTCATGAATTCGGCAATTTTTTGCCGATTTCACGCAATAGGCAATTTCACGGATTCGGTGTAACATATATACATATACACAGACACATACATACACACACACACACACACGATTTACTTTCAATGCTAATAACGCTGTGGATAGTTTACCATTGATCTCAGTGCCCTCCCTATATATGCCTAAAATATGCACTCTTGGGACATTTCACAGCTTATTAGCTGTTCCAGTTTCTTTGCATGTGGACAGTAATTTCTATGTTGCATACATTATTTTCTGGTGATTTTAAATTTTTTTCCCTATTAATTTGTTACTTTTTCTGCAATACAGTTATATAATTCTTCAATAATTAAAGAGCATTGGTCCATATGCATGGAGTAAAATAAAGTTAGTATACATATGCAGTTCATGTTGATGCACACATGCATTAAGATATACCGGTATGGATGTGAATGTATTTCTCAAGATAGTAAAATTCCATTTGTTTAAAATATATTTTATACATGGTCGGTGTTGATAATAGGAATACATAGTTTAGAATTTCTTGAGACATTGATTAATGCTTTCTTTCTATTACATTACCATAGTGAGTAATATAAAGAAAGAGAAAACATACATTAGTGCCACTATTAGTTATTTAATAATGGCCTTAAGAAATTCAAAAGTAACTGAAAATGTTTGTATGATGATAATGTTAAACACTGCATTTTGTTATGGAGACTGCATGATTGTTTAGCTTTACCAGGTTTGTAGATGGGTGCAAAAGGAGCTGCTAAAGCTTTTTTAAATTGTGAAACAGCACTACTTTTAAGACAATTATGGTAGTATAAAAAGTTTTTTTTGTTTTTTGTTTTTTGTTTTTGTTTTTTGTACAATAGTTTGAACTGTTGAAGCTATTAATGGCTATTAGGACAATGATGTGTATATTGATCAAGATTAGCAATAATATTTACATTTAAATAGATCAGATCTTGATTTTCGAATTTCAGAATCTTTACATATTTTAGGAAAATAAATTGTGCCTTATTTAAGATTGCTAATCTTGAAACAAAAGACTGCATTGACAGTGAATTGAGGAGCTAGATGCAACAACAGCTTTAGTCGTTTAACGCTGTTATTGTTTAAAACTACTCTATAGAAAACTTGGATCCTTATTTGCCCAGGCAGTAAGTCTTAATTCTCAATTATACTTATCGATGACAGGAGATACCCTTAAGGGAAGCTGTGCACAACACTGTTCTTGCATATTTGCTGTACTTCCTGTTTGCCCTCATACGACAACCTCAAAATGGCGGTATGTATGCAGTGATAATATTTCATCTGAAGAGGAAATTATTGATAATAATAGTGAATATTGAAAATGCAGACGTCAAACAAAACGAAACGAGAATTTGTGGCAAAGAAATGTTGGCAAAAAGATGAGGAATAGTGGGAAAGGTTATGTCTCAACTGCAACAGGGGTAAAAAGTTGCCACAAAGTTTTTAATGCATTTCTTAGTTATGCTGTAAGAAAAGGTTATGTGCTTATTTGCTGTTCACAGATATCACATTAGATATATATACAGCATATCATTTCATCTTAAATGAGATTATAACACTTGCAGGAGATAGGTAGCAAAAAAAAAAAAATCATAGTTGTATGCAAGAAGAGCGTTAATTGCATTTTTATTAATTGTATTTTGATACTTTGAAGCAAATAGTTTTTTCATTGCTTGGGTTTAGTTTTCTTCCTTTGCTTTGATTTTAAAATTTCAAACAGTTTTTTCAAAACCTGATTTTACTTCTTGTGCTGTTATTGCAACCAGGCCCTCAATTCTAAGAAAGATAAAAATTTGGATAACCAACATTCTTTGTATTAAATTTCAAACATTCACTGTCTTTTCTACAATTAATTTCTGAACTATATGAAGATCAATTATATTTTAGTATCTGGAAAGCTTTATCAGAAAAACTTTAATATCAATCTTCTTCTGGTTCTTATATATTTTAAATCATAAAATTTTTTTACTCATTTAAAATCTAATATATCATTTCATTTTGGATTAAAAGCTAGTAATTGTATTAATTCTTATAGAAAATTAAATTACTTTAAAATTTCAGATAAATATTCCAGTTTTATAGTAATAGAAGAGCATTTTAATTTTATTTCATTATTGTAGACATGTGATGCTTCCGAAGGATATTGCAAAGCTTGTTCCGAAGACTCATTTAATGAGTGAAGCTGAGTGGCGTCAAATTGGAGTGCAGCAAAGTCATGGGTGGCAGCATTATATGGTCCATGAGCCAGGTATTATCAAACGTATTCCCTTGTCTAGAGAGATCTCTCAGGTTACATGTATGTGTACTAATATAGAAGATTTATTTTGAGGGAAATATTGGGGCCTAATCACTCTGTACTTGCTTCTCTTTAATGAAAATAACATTCAGTATATATCATGTTTCCTCTTATCCACAAACAACAGGTTTGTGGTATTATTTTACATTTGCTAATTTACTTCATTTGCATTCTTCTATTTTCTGTTAAAATAAATGACATTTTGGAATACAAATGTAGACAGTCTGATTATGCATACCAACTGATGTATTGTGGAGGCAAAGTTGTCATTCTCGAAAAAAACAATGTCAAGGTTGATGCAATACTGCAGGGATTGTGATGGCTATCAACTAATTTCCAGTATGGATCCTTCACTTTCCCACTCATATAAACCATCTTTAGTTGTATGCTCTCAGATCTTTCACATTAAGATTTCAGTGTCTCATAAAAAAATAAAAAAAACTTTAAATTGTTCTGCAGCATTTCATTTATAGTTAGTGACATTGTAAATTTGTGATCATGCCTTAAAACATGAGGTAATCAAGTGCTTTTGGAATTGTTAAGAGCAAATCCCTAAGCAGTAGTTTGCCAAGTGAAACCCAAGAAGTTTTGGGTTCACTGAAAAGTTTAAACAGCTGAATTTTATTTCCATCAGTGAGTATGTGCCCACTAACCAAGTGTAGATGTCCTGGTAAATCTTATCAAGGCATTTCTACAATCACCAGTAAGCTATGGAGACCAAACAGAATTGCTTAGAACATGCATGGTAGCATGATATCTGAGCGCACAGTTTTGTTGATTTGGTGATTTCAAAACACAGGTAAATAAGAGCGAAAGAATTAGCATCAAAATGTTCAAAAATTAACATTTTGATGTTAAATCTTTCACTTATTTACCTGTGTTTGTTAAACAACATAAAAATGTTTAACATTAAGCATTTTAAGTAGTTTTTGTTTTACACATCATACACACGTGAAATGCCAAAGGAGTGTAAAGGTTACACACATTAATGTTTTGATCTATCTTACAAATGACAGCTAAACTGATGTCAAATATCCATTTCCCAGGTTCAGATGAGGAACCTGATAAATGCATATTTTCATCTTGCTAAAAAAATAAAAGAGAATTTCATATCTGTGATATGAGGGTTCTTGTTTAGTGGTTTTATGAGCCTATTAACTAAAGTCAAATAATCAATGTCCTAATTGCATATTTCTACAGTTTTTGGCCTTTTTAAGGCCAGTTCAGAAATCAAATACACTATTTTTATTAAGGAAATGTGAACTCCACCAAGTAAGTCTTTTGTTTCCTTCAAAGAGAATAGCATTCCTCATTGCAGTAGAGTCCAACTGTGCCTGTGTGTCCAACTGTGGTGGGGATGACTGGACCACCAATTGAGTTCCTTTTCTACATGTTGACCTCCAAGGGTCCTGACATCCATCCGTGTGCTTGTCATGCATGGATATCTGTATCCTAGGAAAGGAGGATCTTGGCAGTTGCGGAACTGCTGTTTTTATATCTTGCTGACATTTGCAACACGTACTAGACTTCTGCTTCTAGTATGGCAAGTCTCTGCATGACACTTCCAAGATCAGTTGGCTGGTCACTTCCCACTAATTTTATAGTAGGTTTTGGCTATGTTCGACTGTGCAAGGAGGGAGAGTATGGGTTAACTTTAATCTTATATTGTCTCTTTGTTCAGGTATAACAATATTCTTATAAGATTGCTTTGAAAGTTTTTGGCAACCATGATGGTGCTCCTTGTTTGAGTGGGGAGCACACATTCAGAATTTTTCCTCGATTCTTATGAGTACTTCACTTTGTTTAAGAACTTATTTCAACACTGATGTTCGGTCAGCTTTAAAACCATTATGCCTATTTTGTTTATTCTTCACTTACTGATAAATCACTTACTAAATTATCTCTTTTTTTTTTTTTTTAACATCCAAAACCTTATAAGATGTTATGTCTTTAGTAAAATCTACCAGTCTGCGTCATCATTCTGACTTTAAACTCTTCAAAACTGGTTATTGTTTGTCCTCGCATATTCAAAATCACTTGCAGTTATTCAATTGTCAACTGTAAGGCCATGAGCATGTAGCAGCAAGGCCACCTGTCGCAAGTGTGGAAGGTTTTCTCATGGCACAGAACTGCAAATTCCTCGTCCAATGATTGCTATTCCTACCATGAAGTTAAAGTCTCTCTCTCAAGAGTATAGTTCTGTCTGCTGCACTTTGCCAGTTTCTATAAATCAAGGTAATATCCCTACAGGACTAATTTTTTTGGAGAAATCCTTCAGTACCTTTTTTAAAGTGTTTGATAGAATTAGAATCCCCTCCATCTCCTGTATATTCCTTTTGATGTCATTTGTCACCTTCTAAGACTGAAATGGAGTATATTGCTTCTGTTCTTGTTTGTTTGTTTGTTTTAGACTATTACCATCTGCTCCACATTGAATTCACTACTGTAAAAGTACTTATTTTCGCGAGGCTTTAATTTTCGCAAATTTCACGAGTCCATCATAATCGCGAAAATTTACGCCTCGCGAATTACTTTTTTTCGGTTGAATTCGCTTCGGTTCATATAAAATTTGCGGAATCACCGATATCTTCATTTTCGCGAAAATAAGTTCTTTTACAGTATTTTAAAATAAAATGTAACGTCTGAACTCGAGTAAATTGTAGAGAACTTCAGTCCAATCTCAATGTAAAGGCCTTTATGCATATCTTAAGTTCATCTGAATGGAAATTAAAATTTGCAGATTGGTCAACTTTACTAATAAATGTGATCTGCAAATCATTGATTTGTCTGATAATGTAAACATCATCATTCAAAATATTACTGATACAGTCATGTCGAGTAGTGAAACTATTGTTCCAGTCTTCACAATTTCCCATTTTTCCTAAATCTTGATAGAAATCTATTTTCAGTTCAGCACAAAAGCGCAGCAGAAAACTTGAAATTTACAGTCCGACCTCGATATAAGGTCATCCCTTGGGACCTCGCGAAAGTGACCTTATAACCGATTCATATGCATTTGTCAATAAATAAGCATTATATAAATAAAGTATAATTCTTTGTAAAATTTAAAACCTGCAAAAATATCAGTTTATTACGTTATAATTTTTTAATTTAGTTGAACCAATTAAAACTAGGAATCAGAAAAATTATTTTTTTTAAATTTTAATTCGGAATAAAGTTGTATACAAATAGTACTAGTATGCTCAAGCAAAGTACTGATGTACAACTGGCCTTACTTAAAATAATCCATAATATAGGACTGTCGCGATTTTGGTTTCATCTTTTGTACAATGTTTTCTAAGTTTTGTAGTTTCTGAAAATGTTCTTCAGCTCCCTCATGGCTCGTAAAAAAATATCTTATGACATTTAATGCTCTGAGCGCTTCTGCTTGTGTCACCGCTTCACTTTCAGTATCACTGTTGTTATCCTCACTTTCTATTTCATTGGAATCTAAAACTTGCGAAACAATTTCGGAAATAGAAAGCTTGAGAAGTGGTAGCAATTTCATCATCAATTCTCACGTATTCACTTTCCCCTTCTAGAGCACAGCCGCATTTCTGAGATCTTGTATTAACACAGCTAAAGGAATATCGTCTTCATCATCTTCATCTGTTATTTCATCCACACTAATTGAAAACCAGCATGTCGAAAGCAATTTGAAATGCATGTGTTTGACACCAAGCTCCAACTTTTATGAATATAAAAAATTGCATCTAACACAGACACGTGAAAATTTTTTTCCTCATCAATTGCTGAAATCAAGTCTTTAAGAAGGAGCTTTCTGTAGTTCATTTTCAGATTTTGAATGACTCCCCGATCCAAAGGTTGCAAAACACTGGTAACATTTGGGGGTACGAAAACGAGCTCAAGGTATGTTAATATGAGCAGGGCAGTTGTCTGCAATGAAAACAACTTCTTTTATTTTTCAAAAAGTGTCTATCGAAACGCTGTATAGTTTTCTCAAATATGTTAGCATTCATCCATGCTTTTTTGTTTGCATCATAATCCAAAGGTGAAGACTTGAACGTTTTTAAAATAGCGTGGCTTTTGAAAATTTTCCGATAACCATCCATATTAGCTCCCTTAAAAAAATTGTCAAGTCTTTCTTTACTTTTTCCCCCCTACACATTTTTCTTTCTTGAAAGTAAGAGTTTTGTTGTGAAAAGAAAGAAAAATTCTTGGAATTGAATCAGTGTGGCACTGAAATCACAGACAAAAGTGACCTTATATGCGATTATGGTATTTAAGACCTGACCATATATCCGATAATCCATATCATAGAATTCCTATTCAATGAGCCGGGACTTTAGAAAAGTGACCTTATATCGAGGTCCGACTATACATTGTTAATAACTCATTTGTCAATCTTCTAACATTTAAAAGAGCTTGAACATTTGCAGGACATATTGCATAGAAAGATTCCTAGCACATACACATCTTTACCGAATAGTCAGATTTCATCAAAGATATCATAAAATAGAATACAAAGTTGCTACTTCTCTCCAAGCACGACAATTCTTAAAGAAAATGATATTGCAGTTGGTAGTGTTTGTGATCAAGTTGAAGTATTTTGTTCATAATTCTAGCTCTGCCACTTTCAATTTGGAGTGAATCAAGGAGTGAACTCGAAGCTATTCCATTCAACAGGAACAGTTTTTAACCCACTCGCCAATATATATTTTAATTTAGTTAGACCAAAAAAAGACAAGTTCAAATATAAATAAATATAGTGCTCCAAAATTAATATAAAAAAAAAAAAATACTTCTAAAGTCTTTGGTTGGCAAAGCTCAAGCTGGAATGAAATTATTTCTGAGGCAGCCATGTGCTGCAGTGTCCTGTTGCTTTTGCGACATTGGCTAATAAACACAGGATGTATTTACTTAGTCAGGCAGGTCTGATAGTTGACATTTCAGATTTTAAAAATAAGTTGAGGGTAGCTCCTACTGGACAAGATGAGGTGCCAAGTAGAGAAAATTGTTGCTGAAACTGCACATATCATTCAGAAAAAAAAAATGCTAAGGTAACCCTTCCCACTTTTTAAAAACATAACTCTGTGAAATATTCTGTATTTGCATGGCCTGTAGTGGCCTTGCTGGTGTGGTACCATACCAAATCATTTTTGGGAGTATTTTGATAGTAGTAAAGCGTGCTTTTGAGCTGAAAATGTTGTGATACAACGTAAGTGCATTGATAAGTTACTGCCAGAAATACTTAATATAATCACTGACGCAGTGAAAACAAGAGATGTGTACAGCTTGCGCTGAAGTCCTACCATGCCATTTGCCATTCAATGTATCAACCCTGAACTATCACCATAGAATTCCTTCTCAAAAGATGTAAACTTTGGTACAACCTCAATGCAGTGAATTATTGAATTGTAAAATTACGTTGCGTAACAGAAGTAATAAGGTTTCAACGTCCATAACTCTGTGTGCTGAGGTTGCAGAATGATCTTGTATAACGTAATATGTAGGACTAACCACTTTACAGCATCATGATACCTAGACCCACTATTCCACAGTAATTTTTCATGTAAAGGCTTATAACTACACTACAATAAACTATGGAAGATATCAGAAAAAAGTATTTTATTGGAAAATGGTTATTAGAGAATGTTGTGATTTTTTTTTAGCCCATATCTACTGAAACTTTCAAATGGCTAGACAGAATTTTGTTTCTTAGGAAATGAGTGGTACTCTGATTTCCTTGGAAGAGAACGAAACCGCTAGGTGATACTTAGACAGGTGGCGTCATTTTCTGGAAGACATGTGGGAATGATCCCCACATAGTTTGTGTGTGGGCCACTGCGACTATCCTAATTCGGGGACATTGTCAAAGGTTGAAGGTCTCAGAGTGGGTGATTGTTGCTGGTCTGTATCCCGATGACCTTAAGTGATGCCTTGGTAATTTTTTTTTCATTTTATATGATAGCCTTACTAAGCCTATGGCCCATGTTTTACAAACTGTCACTGCTGTTTCACGCAGGTAATATTCTTGATCTTCGATAGCCCCTCACCTTTATTGGAACTAGAGGACTCTTCTGTGTCAAGATACTTACAGTGGCCTATACACCCTCACACAATGTGGTACCATTCCCACGTGTTCAAGAAAATAACACCACCTGTCGAAGTACCATCTAGCAGTTTCTACCAGTTATCTTGCAAGGAAATCAGAGTGCCACTCACATTTTTGAAGAAACAATTTGCTTCCTAGCTATTTGAAAGTTTCGGTAGATGTAGCTACTTGTTATGTAAAATCGCAACATTCTCTAATAACCATTTTCCAATAGCATACTTTTTCTGATACCTTCCGTAATTTATTGTAGTGTAGTTACAAGCCTTTACATGAAAAATCACTGTGCAGTAGTGGGTCCAGATACCATGATGCTGTAAAGTGGGTAGTCCTACATTAGGTTCATAATACATATTAGGTTATACAAGATTATTCTGCAACCTCAGCGCACTGAGTTACGGGCATTGAAACATTATTACTTTTGTTATGCAATGTCATTTTACAATTCAATAATTTGCACTGATTAGTCTTTAAGAATTTCACCCTAGGTCGATGCCATTGAATCCCCTATAAAGGCTAGTTTACGCCAGTGAGTTAGAGTAAACGCCAGTGAATAAAAGCGAGTTAAAAAGTAGTCCAATGATATTATTTAATTTTCAGGCAGTAAAACATATATTAAATTTCAACAAAAACATTTGTTTTGTGAAAATTAAGTATTATGATCAGTTGGTTTAGTTTTAGAACTTAAATCATAGCTAAACAAAATTCATTAGAAAACTACAGTGATAAAAACTTCTCGACCATTTCTCAGACAACCAATTGTTTCACAATGGCTGCCAACACAGCGAGCATTTTTAACTGCTTTTGAAACTTTTATAAAAACAAATTTATTTTTTTTTTTTTTGCTACATGGCACACACAGGTATTTGGTAAAATCATGCTGTACACCAACCTTTTTTGTTTCTTTATTACTTACGATGGAATCCTTTGAAAAACCTCAGTATGATTTGCACATAAATAGCAGTTTTTTTTTTTTTTTTACTGTTTAAAAATATCCTGAAATGACTGAAAAATACTCTTTTTAAAAGGTGCTTTGAAGGTGAATTAACCTTCAATGTTAGATTGCTAGAATTTAGTTTAAATTTCTGTTTGCTCAAACTTAATAATTTCAAGAATTTAGTCAAGATTTAGAACATTTTGGTATGCTTAAAACTAAATATTTATTACAGACACACCCTCAGAATCATCTTACAACACATCAAGAGCATCCTCACACTACACCGGTTGAGAAGCTCTGGTCTAAATCACCGGTCGGCAACCTGTGGGCTGCATGTGGCCCACAAGGCGTCTTGGAACGGCCCTCATTGTTTTATTTTATTTTTTATTTCATTTGAACTATGTACAATAAATGTTGTAAAAATATATAATTAGCGTTTTATTTTTAAAACTAAAATATTTTACACAAATATTGTAGGTTTACTCAGTATATTATACTGTAATGACATATGGCCCAAGTGTGGCCCACACTAATCCCCTCTTACAACAAAAGGTTGCCGACCGCTGGTCTAAATAATTATTTTCAGTTGTAGTAAGATTAGTTAAAGTTAAGGTAGTTTCTATTATTCTTTCTTTCTGTTATTGTGGATACCTTTATTTGCATCCTAATGCAAATGATGCAAGGTTTGATGATACTTCAAACTAGATGTACTATGTTCTTAAATTTTTTTTTTTCTTTTTTTTTTCGTCTTTGTATAATGCAATCTCTTAGATAGTTTTCCTGATCTGTCTGTGTCTAATGCACTTCCTCTGTGTTTGGAAAATAATTTTAATTTCCTGTGAAAATGGAAGTACAGTGGACCCTCGTTATAGCACAGCTCGCTATACCGCGGGCGATGTTCGCGATAAGTTCATACAGGTCCGTGCGGCTTTGTCAGAATATGACTGATGAAATGATTATCGAATCCATTTGCGGTGACGAAGATTGTCAAGAAGAAACAGAAGATGATGATGAAAGTGCCAGTGGGATAGCTTATATACCGCCAACAACCAAAGAAGCAATAACAGCCATGGAAACAGCCATCACAAGAAAATATTAACAGTGTCAGATT
Source organism: Thereuonema tuberculata (assembly GCA_023159025.1). Lineage (NCBI taxonomy): Eukaryota > Metazoa > Arthropoda > Chilopoda > Scutigeromorpha > Scutigeridae > Thereuonema > Thereuonema tuberculata. The sequence continues at coordinate 155,178,447 of JAFIDM010009631.1, forward strand.
GTTGCAATTAGAATCTTTCAAAAGGGAAATGATACAGAAGTTATCAAAAAAGCAAACAAACAAAAATGACTCACTTTTTAAATGATGTTTTGTAATTGAAATTATGTCGAATACATAGATTTTAGTCAAGTTATAGATAATGTTTGTTTTTACATATTTTCAAGCGTACCTTATGTACGTAAATAAAATAATAACATAGTTATACATCTTAATAAGTACATATATTTATGTGAATTTTAATAAAACACTAAATATGTATTTTAATATTAAAAAATAACAACAATTAACAGGATTTATTATGTATATAGTTGAATGGGATTCAGTATACACCTCAAATCGTTCTGAGTAAATTTATTGTATCGCCACCGCGCCGCTCGGTGTAACGCGGGTGTTATTTCCCGCCCAACATGTGCGTTATATCGGGGGTCTACTGTAATTTCTTCAATGAAATGTCCGCAACAGCAATTGATCTGCAACCTTCTGATCCAAAATCCAACATCTTGTCCATTAGGCCATGTTACTACATTCAAATTATTATTAAATAGCTCTTATCACTCCCTCTCATTGTAACGCAATGAAAGAAGAGACATAGAAAAAGAAAAAAAACTTATTAATTTTAGCCTACTAGATAAAATTTAAATACAGTCGGACCTCTATTTAACGAAGTCGCTAAATTCCGAAAAAAAGTTCCTTATATGGAAAATTCGTTAAATAGAAATTCGCCTTTTAAAATTGCTTTAGACTACATAAAACATATTTAAAATAGATAAACAATAAATATTATTAAAAAAGTAATAATTTTAATGACATAAAGCATACATTACCAGATGCATACTTAAATTTTACTAATAAAGTCTGATAATTTTGCCTGAGGTTTTTTTTTTTTTTTTTTTTTTTGTAAAAAGTGTTTTCGCTCAGAGTACGTCTCGCGTCTTTGCAATGTACCAAAAACCCCTTCAGACGTATTTTCTTCAAATTATAATCCGCGTCGGATTGTTTCAAATGATTTTAGCATTTCATCATAAGAAGGTTTTTGATTTCTTCATCATGATTATTTCCATTTTCATCATCTTCATTTTAATTCATTGCTGTATTGTTTTTATTTTTCACGCTGTCCAAAATATCCGATTCAGTTAGTGTTTCGGAGGTCTCAACTTCAAAATCAAGTGAAAGATAATCATTAATCAGCACATCATCATTAATTTCTTCTTTTTCCCTCAGCTGTATCCACATTTCTTTCATTTCCTCTAAGGGAATATTAATAATAAAAACATTTCAAGGAAAAAAAAAAAATAGATATCACGAAAAAGTTCGTTAAATAGAAAATGCACTTCGTTATTTGGAGGTTATTTTACGAAGAAATTAGCAAAATGTTTTTGGTTCCAAAGAAGAATTCGCAAAATAGAGGTCCGACTGTATCAATTTTCATTTTTTTTAGCCTACTACAAGTGCAGGCCAGAGGAGCATTAGATGCAGAAGCTCACCCTCAGTGATGAACTGAAGAGTCGTTAAGACATTTCTCGACATGAATGAATAAATTAAAAATATTTAAACACAAAAAAAAATTCTATTAAAAACACACTTTATCTCAATTAAAAGCTGTCGCATTGTTGACGGGTCTGTACTCTAATTTACTTTAATAAGCAAAGAGCAGATATTAGTGTATTAGTTTTACCAAAAAAATGGGGGGGGGGGAGATTATCTGACAGCAGCAGTATATATAATTCAGCAACTGATTCAAATCCATATTTTTATAATATCATTATTCTCAATATTTTCAGTCAACTGAATTTTTTAATTAATATTTCAGCTATCAGAAATTTAGCAAGTACCTGGCATGCATATTAAAAATTTTCATTTTTATGGAAGTACATTAGATTCACAAAAACTAGCTAGCAATATGTAGCAAAATAAAATAGTCTAGGAATAGTTATAGTGATGTGTAATAGTTTAGTATAAATGTATGTCAGTATTTTCTCTGTAGATGTTCAAGGAAGAAATAAGCTTATGAAATATGTAAATACCTTTTGTTTTATTGTTTCACTTGGCAATTAATAAAGAAATCAAACAATAATAAAACAAATTTAATGAAAAAAAGCTTTATCTTAAGAAATTGATGAAATTTTTGAAAAGTTTGAGGACTGATGCACTTCATTATTAAATAATTCTACTAACACCATTCATTGTCTATAGCTAGAATTTTTTATATCATAATCTGAAGTAACTTCTGTTGAAATTTGATTAGTCTGCACAAAACTTTGTTTTAAGTTTTGCAATAAAATCATACCGTGAGGAATTCAAGAACTATTCAGAGTGGCAACAAAAGTTTTCTCTAAACCAAGAAAAAGTACAGTGATACCTCGCTTCACGAACATAATCCGTTCCTTAACCCTGTTCGTGATCCGAATCAATTTTTCCCATTGCAATTAATGTAAATCCAAATAATATGTTTTTTGTCCTAGAAAACTTTTTTTTTTAACATGTTATGGCTTTGTGTATGAAAATACAGAAAGGAAATAAATACAACAGTAATATTAGAAGAAAGCAGTTTAATTACCAAAGTAAAACTAATTTTACAGTACATACACAATTTGTGGTTGATAATTGCTGGCACACGGGGATGGAGAGGGGGAGGAGGAAGATAACTCCTTCGAAGGAGAGGCAGTTGGTAATTGCATAAGATAATGATCCAGAGAAACTTGCCTTTTTCTTTGCTGGAGAATTTTGCGAAAATGGTCCATTACTCTCCATGCGTTCCGTGCGTGCCTGTTTGTGACCCGAAGCATCGTTCGTGAAGCAAAGCAAAATTTGTTCGCAAATGGTGTTCGTAGACCGAAACATTAATGATCCGAGGTATCACTGTATTTAAAATAGTGGGTTGTATTTATGGAATTGAACACTAATGCTTTCCAACAACTTTTGCTTGCATGGATGATTCAAATGTACTGGAAGGCATACTGTTAGCTCTGACTTGTGAGAAGTGATGGACTACTATTAAAAATAAAATAAAAAATATCAGCACATGGGGCTAGAAAAGGCCAATCAGACGACTGCCTATTGCTGTGTTGAAGTGTGAATTAATCAATGCAAAATGATTTGGCATCTGCCAATTTTCTATTAATGAATGTGAAATCCTATCTGGAAGATGCACTGTTTCAAGATCCACTCCTGAGTGAATGAGAGGGTTCTTACAGCAAAGAGTTCCATGGAGGCATCTAGTATAAGAAGCTTTACGATTGTGTGATAGGTATAATGAGTTACCATTCAAAATATATATTTACCTGCTAAGATGTAATGAATTTAGTCCTAAAACTTTTCAAGTAAACTATGTACGATTAATTTATTTTCAGACAGTTGGGTTGCTACAAAACATTTATTTTCATTTTTGCTTTACAGCAGCTTATAATGAAAGCATATCCCTGTCCAACAGACTTGAATGTATTAATGTGTACATATTTTAAAAGGAGCTTTTGATACCAAGTTACTTTTTAGTAATATCCTCATTATTATTAACTATTTTCTTTTTTTTTCCATTTAATGTTTTTATATAAACTTTGATTTTTAGTGATTTTATTAGGCGTCAGATAACTACAAATTTGGTGAATTCGTCAAGCTTACAACAATGCTAACTTGCTCAGAATTTAAAGGCCTAAACTGTTTTTTTTTTTTTTTTTTTTTTGTTATGCGTAATGTTAGCACAGATTTGAATGGCATTTGGTGGTGAGATCAATCTGGCAGGAAGAGTTCAAATAGTTAATATTTATTTTGTTAGTATTTTTTTTTTCCTTCTCTCTTTTCTCTGCTTCATTATCAAAAGTTTTGTAAATCTTTAACAGATTATTAAAAATCCCAGAATAAATGTACTTGAAAGAATTTACAAAGCTGGTCATTGCACTGTGAAAGGCAAAGCTAGATCAGTAAGAATTATCATGTTTTGGATAATCCAAGGAAAGTATTATACTTCTGTTAATATAGAAATAATCTTTTAACCTGACAACAGTACCAATTTTCAAATTGCACATTCATAATATCTGTAAATGTTTAATTAATTTCAATTATCAGACATTTATTTTATACATACAGAAGAATGAAGTAGGAAGATCAAAGTAGTTAGATTATGGCATTGATCAGTTCATGTAGTGATAGTATACAGTGATAGGGGAAGCTTAGGAAGGAAGAACGGGGGATCCAATTACTGCCCCAGTTATCACTAAAATTACTTTTTGAAAATGCTTGCTGCTTTTGTATAAATTGCTGTAGTTTTTACCAAAGAAATTGTGTGTTTTATCTCTTACTAAAGTTCTTTTATTCAGAAATGAAAAATCACAGTTGTCCAGATAATGAGGTTCTTAATTATTTTATGAATGTATGCAAGTCATTTGTCTATAGGTCATACTGTGTCAAATCTACCAAGGATGGTTTTTCCATAGTTTTGTGTTTCTTGAATTGTTTTGTGGATGTTATATCTACGGAGATTGAAAACACTGGAGTTTGTTCTATAAAAGCATTGATTTTTGCTTTTAAAAAAAAAAAAGTGAAATTTAAGAATTCTAATGAAGTAAATTAATTATTAAATATTCTCATGTGTTAACTAGCTTTTCATTCTGGCAATTTATTTAAGTAGTTAAACAAATCTTTTTAAAAAGTCACTTTGCAGTTTGTGCAAGGTTTGATTACTTTTAAGGGTGTCTTGTAATTGCATAGTAGTCAGGAGTAGACATCGTTGTATTTTATGGAATTCAAAATTTATTAATAATTTCTGTCATTTCTGTTGGATCTGATGCTATTAAACTATTAATCATTGTCAAATAAGATAAAGAATTATCTCATTTTAACTTTTAAATTAAAAATTCACTATTGATATCCATTAATAAGTTGCAATCAAAATATCATTTTTTGAGGTTTGGAGATACTTTCTAAAAAAGAAAAAGGAGAATATCATCTATTTGCTACATAGAGAAAAAAAAATGAGTATGAACTGGCTTCCTAATTTAGTTATAGCTCTTGAAAAATGCTCGTTTTTCATTTTTTTTTTTTTTTCAAAGTTTGAGCCCCAATATCTTTAGTGGGGACCTAATAAAAATTTGATATTTACAGTATAAAGAGAACTTTGAGAGGTAACTGTGAAAAAAAATTTTGAGTTAGATATCTAAGCCAGTAATAGAGCTCAAATATTTTTTACTAAACCTTTGGTTGTATATCTTTTCTCAAGAAATTTATAGTTTTTCGATTTCATTCCTTCCTGCTTAAAAAAAAAAAAAAAAACCCATAACTCTGATTTTTGTTCAAAAGCGAATATCAGTTTCAGTTCTAAATTTCAGCCATTTGCATTAGAGATATGGTAAAGGAAAAAAAATGTAGCTTAAAATGTGCTGAAAATAATGTTTTTTATCGCAGCTTTCTATCATTTTTCTTAGCTTGAGTTATCGCAACTGTCTGCAAAGCCCAAAAATGCCGGAAACCATAAAACAAAAATGGACGCCATTTTTAAACGAAGTCAAATATAAAAAAAAAATAATGCCTGTTTTAAAGTACTCATGCATAGGGTAACAGTAAAAAAAAAAAAAAAAAAAAAAATTAAAATTGGTTGAGCAACCAATTTAATGTTTTCTGGACCGTTTGGTATGGATTGACCCTATAATTATTAATAGTGTGATTAGATTGATTGATTGTGGTGAATGCAGGGAAGCCAAGCACTCCTGCCTGTAGGTGGTTGGCTTCCTGCATTCACCAGAATCAATGACTCGTACATCATATCTAGAAGTCTACAACTCCGAACGGACTAATAATTGAGACAAGTTGTAATGATAAAAAATGCTCTATTGATGGAGATCTTTCCTTACATATATATCTTATTGCTATACATGGGTGGGGCAGATCTGTCCATTCTTCTTTGTAGAGTTTGTTTGCACAAACTTTTTATTTATTTGAAAGTTTGAAAACAGTGCAAAGATGTTGTGCTTTTCAAAAATATATTTACTAAAAAAAGGCTGCTACAAATATATTTAAAAATATATTTGTGGCAGCCTTTTTACATTATTGAGGAAATTGGGAGTGTTTCGAGAAACTGGATCAAAACTTATAATTCCGTCAGTAGTGTTAACATGATTATTAGTAAGGAAGAAGCTTAACAAATACTCTTGTGTGATTGAAAGCAAAGTTGTCTGTCTATGATATTCTGTGAAGCAGACTGCACTCCAGGAAAAGTTTGGTAACACTGCCCTATGAATGAGTGCAAATGGAAATTTTAAGAAATGGAGAGGATAAGCATAGAATTGTCAGGAGATATTCATAGTACAAGAAGAGAGTTGCAAATCCTGAAATTATAGTGAAAGTGATTGGTTGTGGTGAATGCAGGGAAGCCAAGCACCCCCGCCTGTAGATGGTTGGCTTCCCTGCCCCACATTCACCAGAATCAATGTCTCACGTCCTATCTAGACGTATATAACTGTCATCAAATGTCCCAGCTTTAGAGTGTGTTAAACTTGATAATTGTTCCAGATATTGCTCAAATATTGGAATGCACAAGCAAACTTGAAGTTGAAATAGCTGATCTTAATTATTAGCTGTATTTCCTATTCTTATATAAATCATACCGAGCCATTTAGATAATTTTGGTTTATTTTATTTCGTTATTATTTTTCTTTTTTTAATGCTGACATCTCCTTAAATAAAACTATTTGCTTACTTATTTTACCCCTTTGCAAAGACTGTCATTAAGAATAGCCCAGGAGCACATAACAAAGGTATGGTTTTGATACTTTTAGCAAAAGTATCTCACACAATTTAGCAAAAGAATGTACTTGAAGAAGTAACTCGCATAATTTAGCAAAAGAATGTACTTAAAGAAGTAATTCATTTTTACAAATTGTTGCAAAAGACAAATTGGTAATATAATAAACTTCCTTGACCAGAAAAACACTTTTTAAACATGCTCTTACTTCATTCATTGATTTTAAATCGTTAATGGGTCTAGTCTTGCTGATTGAAATAGTGGAAGTTATTCTGGGAAAAGACACTTGTATAAGTGAAGAAGTAATTTATTATGTATTTAAATTCATTAGAAACATTCTTCAAAAGAAAAAATTGTATTAAGTTTTGTTTCAGCAGATACAGTAACCAATTAGCCCATCAAATGGTTGAAAGTTTGCCATGTGCAGACTGAAAGGAGTAACCTAGTAGTACTGCAATGTATTAGTTCATTAAATGATTTCTTCACTATTGCAATATTTTTTTCTTGCTTTCAGGAACTTTCAAGTATTGCAGTGACTGTATCTGATTTATAGTTGATAAATTGGCACAAATTCTTAGGAATATTTCTTTTTCTATAAATAAGACTATTCATTTTTGGGATATCCATTGCTTAGTACTTTCTAAGACAGTGAAGCTTAAGTTGGAATCAATGTTTGTTTGCAGGGGTCTTTTTGAAAGTTGCTTGTGAAAGAATTGTGAAATTGGTAGTACTGGGTATTTGAAAATTGAATTTTAACAACAAGCTTTTGTGACCAATTATTTGTTTTGAAGCGAGTGATGAAAACCATGTTAATATAGTGTTGTTAAAATTAAAGTATCCCTTCTTAGAGAACTCTGAAGCTAGTTCTAAGACTCATGACAGGAAATTAGACAAAGGATTCTTTAAAAGATGTGCTTGACATATAGGGGTGGGTGGGGGGGGGGGATAGTTATAAAATTTGTCAGTAGATGGTGCTGTGACAATAACTTAATTTATTTATATAATGTATACTACTATGCTCTGTAAAACAAAGCATAACAAAAGCATAGATGTTTGCATGCACTACAGCAGCAGTGCCAACAACGTTGCCTACCATCAGAACAGCAAATTATGCAGCTGCAGCTATCAGAATTGCAGTGTCAGAATAATGTAAGGCTTAAACCTATGATTGATTGTTCTGTCTGCAAAATAATTGTGAAATTTGAAACAGGACAACTTAAAAGTTCAGCCAAGTAGAGGTCGAAAACGAGTGGCCCCCTCATTTTGAAATTGTGGGTAAGGCTGTTGTGAACATATCAAGTCAATCTCCATGTAGTAGCACAAGTGTGTCAGTTTTGCATATTAAGTGGACATGCCATATTCAACTGAAAAGCTAGTGATGCCAGTGTTGCAGTAATATCCTTACAAGATGCATATGCTATAGCAGCTAAGCATGGTTTGCAGATATTTGTATCGCATTCACACTTCATTTCCTGGCACAATTGACGGATATCACTTGGCCATGGAACATCCTTTGGAGTGATGAGGCCCACTTCTGCTAACATGGGCAAGTGGAAATGCACAACTGTCATTTGGGCAACGGAAAATCCTAAAGTTATGTAAGAGATCCTATTGTGGATTTACAGCCACTTTCATCATTGGGCCATATTTTTTGAAAAGGTAACACCTATTCTACAACTCAACAGCGATATTATGAAATGTTGGCAAATTTCACAATATGAAAGCTACAACAATGTTGATGCCATCAGCAGATCATATTCATTCAAGATAGTGTGCCACTATATATCTATTATTGTGTCAAAAGATAGCGTAAGCTATTTCCAGACATCGTAGCCAGTCATTGGACCTCACCCCATGTGGCTTCTGGTTGTGGTTTTTGAAGAACCAGGTGTATGATATGAGGAATGATTTCAAATTCTTGTCAGATCTGAAGGACAGCATTTGACATCGTGTGCTGGCTATTTCAGTTGACATGTTAAGTTCTACTGTAGAAAATGCTGTCTTCGAATGGAAACTCGTTAACAATTATAGCATGATTTGTATTGCCATAGTGCCTCGACTGACAAATTTTGTAACATAGTGCATCCTTTGAAGAACTTGTTATCCAAATTGTCTTAATGAAGAGCCTCAGAACTGTCTCCAGAGCCTCTAAGTAGGGCTACTTTAATTTTAGCCTTTATATATATATATATATATATATATATATATACATACAGAGTTGTTGCTTGTTATTTTATATTTTCATAATGCCATTATTACAATTGTTTATTTTTTTTAATTTTTTTACAGAGCCTCACATTCTGCTGTTTCGTAGGCCACTGAATGGACCACCACCACCAATGGACCAGGAAATGCAGTCGTGAATTACTACCTCTCACTTGTATATACTGTACAGATAGTTCTGAGATATTTTACACTTGGCAGTTACTGAAAATTCATTGAAGTGGTTATCTGTAAATGGCACTGTTTTTATTCACACTATTTTTGGAGGTCAATTTGTTGTTTTATTTCAATAAGTATAGTCAAAGATTTGCAGTTCCACAGTTCCCTCAATTTTAATTACCAGTCATTAATTCAAAATTTAATGAAACTGTTTTAAACAAATCATTTTACATCTTGATGCAGAGTAGAAAGTGTGTTGCCATTTGACGACCATTTTAATTTAATGCTAAGGTACAATAATCTTAAATTTTTAAAACAGTACAGTACAGCTGAGATTGTTTTCATTGGAACTTCAGATTTTTCTTGATTTTAAAATTACAGAAACTAACTTTAACCTAGATTACTAAAGAAAAGAAAATTGGATTTCTCAAGTGCCTAAAATTCTTCTGCTGTATATACTTGTCCATCTTCAGAAATTTTTACACACACTTACAAGAAAAATTGCTTTGTCTTTGCATACAATTTTTTAGTTTAATTCTGCTGCACCTGAAGTTAGAATTGTATGAAAATTAGATACATATCTTATTTATTTATTTAGAAAACTAATTTAGAAATGAGTTCTTTTTGTTTTTCTTTTATTGACAAAAATTCAATGCATTATTAGCAGTTCAAATGCACTGCCTTTAATGAAGCAGAAATGCAGTTTGTTTTGTAGTTATTGAACTCTTGCACATACCTACCTTTTATTATATCTAAATAACCAGATTGGTTATCAATAAGTTTAACAGGATAATTTATTTTGTTTGCTAGAACAAACATATTACTTGAATCTTTAAAGATTCTATTCAAAGAAAAATTGTATTTTTATTAAAGAAGTTATATACTTGGCAAAATACTTCCATACATGTAATATATAATTATTTGGAAACGACTAGTCTTTAAAATTTTACTGAAAATAAAATTTGTCCACGTCAATTTGAGCACTGCTGTTAAATGGGCTTCCTTTGGACGAGGATTATTTTTTATTTTATGTAAATACATTAGTTGTATGTATTTTGCTGAATGACCAATTAAAGTTTTCTTAAAATTATTTTGTGTAGTTCTTGTTTTTATTTCTAATCCATTAAGAAAGAAAGACTTCTAGTTGTATGAAAACTAAGATTTTGAAAGGATCTGGTTTTAAAGTAAGAAAAGGAATCTTAATAGGCAGAATACCTGAATGGAGTACGAGAAAAAAACGGAATTGAAGACAGAATTTGCTAAGAAAAATAGAGAAATGTCGAACCTGGATTAATTTGTTGCATCATTGAGAAATTACAGAACTTGACTAGGCTGTAGTGCTACTGATAAGCTACAGATCTGTTTCAAATAAATCTTGAGACCAAGGAAATTCTGTTTTTCCATTTACATATTTTTTAAAAATCTGTATTTAAAATGTTAGCCTGGAATTTAGTTTTTTAAGTTGGTGTTGGGAAGATAATAAAAAGGTTGCAGAACGTCATTACTTATATTCTGCAGTCAACATTTCTCCTAAAAATATTTGGTTGGGACTAGCAATTTGAAGAAGAAAAAAATGTTTGCAACTAATTTTTATTTAATTATACATACTAATTTTAACAACATTTTAATTTTATTTTTTTTCAGTTTTATTTCTTTTTGATAATATTCAATCTAATAACTTTTCAAATTAGAGAGAGTATTTTTTTAAAAAAGAAAAAAAAAAAGAGCAATTTAAAAATGTTTCAACTTATTCAGGGCAGATAATTGAATTCAGTTATGGAATATTGGAACCAACTATCATTTTGTAGATTTCTAATGCAAAACATGCCTGAATGTAAATACTGACGAATCTCCTATAGCATTAGTTGGAAAGAACATTAAGGAATGTTTATAATGCAACTATTACCAATGGGATAATATCAAAGAATTTCATTTTTAGCATTTTGCTAAAACAGCTCTTAGCTAAAAAAAAGTAAATTTTTTTGTTCCATATTGCAAAACGGCATCCAATTGAGGTATGTGTACAAAACAATCGCCACATCTAGATAAGGTCTTATCAGGACCTATAGGAAAGACTTAATTTTGTGAATCTGTAAATTAATAATAAAAATGTAGACCTGATGAAGATGTTATCTAAGTTGTAACTGTTCATACCAGTTTTAAAATACATTTATGTATGAACTTTCAAAAATCTTTGACATCAGAAAGAAGTTACCCTTACGTATATGTACACCCACACAGCCCCCCCCCCCTCCCCACATCTAATTCGGGGCCCAGGTAACATACAGTAACAGTCTTACCGATGATGAAAGCTTACCATTTGTGGATTGCATTGTTAATCATATGAGCACATTTTTCCATCTGCAATCCAACCTGCAGCACATGTTCACAAATTTTTTTTTTTTCTAAATACCCTTAAAAACTAAATTCTAATTAAATCTTGGGCATATATAATTTATATACCTGCATTTTGAATATTCTAAGGCAAAAGCATTTTTATTTTTTGAAGCTTTACTGTACTTCATCGGAGATCAGTTAGGAATTACCTTCTGAGAAAAGACGAGAGCCAAATCTTTTAACTACTAATGCTGGTCGTAATAAAAAAATGTATTCAGTCCAACATATTTTTTGTACATGTTTAAATAGAAGCATTGGTTTAGTTAAATTAGTTTTCTTTTTTTTGCTTAGAAGAATATGGATTAAACAATTAATAAACGAAAAAAAAAATCGCTTAAAATAATTTAAACTTATCAATATATATTCAAATTAAACATGATCCAGTGAAGTGTATACAAAAATAAATTTGCCCAAAAGAAAAATTTTAAATTATTACTTGAACCTATGTTTAGAAAATAATTTAAATTCATTTAGTATTATCTTGATGCATGAATAGGTACGTTATTTTTCAAAAGATTTTGAATCTTAACAAAATGCAAAATTAAAATTTGGAAATTTAAAATTTTAAAAAGAATTGCAATATCTATTAAAAATAAAATTGTAGTTTTTATTTTATATAGAAAACACTACTCTAATCATTGAAAGATTGAGACCATTCCAGAAAAATGTAGTCTTTGAGTTCTTAAATCTCAAGTTAGTTTTGTTTGAACAAATGATTTAGCTTAGGAATAAAAGAATTTTAATGAAAGCAACCAAGAAAAAATCATCATCATCATCAGTGTTCTGTTGTAGACAGGTCCAATTGCAAGCAGCAAATGTCAGCAATGTCTCTTCCTCCAAGTTGTTCTATTTCTTGCCTCCTCTTTCAGACCTTGATATCCACTTGTAACCAATAGGTCATCCAGGATCATTTTTCTCTTTCTTCCTCTTGGTCTCTTTCCCTCAATCTTCCCCTCCAATACTTCCTTCATGAGATTTTCACCTCTCAGCACATGACCAATCCAGTTCTTTTTTCTTCTTCTAATGTTCTTTAATAAACTTCTCTCTTCCCCAATTTTTTCGAGAACTTTGTCATTAGTCACCTTGTCTGTCCATTTAATTTTCTCCATCCTCCTCCATAGCCACATTTCAAATGCTTCTAGCATCCCAGCATCTCTCTTTCTCAGAGTCCAAGTTTCTGAACCATACAAGGATATTCTCCAAATGTAACATTTTATAAGTCTTTTTCTTAAATCAATATCCATCTGATTTGTAAACAAGAAAAAATATTTGACTTTTTTAATTTAAGTTTAAAATACATTTTTGTAATGTTACCAACTGCTTCATTCTGACAACAGATATTTATAATTTATTAACAAAGTTAAAAGTAAACAAGGTAATTAATGCTTTTAGACAGTGTCAAAAGCAAAGCGGCCCCATAATATACACAAGTTTATCGGAAGCGATCAGATCGTAGTCGGCGATATGCTTCAGCATTTCTTTCTCGTTCTCTTGTTAGAAATGTTAGATTCTTAAAGAGTCTCTGACTTTGAGCGAGACCGTTCTTAACGCAAGCGTGAAGCTTCTCGCTTTGCATCAGCATCTCGTTTTTCCGCACGTCGAGACAATTTTTCAATTTCAATCGCAACAATGGCGTCTTTTGCATGCGCAACAATCAAATTTGTAATGCAGCTCTACAACAATCACAGTAAACGCAACAATTGCGCCTTTTGCATTCACAACAATAACATTTATAATAAGGAAATTAAAACAATATCGGGTTTCTTGGATCGTAGCAACCGATTATTCGCAAACTACTCCTGGGGGGGGGGGGGGGGTCAGGTAGTGGTCACCTACTTTTGGATGCTGAACACAATGGTGAAGGTTTCATTCTAATATCTAACCGTTTGGCCACTACAGTGTGAGACATCCAGCACAAAAACAACACCAATAGCGGTTCCCTTTTTTTTTTAATAGACAAAAGAAAAAGTTCATTTTTAATGAACTGAATACAGATTTCCAACTCTCAAGATTGGTATCATCTGCTTGAATTTTATTATTACGGAAACCAAAAACCATGAAATGGCTAATTTTGGTCTTTATCCATCAATTTATTTATGCCACAAAGTTTTTTACATTTTCGACGATATTCACAAGTAAAATGGGCGATCATTTCTTGCTATATTCAAGTGAAGGAAATACAGTCGGACCTCTATTTAACGAACCTCTATTTTGCGAACTTTTCTTTGGAACCAAGAACATTTTGCTAACTTCTTCGTAAATTAACCTCCAAATAGCGAAGTGCATTTTCTATTTAACGAACTTTTTCGTGGTATCTATTTTTTTTTTTTTTTCACCGAAATGTTTTTATTGTCAATATTCCCTTAGAAGAAATGAAAGAAATGTGGATACAGCTGAGAGAAAAAGAAGAAATTAACGATGATGTGCTGATTGATGATTATCTTTCACTTGATTTTGAAGTTGAGACCTCGGAAACACTAACTGAATCGGATATTTTGGACAGTGTAAAAAATAAAACAATACAGCAACGAATTGCGATGAAGATGAAGATGATGAAAATGGAAATGATCATGATGAAGAAATCAAAAAAAAAACTTTCGTATGATCATTTGAAACAATCCGACCCGGATTACAATTTGAAGAAAATACTAGAAGGGGTTTTTGGTGCATTGCAAAGATGCGAGATGTACTAAGAGCGAAAACACTTTTTCAAAAAAAAAAACTCGGACGAAATTAACAGACTTTATTAGTAAAATTTAAGTTCGCATGTGGTAATGTATGCTTTGTCCTTAAAATCAATACTTTTTTTTAATAATATTTATTGTTTATTTACTTTAAATCTGTTTTATGTAGTTTAAAGTCATTTTAAAAGGTGAATCTCTATTTAACGAATTTTCCATATAACGAAGTTTTTTTCGGGATTTAGCGACTTCGTTAAATAAAGGTCCGACTGTACTGTAAGAATGAAACAGACAGTCCTCACGAATTTTAATGCTTTACATAGTAACTTCGCATCTTTTGTTGATAAAGGTCTTAAAACAGTTTCGTTTGTGTAATGATTTTGTGTCTAATAATGGATAGTGAATATTATTTTTCTCAATTTGTACTGACAAATGGATAAGGAAATCTGAATATTAACAATTTAAAATTTTATTTCCCTCTGCAATTGAAGCAGTTGAACAATTGATTCAAAATGCAATAACTCACAGATATTAAAGGTAATAATCGTATTTTTTTTCTTATTGTTTCTTTTTATTTTTACTTACAAATTTGAAGAGTACAACAACTTAAAAAGAAGAAGTTCAGCAATGTTGCAGATAAATATTAAATTTTGCTCCTTTTTTTTGTGTGTAACACAAGGTTTTGCTCCAAACACAAATTCCAGCCAAGAATTTCTACAATTGTTACTTAAGAATGATCGCTGCGTTTAATGGTGAATGTTTAATGAGCAATGTCCGATATTCCAGAATATTCTCCGAGATCTATCTTGACAGATTAAACCCAAAATACATGCATACAAAACTCAGTACGGTAGCTTAGGAGATATTCACGGGAGAAGAAAAAGGCATATTTTGTTCAGTTATTGTTTGATAAAAAAGATAAAGCATTGCAATTAAAAGCAGTTAATAAAGTTTATTATTAAGAACAATTAGAAGATCTTGCGGTGTATATCATTATGCCAGGTACCACAAAAAAAACTTGACTTAATTCAAAGGTTAATAACCTTAACAATTCAAATCTTATGCGATTGAGATTTGGCTCACATTAACAAATGAATATAATCTATAATTGCTACGAGCTTTAAATACTTAGGTTCTGTAGTTTTATTAAAGCTAAAAAATTAAAACATAGATCTAAAAAGAGGAGAATTCATATGGAGAATACATCCATACCCCGAATTCCGGCGTTTCGAACTTACGTCTGTTTTCAATTGGCACATGCCCCGGGCTTGCGTCCGTTTGCTTCGGACTTACATCTGATTAACGCCCACCTACATCGTAATTTTTTTTTTTTTTTCGTCAGCCTAAAGAAGATTAAAGTCAGTAAGGATTTTTCTACTCTTCACCTTTTTATAGGGTAGTTCTACAGAAAAAGTCATTTTAGACACTCCCCCCCCCCCTCCTTGTAAAGCAAAAATAAACCGATGCCCGAACCACCCAGCCCCTTTATGCTTACCAAATCATTAACAGTAAATACTGAACAATAAATTTAAACAGTCAAAATTACATGATATTCACACCTGAATTAAAATATAACCAATTAAATATAAAAGTACACATGGAAAATGCTGAGGAAAATGTCTATCTCGCGTGCTTGTTTGTCTGTCTTACTTAAGCATTGCTCAGATCTACCCCCTTTCCTTTATCAGCAAAAATAAGCTAAGCTTGAACCCACTTGAATGCTTACATAATACTTTCCCCTAACGAGTCCCAAAAGCTATTTCCTGGGCGCTACATGGAAATGCTATATTGTAACTGTTTTAGTAAAATTACAGGTAGATCCCATTATACGCGGTTTCGTTATCCGCGTATTTGGATATACGCGACACAAGTTTAAAGCCCAGTGATGCCATCTGTTAACACTACGCGGAAACAATAATGCGTTTGCGCATCTTTTGATGTTTTTGTGAAGACGTGAGTGCTCAGATCAGATTAGTTGAGCTGTAAAGCTGTTGTGAGAGGATCTATATTTAAAATGCTAGGCAAACGGAAAGAAAGTGTGTCTATCGAGGGGAAGAAGCGTTTACGAAGGTCGTATTTGTTAGAAACAAAGTTAGAAGTTATGACAAAGGTTTTGGGACTTAGTGAATCCACTGTGAGAACTATTCGTGACAATGCGGGATCAATTGGAAAAAACTGCTCAATCTTCAACCAACTTGGGGGTAACTTGAGTGACCAAATCTAGCTCGGAGTGATGGAGAAGATGCTAAGCCATTGGATTGAGCACCATAACAAGCAGCACATGCCTCTTGCTGGAGCTGCTATTCAAGCTGAAGCCAAAAGCAAACTAAGTATGCTGCAGATCTGACGAAAGAAGAGGACGATCCAACACCTTTCTCGGCCAGTTCAGATTGATTTGATCATTTCAAGCATCGTTACGGCTTCCATAGTATAAAACGGACGGGGAAGGCAGCTGTGGCAGATGACGTCGGAGCAGAGGAATTTAAACAAAGATTTAAGCAATAAAATATATTTTCAGTGTATTATTTTGATTTTCTGCATTAAAATTAAGTTGCAGAAAGATAATATTGGTTGCTGGTAATCTAAATATATACCCAATTATTTTAAACTGAATTTGTGAATATGTGAGAACTTAACCCTATTTTGTTCATATAAAATGCCTTCCGTCTTACGCGAATTCGGTATACACGTCGAATTCGCGGAACGTATCTATCGCGTATACCGAGATCTAGCTGTATTTATTCCCATTTGCGTTACATGTATTTATATTTCTTGTTTATTTATTATTGTACAGTGTTTATTTTAATTATAAATGCATAATTTACGTCAGTTATGCACGTATATGATTATTGTAGTGCAGTACATAGATAGATAAGTGGAAACTAAATCTAATAATTTGATTTATCATTTAACCACTAATTTTTTATTTCCGTGTATTTCCTGTTCCAAGTTGGAACATTTCCCTATAAAAAAAGATTCGGTATCGGAATATAAATAATCGAACCATCAATGTGGGATGATAAAAGTTTGTAATATTCATCATATCTAGAATTTAAAATCATATTATTTATTTATCTGTTAACTTCTATAATTTCCCTTTAAATTTGAATTTTATTCTTTTTCCAATAAGTTCAATTCATTGATTTATCTAAATCAAAACTATCCCTATTTTTTCATGCTTTTTAAAAATGTTATTTAACCATTTTTTTTTTCATTTCTTGGTTCTATATTATCAGTTCTTTGAACTATTCAGGGATACCTATTCTCCTAAAATTTAGTATCTTTGTAAATATCCAAATGCTCTTTTAATAGCTTCAATTTCAAAGTCATAACATAATTTGGCTTTTATCTTTTTAATTTAAAAAATATTTATTCAAACTCATATCACAAACTTCCCTAACATCATCATCTAATTCCATCCTATACTAAACTATCCTATTTACCATTCTATAAAGTAAAAAGTTTATCTTATTCTAGTTTTTCTATGCATTTTGTCACCTAATTTAATTAATTCACATGTGAATTTAATTTATTTACTTTTTCGTTCTCTATTTATCTGATTTTATTCGAACTCCCAAATCTTATTAAACTAAAAAAAAAGTCCGCACGCTCAAAGAAGAACCTCCCCAGAATGCAACGCAGATTATAGATTGATCTTTCCTGGCTTTTAGTTAACATTCAAATGGAAGAGAAAATGGTGGTCGCCCAACAACGATGTGAAAAGTAAAAAGGATGCGTTGAAGGTCACTGCAGAATATACTACTAAAATTAGAATGTTAATATTGCGAATGACGTAACAATCAAAATCGTCAGGAGAACTCTTTGGAGCCAAACGAGGCCTTTTTCTCCCTGGCGTTCGTAGCAATGGCGACTTTAAATTCTCTTCACCGTTGACAAACTCACTCCAGTATATTCTGCAGTGACCTTCAACGCATCCTTTTTACTTTTCAAATCGTTGTTGGGCGATACATCTTCTAGAAATCGACGAGCTACGTTAAGAATAATTTCCCTAGCTTGCCTGTTGATAACTCTTCCTCGTCGAAATGTTGACTGTGAACCCGCGACCGCCATTTTCTCTTCCATTTGAATATTAACGAAAAGCCAGGAAAGATCAATCTATAAGCTGCGTTGCATTCTGGGAGGGTCATCTTTGAGCGCACGGATAATAATTTATAATCCACATGTAACTTATTGCATGGTAATTTTTCGTATTTTCATTTTTAATCCCACTAGGCCATCCTCCTGTCTACCCCTGGTAAGTATGAGATAATCCAAGAAGAATCGATTCCAAGCGGTTGTGGCAGAAAGTGATATTTTATTCCTTTTTGAATGAACTCATTTTTTGATAGCGTGCGAACAAATAGAATAAAAGTAGAATTGGATATTGGGGACCAACAGTAGTCAAATGGTTAGCGTTCCTGACTGCGAGGACGAAGGTCCTCGGTTCGAATCCCATGCAAGGCGAAAAAAAAAATATATTTTATAATCTGACTTTCTCAGCAAGGGAAACTAATAATTAACAATTGCGACGGACAGTCAGAGAAATAAAAGATTTTAGTAGTCTTAGTTCTTGAAGCTTTATTATTTTTTAATTTTACTAATACTTTATCTCATTTTCTTCTATAACTTTATTATATCCTACATTGTTATCTTTTAAACAGTACTTTTCTTCTCCAATATCCCTTTTCACCTTATAATTCGCACAAGCGTCCCTTCCTATTAACTTAATAAAAAAAATTCTCTTTATTTTGTATATCCACGTGCTCTTCAAAATTTAAAAAAAGAGTTATTTCCTTTAATGTCCTGTATTATTTATTAAAATTCGATAAATAATTCGGGACTTTTTTTAAAAAATTTCAAAGTATTAATCTGCTTTAATACTCTTGAATTTTTTTTTCTAAATTTTTATATTTATAACCGTCATAGTCTTCTTTGCCTTATTTGTTATATTCTTTATTTTCATTTAGATACATTAATCTTTTCCTTTCATTATGGCGCCTCTGTATTTTTTTTAAGTAAACTTTACTTTTTTCTTCTTTTCTTCATCAAATTAATCTATCATTTCCTCCGAATTCTCTATCTTTCATAGATAGAGAATAATTCTTTCTTATTGTTTATACAAATGTTGATTCCAAACTATTTATGTTATCTCCTAAATTCATATTTAATTTACTTTTAATTAAGGTTCTTTTTTGCAATTTTTTTTCCAAATATTATAATTCTTACCTTTATCTTTCTTCATTTTAATCTCATCCCCTATTGCTTTACGTATAAAATATTTTCTTATTATTTAGTAATTAATAATAAGAAATATAATCTGAAGTTGGGATTGATAAAAAACTCGAAATAAAATCCTTTTTGAACAATATGTTATTTGCAAAACACAACTGTACTCCTCTCATTTCCAGGAAAAATCCAATTCCATTGAGTAGTTCTAAATTATTTTCTTTAGCCCGTTCAATTAGTTTTACCCTCTTTAGAATTACTAATAATCTATCTTCTTTCAATTCATTATAGTGTGAATTGCATTTGAAATTTCCTATCTAAAATTAAAATCTCCTAATAAAATTATAAGTACCATACAGTAAACACTGGTTTACAGGCGGCCCTCTACTTTCGCACAATTCGCTATTTCGAACATTTTTAAAAATTCAATGGACCACTTGAGGTTTACGCCCCTATCGACGTCACCTATGACGTGTATCCCACATGCGGCGAGAGCTAATGGGATAAACAAACATATAACTTTGTTTGAATTACTTGAAAAATCGTCGATATTTGGTATTTCATGACGATGGTTCAATACTGTGCAGATCCAGTACTGTAATAATTCTGTAAAAACGCTTGGAATATCCTTCTTTAATATAATATTTCTTCTGTATCTAAACCGGTTAAAACAAAGCACGTGGCTTTGTTTATCCCACATGCGAAGCAGTAGCATGGTGGGATATTTTGTAACTACGAAGCTCCGCCTATCCTCAAGTGATCCATTAAATTCTATCCTTCTTTGAAAATACATTGCTGTCGCCTTCTTCAATAGGCGATAATCAACTCTATATCCAATCTGAAGATTTTGGAAGGCTTACAATCGTTGCATCCAAATAAAAGCTTTTAGTTCAGCCTCCATATCTATTAGGGTTAAAATGAAGCACATGGCTTTGTTTATCCCACATGCGAAGCAGTAGTGTGGTGGGATATTTTGGAACTACGAAGCCCCGCCTATCCTCAAGTGGTCCATTTTTAAAGATTTTTGTCGATAATGCAAAAATTGTTCGGTTCCACAGAGCGCGGTAGCTCGCCAGCACTCACACATTGTCGCCTAGTGTAGCGGACTTCTCGGAATCGTCACTAGGGTTCCGAGCCGCCGCGCCGGTGGCGGGAGCCGAATATCATATTAAACAGGTTTAGTCTTGCGTTAGGGTGCGTGCCGATGCGTTGTGTGTTTTGCCAATTTATTTGTTTCTGTTTAAATATTTCGCCCTTTTAAATATGTAAACATGAGTGAGAAACGGAGAAACTGCAGTGATGATACGAACAAAAGAAATTAAGGACTCATAAACTTCATACGATTGAGACAAAGATGGAAATAATTAGACATTCTGAAAGCGGTGAATCTTTTGCTTCAATCGGCCGTTCGTACGACATAAACAGTCTACGATATGTTCAATTTTCAAAAACAAGAATAAAATTCAGAAATTGTGGAAATATATCTTCAAAGATTTTTTCCAAAAGACACGGCATAGTGATGGATGAAATAGAAAGATCTTTGTCATCATGGATTGATGATAAACATCAAAATGATGTCCCTCGGAGTTTTTCAATTATTCAAACTAAGGCTCTTTGCATGAAGATTGGAAGACTAGATTAAAAGAAGATTCTAACACGGTGTTTTAAGCAAGTAATGGCTGGTTCGACAAATTTCAAAATAATGAGGTATTCTTTACGTAATATTAAATTCACTGGAGAATCGTTTGATGCAGATAAAGAAGCTGCAAAAGAATTTATTTTCTCATTGTCCAAAATTATTGTAGATGGAAAATATTCTCCTAGCCAAATATTCAATGGACTATCATGGAAGAATGTGATCCCAATGGAGAACTTAGGTCTCAAGTACGTAGGTCGATTGAGAAAGACACGGCATTTTATAGAACTCTTTATCAAGAAAAGAAAAAAAAGGTGGTAATCAACTAACTCTTGACAAGTTAATAAAGAAAACATTTAAAAGCACTTAAACACGCCTCGTTAACTTAATTATGTTGTATTTTAAAATACAATTTTTGATACTTGATTTTTAGCTCTTTGAAACTAGCACGATGAAACTTCGCATTACACACAGCGAGCGTTTTTTTAAAACAGCGACTTCCTAATAGATAAATAGTGTCTTATAAACACTGGAGTCTCCTGATCTATCTCCATTAGATCTTTAGGGGTACATAAAATCTCCAGTGCGTGAAATTGTGGCAGAGAATATTCGGAACCACCCTATGATGATCGGATCAGCAACGGAATCATGCAACCAATTGAAATACTTTAAGTGGAGGGTATTTCACTAAATTACTATTTCACTATGGTACAACTCCTGCAGAATACTAATTCAATTAGATTAATCATGGTGATAAACTTTAACAGATCTTCAGATCTTCGTTAAAATCATTATAATTGCTGCATTCTTACAATGTATAAGTGCTAACTTTAATGATTATCTTAATTGCAGTACTTTTCATCTTTTTTGTCAAACAATAAGCAAGAAAAAAAACTGAAAGAAACTTGCCTTTTCTTTCTTTCTACTTCTCCCATGACTATCTCCTAAACTACTGTTTTTTTGTACATAGTTTAGCGGTATACATCGATCATGATAGATCTCAGGAACACCTTCCTGAAATATTGGACATTCCTTACGAAGTACCCTGTACACAATTTTAACGAGTAAATTAAGGTTTTAGGAAATAGAAACAACTTCCTTATGGTGTCATTATCTATGGTATTTTAATAATTGTGTTGATTTATTTTAAAGGTTATACTTTTAAGGGAAGATTTACTTCAAGTTCTTATTTCTCATTTCTTCTCAAATTTCACAGTGATTTCAAATTTAGCTATTCAATATATATTTATAGGAATTAACACATTTTTGTCTTCTTCTTGTACTATTACTTTGTCTTGGTAGTCAACTTGACATTCTCCTTGGACGATCTATAGAACCATTTCTAAATAAAATTCGAAATTGTGTTTATTAGTGTTTCGTTAGTAATAAATGTAAAACAATTTCGATTTTTATTTTGTGTGCGGCTGGTTCTTGACCAAAGTAATTAATTGATTAACTAAA
>JAFIDM010009631.1:155209825-155220721 GCA_023159025.1 Thereuonema tuberculata
CCCCCCCCCCCATACATTTTTCTTTCTTGAAAGTAAGAGTTTTGTCGGGAAAGACCCGGAAAAAAAGTCCACATTCATCAACATTGAATATATCGCAATGTTCATACCGCTTCAAAATTTCACCTAACACGGATTTCTTCCAATCACTTAAAACGTTATCATCCACATCACCAGCTTCACCGCACACTGTTTTAAAATTTAAGTCATGTCTTAATTTAAATCTCTGTATCCATCCATTGCTCGCCATAAAATCGTTCTCTCCTAATTCGGCGGCTATTTGTAGATCTTTTTCTTTCAGTACTAAGCACGATATAGGCACATTATGTGCTCTAGCAAATTTTATCCATTAGAGAAGGCCTTCTTCTACTTTCTCATACGGTGATAAACGCTTCCTTTTTCTCTTTCCATTACATGTTTCTGCAACAGTATGCGAGGACAGAATATTGTTGAGAGTCGTTCGTGGTATCCCACGCTCTTTGGCAAAACATGCTTTCGATACATTATTCAAAATCTTCGAAGATTTTCTTTTTCTCTGATAGAGACAACGTTTTTCTTTTTGTCGACATCATAACACAAGCACAGAAACGGTTGGAATGAGATCCTTTCCTTCGACTTCCTGGTGAACAACGATGGACACGTGACGCGATGGGAACGGAGAAATATCCTTCCCACTCGTCCAGGTGTGGGGAAAGCTGTTCCTTCCGTCAGAAGGAGAAATGACGCCGATAAAAGATCGTATCCACGGAAAATTTCTTGGAATTGAATCAGTGTGGCACTGAAATCACAGACAAAAGTGACCTTATATGCGATTACGGTATTTAAGACCTGACCATATATCCGATATTTCATATCATAGAATTCCTATTCAATGAGCCGGTACTTTAGAAAAGTGACCTTATATGCGGGGTGACCTTATATGCGGATGACCTTATATCGAGGTCTGACTGTATAATGAAAAATAATACATGATGAAAAGTTAAAATAATGTATAATTAAAAAGTGAGCCTACTAATTGACAATTACAGTAGTGAAATCTATGTGGTTTTTGAATCTCTTGTACATAAAGATTATTATTTATAGTTAGTCTAGCATTTATAGTTAAGAATTTATGTGCAATCAACTGCAAAAACCAAAGTTACCAAATATAATTGATAATACATTCAGTATGAATACACAAAATAAAATTAAAAAGAAGAAAATAAATACAAATATTATTCGCATCTAACTGATATGACTATACAAAAAAAAAATGCTCAAATAATCTCAAACTTACAATGGTAATATTTATTTCAAACAATGAAATCCTTTATTAATCTAGACCTGTCACTATTCTAAAATTTCGTTATTGTCAATTGTTGAAGGAAAAAAATCTGCAGAAATTTATAAGAAAAAAGAAATAGAAAAGGATGACAATCAAAATAAGAAAAAAATAGGATATTTTGGAAATGTAAACTCTACAGAAAAATTATTGTGTAATCTAAGAATTAAAAACTATTAAAGAATGCTACTATTTAAAAACATGCAATATATAAATTTATTACATACATATTAAAACTAGCTAAAATACCCGTGATTCGCGCGGGTTACAACGATCACTTTGAAACTTTTCCAGTTGGAAAAAAAGTCACGTGGTAGTTACAAATTAATATTATATTCGTATTATGTTATATTCCTTACCATCCACAATTTCTACACCAACTAAGACAGATCTTTAAAAATAATAATATTAGAATAGCCTATAAATTGAATAATAAATTACATTATCCAATACAACCCAATACAATAGAAATAACTGCATCCAATCAAAAAGGATGTATTTACTTAGTCCCCTGTTTAGATAATAATTGTTATTATATTGGAAATACGGGCCAACAAATAAAACAACGTCTCACAAACCATAAAAGTTGCAAAAAAACAGGAAATATATAAGCTTCCAACATTGCCAATCATGTTTATGACACTAACCATAACATAGATTTTCATCATTTCTTAATATTAGGAAAGGAAAAGAACAAAATGCGAGAGAAATCGTAAAATTATATTTTATTTCATAGTTAAATCCTTACAACACACAGTTACAAAATAAATCAATAACAAAATATATAAGCAATTTCAGGTTCATTTTAAAAAGCAAAGAAGCAAAAAAGAGACGATTGATCAAGTTGAAATTAAACCAGATATAATTCCCAACCCCCGGGATGAATACCGAAAGTTTCAACAAGAACTGCAAAACACACCAATCAGGATCCAATTCTTCAAGACTAATAACAACACGAGAAGCAAAAAACCAATAGGATTTTTTTTAAATTTAGTAATTTAATTCAAATGTATTTCATTGGTTAACACAATGTATATAATGTAGAACCAATCTCAGTTTTATTATGTTGACAATGGACTCTGTAGGAAGTCCGAAAAGCTCCATCAATATATGTATTTTTAATATATATATATATATTAAATTAAATAGGCACTGAAAATTATTTTAATCAATGTAATATTCCTATTTTGTAACTCGATAAACTCTAGATATCAAATTAATATCGAAATCGCAGAACATCCCACCCCTTTTTACCCTTCTCCACAACCTTATCACTTCAAACCTTCCCCAGTTGATACAAAATCACGTGACGATTACAAAGTAAAGTTATATTTTTATTTTGTAATTTTGCTTATTTAGAAAATTGGGATTCCAAAGCGAGGCTCAGGTGCGGACGATCGCAGTTTTTTGAGCTCCGCAAATGGTTAGCAAACTGATTGATTGTAATTCGGTGTAGGTGTGCTCAAAGTGTGAAAATTATTTGTACAAAGTTCTGTGGAAGTTCAATAAGTTATAAAGGATAAGTAAAGAAGAAAATTACTTATAAGATATTCGAAGAATAAAATCATGTGAGACGCAGTCCAATTAGAAGCGATTAGGAAGGTGGATCAACTTGTGTGGCCTGTAAGTACTCTAATTACATATAAATAGGGATACAAACTGAAAACAATAATTAATTGAACTGAACTGAACTGAACTTTTGAATTTATTTGATTAAATAAGCCAGTGAAAATATTAAGGCCGTCTTAAGTAATTTAAAGATGGAAGAGTTCATTAGCAGAAGACCTCGTGCAGGTAGTTTGGGTAGTTTAAATTCCTCTAAATCTTGCATTAAAGATAGCAATGATTCAAGAAGCCAGCTGGATATATTTGCTACTAGAAGTAATATAAGTAGATCTCCGCCGGAGAAAAGACCAAAAAGAAATACTGAAGCGGAGAGTCAATTATCAGCGTTAGAGTCAGAAGAGGCCATTAACAAGGTAGCAAGGGAAAGGGAAGAAAATAAGCTGAGTGCTAATTTCCAAGAAAATATATTAAAAGTTCTTCAAGAATTGAAGAAAGATATAGATGTAGTCAAAGAATTGAAGAAAGATATAGAAGCAGTCAAAGAAGAAACAAAGCTAATTAAAATAATAAAAGAAGAAAATGAACTCTTTAGAAATAAAATGATATATCTCGAGCAACAGATAAAGTCACTTAAGGAGGAAGAAACGAAGAAGGCGATAGAAAAAGAGAAATTGGAAAGAGAAATTAAAGATTTAAAAGAAAAGGTGATAGAAATGGAAAATAGGGGAAGAAGAAACAACGTAGTCTTCTATGGAATAAAGGAAGAAAATGAGGAAACATGGGAACAAACGGAATCAAAAATAAAAGAAATATGTAGAAAGCCACTAGCAGTGGAGGTCCAATCCATCGAAAGAGCACATCGATTAGGAAAAAGAAATACAAAGGACACTTTTAAGGTACGACCGATTATTGTAAGATTCTATGACTGGAAGGAAAAAGAAAAAATTATAAGAAATAGATCTAACCTTAAAAGTTCGAAGATTTATTTGGATGAAGACTTCTCAGCAGAGACTAGAGCAATAAGGAAAAAGTTAATAGAAATCATGTTACAAGAAAGGAGAAAAGGAAACTCAGCGAAAATTATTTTTAATAAGCTAAAGATAAATGATAAAATATGGTCGTATGAAGAATGGATGAGAAAAGCTAAATCAGATGAAAGGGGGAGAGTAAATGAAATAGTTGTGAAGAATAGTGAAGAAAAAGTCTCAAAAAACGTGAAATCATAATTAACCAAGGGGAAGAAAGCTTAGAAGGTTATCAACAGAGATTTCAAAAATTTGAAAAATTGTTAACAAGTTATAATAGTGAAGGGGAAGAAACTAATTTACAATCACTGAATGGAAAAAAGAAAAAGAATTTCAATAAGGAAAAAGTTAAAAATAATGCTCCAACGATAGTAGCCTGGAATGTGAATGGTTTAATGAATAAGGATAATAGTGATCTAAGGAAAGTGCTAAATGACTTCGATGTAATAATTTTAATTGAAACATGGTTGTTAAAAGCTGAAAACATTGAAAATATTGGTTTAAGTAATAGGTATGAATGGAGTCATAAATTAGCAGATAAACAAAGTAAATTTGGAAGACCAAGTGGGGGCATTAGTTTAGGAATAAATAAGAGCAAGAATATTTAATTTGTGTCGCAAAAGATTTATGAGGATTGTATTATTGTAAATATTGTGAGTCGAAAAGATCCCTATAAGTTTATTGCAATTTATAATAAAGATATAAATAGATTATTAAATAAATTAAACGAAAACATTATAGAGGATTTAAAAAATGATGTAAATATAATTGTTATAGGGGACATGAATGTGCGCATAGGTAATTTAAATTGTAAATGTTTTAATCCTAACTTTGAGGAAGAATTATTATTTGAAGATAGAAACTCATTAGATAAGGTGTGTAATAAAGATGGAAAATTACTTATGGAATGGGCAAGAGAAAATAATTTAGAAATTTTAAATGGAAACTATGAAAATAATAATGTAGGAAACTGGACTTATATTGGTAATACGGGATGCTCAGTGATCGACCTATGCTTTGTTAATGAAAAATTCTTAAAAAATGATATTTATTTTGAAGTAGGGGAGTGTTGGATATCAGACCATCTGCCAATCTCAGTAACAAATAGGGTATGTAGAAAAAAGGTAGTTGAGAATGCAACAAAGAAATATATATGGGAAGAGAGTTTAATAGGGGAGAATATAAATAAATGTATAAACAGGTAATCTCAGAAAAATTAAACGATTTAAATTCTATTCACGAAATAAATGCATTTGATGAAAGCTTTACAAAATTATTAAAAGAGGGGGTACATAGTATAAGAGAAAAGAAAGAAAATATAGAAGAAAAGGGATGGCGTGATAAAGAGCTTAAAGATTTAAAAAAAAAAGGTAAAAGAACAGTTAAAAAATTTTAAGAGTGAAAATACAATAGAGGAAAGAAAAAAATATATAGCATTGAAAAAACAATTTTAAAAAATGTGCAAAGAGAAAAAAAAATTATGGGAGGAAAACATAAAGGAAAATTTTGATAGGATTAATACGGGTAAGGAATTTTGGGACATGATTAAGAAATACAGAGGTAAAGTAAGAAATTGTGACTATAAAAAAGAAATAGATGATGAGGTATTGGAGGATCATTTTATCACATTATTGGAGGGGGTTAGAGCTTCGAAGACTGAGAAAAGTAATAAAATTGAAAAAGGGAAGGAAAAAGAAAGTGAAAATAGGTTAGTGAAGATAGAAGAGGAAATAGAACTATTTAATGAAGAAGTCAATCTCACAGAATTAATGTCAGTTTTGAAACGCTTAAAAAAGAATAAAGGTGCGGGCCCCGATGGGATAAAAAATGATTATATTAAGAATATGCCTACAGAAGGGATTAAAGTATTTTTACGATGGATGAATTGGATTTGGAAGGCCGAAAAAATCCCGGATAATTGGAGAACTGGAAAAATTATCCCTATTTATAAATCGGGAAATAAATGCGACCCAACTAACTATAGAGGAATTACATTATTAAATACATATTTTAAGATATTTGGAGAAATTTTAAGAGGTAGAATAGAAAAATGGTTAGATGAAAAAACTTTGATTGTAGAAAATCAAGCAGGTTTTAGGAAAGGTTATTCGACAATAGACAATATGTTCGTTTTAAATACTTGTATAAACTCAAGGTTAATGGAAAAAAGAAAGAAATGGTATGCATTATTTGTAGACTTTAAAACGGCATTTGACTCCATAGATAGAACGATATTATTAAAATGTTTAGAATAAATAGGAATAAAGGATAAAGTTTTGAGAATAATTAGGAATATTTATGAAGAAACTATAGTTACAATTGGAAGAGGAACCGAAAAAATTAAATTTAATAAAGGTGTAAGACAGGGGTGTGGCCTAAGTCCCGTTTTATTTATAATTTTGATTAATAATTTAGAACTAAAGAGAAGAAAGATGGGGTGGAACTAAGATAGGAAAAGAAAAAATTTATAGCTTATTGTATGCGGACGATTTGGTGTTAATGGCGGAATCAAAAGCAGAATTAGATAAGATGATTAAGATACTTAAGGAATTCACAAAAGTTAATAAACTAACAATAAACTTAAAGAAAACAAAAATTATTATTTTTAGGAGAGGAGGAAAAAGAGCGAAAAATGAAAAGTGGCACTGGGATAATGAAGAAATTTTAGTTACAAATAGTTATCAATACTTAGGAAGATTTTTACATCACAAAACAGTATAAATGAAAACGTGAAATATAGAAAAGAGAAAGGTGTTGCAGCGGCTTGGGAAGTAATTAAATTAATAAAAAGATCAAAATTAGAGGATTGGAGTAAAATTAGATTTTTATTTAAAACAATGATAAAAAGTATAGTAAGTTATGGAATGGAAATGGATGGATGGTTAATTAGAGAAGAATTTGAATCCATACAAAATTTGTTTATGAAAGTTATTTGGTCGATGGATAGAGATGTCCCGGGATATATTATTAATGCGGAATTAGGTCTGATTCCTCTTCGTTTGGATTTGTTGAGGAGAGCATTCAAATATTTGGAAAGAATAATAAATTTAAATATAGCAAGACTGCCGAGAGTGTGTTGGGAGGATATGGTTAAGAAGGCAAAAATTGGAAAATTAAATAATTGGACAAAAAAGATTAATGAAGTATTTATTGAGGCTGGTTGGGTTGTGGAATGGGATAGAGCGTTAGAGGTCGATTACTGGGCATCCAATAAGGAAAAAGTTATAATGAGAATCGGGGAAATAACAATGCAAAAAATGTATAATAAAATTCAAAATTTGACATATAATGAATATTATAAATTTTTAAATTGGCAAATAAATGGTTCCTACTACATCTGCACAAAAGTCAAAAATAGATATATAAAAGAAGTAGTATATATATTAAATTAAGAATAGGTTGCATATGGAGAAATAGTAAATACCGGAAAAACATAGAAGATAAATGTTGTAGGTTGGGTTGTAAAGTAATAGAAGGGTGGGAACATGTAATTTTTGACTGTGAGAAATTGACGAAGGAGAGAGAATTGTTGGAAATTGAGAATGTAAAAGATAGAAGAGGTTGGTGGTATAATATATTGTCTGCTCAGTATGTAAATAAAAAATTATGTAAATTTATAATAACATTTATTGAAAAAGGAAAAATATGGAATTAATATAGAAATAATTGTAATTGACTTAATTGGAAGCGTATGGGTTTTAGTTTTTATCTTTTCATTAATATTTTTGAAAAATTGTTATTATTTATGTCGGATACTCCTTTATAGTTTCTTGATATACATGAATGATATATTTGCATTTTTGTGTATTTTTTTTTCTCTAATATTGTTGTTATTATTATTATATTTTAATTAGTTATTAAGAGAGAAGGATTTATGTAAAAACAAATTTAATTTAAACCTAACTTGTAATATAATTAATTTACTAAGAATTATATAAATGGCTGAGATATCAAATATACTTAAGCTTTGGAATCCTGACTTGTAAAGAGTATAACCCCGAAGAAGTTAAATAAATTTTACTTACTTACTTATTTAGAAAATTGAATCTTATCTTCATTGGCTATCAAACTGCTCCGTAGGTGAAAATTTCCAGAACTTCTGGAAAGATACAGAGGTATTAAGCTACAGTTCTAATAGAAAAGCATGACGTTATTTGATGTTGTAACATAACAAAAGTATGTATTAACAAATAGTATGTATTAAATCATTGTATTAACAACGAGATAAAGATATTATATATTGAAAGAGACACCAAGATAAGAAAGATAATAGAAAGTATGTGGTGTATCCGGAACACAAAAAGAAAAATATGAATAGGAATGATGGTATTGAAATAGAGAAATATTTCATAAGATTAGCTAAAAGTTTGTAGATAAAATGTGCACAAAATGCAATAATAAGGTTACAATCAATGAACTAGATTGTTAAGTCGTACCATATATTATTTTAAAGAAGCAAAGATTATATGTAAATGGTATTGGTTTCAAATATTGTTAATATTTTTTCTCGAGAAGTTTTTAATCTATTAACTAAAAATGTAATTTGGAGTATTGTTCTTCAACTTATTGTTATTTTAGGCTTGAAAAAGAAAAGACATGTAATCTTTTCGAAACTTTGCTTTTTTCATATTAAGTGTAGTTTTACATTTTAATTTTGGTGTGATGTTAGAAATAACAATAGTTACTCGGCAAATCCAATCTGACATCTCCAAGGAAGCTATGAAGCAAAAAAAAAAACAAAAAACAAAAAACAAAAAAAAAAACCAAACTGTTTGCTAATAAATTAGCAAATTATTAATAGATTGCTAATGCATAGCTGGGAATTTTTATACTTGGTACCTCCAAGGCAGCTATGAAGTTCTAACTAGTTTAAAACTGGAAAACTAGAAAAGAAACCAAAACAAAACAAAAGTTCTCCTATTTGAACAAGAAACCATTACAAGCTGGAATGAAGTATGCATATTAGTAAAGAGTATGGATGTAGGGAATTTGAGCTTTGGTACCAATAAGGACGCTATGAAGGTCCAGCTTGTTGGGGTGACACAGCTGGATTGAAATCTCTTTTACGTTGATGATTCAAAATTAACTAACAAAAAACTACTAAGTAATTGCAAATCTCAGGAAAACGGAAATATATCAACGGAAATCTGTCGCAACGATTGAATAAAAATCTCAGATAGATCTTTCGAAAGATAAAAACGTACACGAGGCATGAACAATATCTTGATATGCTTAAGCAAAAGCTAGCAACCAATTCTAAAAGAGTAAACAGGTACAAAAGCTGCAAACATTCGTAAAAACAAAAGCTTTTCAAGAAAGATGAGAAACTATTTTGTAAGTGCAAAGGTCGAAACCAGGAAAAGCTACCAGTACAGGGTGTACCTAAAATGTGCTGTTCATATCTTGGAAATAAAGCATTTCCAGACCCATGTTTATATGACATTTATTCGTTGTTTTGCATGATTGAATACAACCTTTTAGTTTGGCAGGACATTTCAGGTGCACCCTGTATAATGGAATGCTCACTGTAGAGGAACTGCTGGCGGCAGTTATGATCACACCCAACAACTCACAAATGGAAAAGTTCACCAATATTCTCCATAAACCTCATAATTGGAAAGCATTAGGGGTGGATAAAATGCAAAACTTCTGATATAAGAAATTTTTCACTCTCTGTTATTGCAATTCATCAATGGTATCATTAGACGACCAGATGATGCGTCAAAGTTTCATACATTAGATTTGACATACATTATCCCAAAAATTCAGACACAAAAGATCCTAACAATATAGATCAATAACATGCCTACCAACGTTATATAAACTTATTATGGTATACCTTACTGATAAATTTCTAAGCATTTTATTGATAACAACATTTCATTAGAAGAGCAGAAAAAAGCTCACGCGGATGTAAAGAACAACTAGTAATTAACTCGTTGTTATCGAAAAGGCTAGCAAAAGGCTAATATAGAAATATCCATATTTGATATATTGACTATCAAAAAGGCTTTGATCATGTTTCCCTTAGTTGGTTGGTGCAAACTCTTAATATTTATAAAGTGCACACAATGATTAGGAACTCTCTTAAAAAAAATAATAATGCTCCATTGTAGAATTACTGAAATTCTCAATCAAAATGGCAGTTATATTAGAAAGAAAAATCTATAGATTCTCCTCGCTTTACGATAAGTCTACGTTCCAATGAACCCATAATAGTAGAAAATATTGCAAATTGAATAAAAATGTAAATAAATAACTACCATTATTTTGATTTTTACAAATGACTTTGAAAGGAATTTGCTAGAAATAAATTCAAAATTTTGCATGTTGAAAAAGGAGAAATTCAAGATGATGGATATGTAATTTGTAATCAACACGTTATTTAAATAATATAAGAAGAGGATTGGTATAAATATCTAGAAATATTCTAATGGCAAAGTATGGTTCACCGTTAAGATGAAGAAACTGATATTGAAGGACTATTTGAAAAGAGTTAATGCTATTGTGAAAGCATAACCTGAAAGCATATACGAAAGCAACTGATGCCAGAAAAACCGGTAAGGCTTTGAACATCTTTGCAGTTCTTTTAATAACTTATTCTATTGCGGACTCACATTGATTAATTTTCAGAATAGAAGATGTGATCCACAGACAGTCCCGATCAATTGGATTTCTCAAAAAAATATCATTGTAACTATTGAAAAGGCTGCCATTATAAATACCTGTCACATTATTAGTCAATTCTTAAACGAACTACAAAGCTGTGATCGTCAAATTGTTTTCAGCTGCTGTTCTTTGAGTTTAAAAAATCCCAGTGTAAATGACAGCCGAGAATTAGGGAGGGAAAAAAGGTTATAACAATAATAATAATAATAATAATAATAATAATAAGCCCCCATGGACCCTACCTCCTCGCGGTGGGGGCTTCTCAGCACAGTAGGACTTCACAAAAACACTTATGCACAACTGCAGAAGGCTGTGGTA
>JAFIDM010009631.1:155220731-155237038 GCA_023159025.1 Thereuonema tuberculata
AATAATAATAATAATAATAATAATAATAATAATAATAATAATAATAAAATAATTCAATTTTGAATTGGAATATATATTATACTAGTACAGTTGATTCGCGATAATCCGACATTTGACATTCCGATACACTCGGTAGTCCGACGCAGGTTGGTTCGAAAACTGACCGGATTGAGGTGGTCTCGGAAGTGAAATGCACAATCACTTGCGATGAAGTTATGTCGGTTGCAAACACTTTGATACGTTGGTGTGAGGAGAATGAACTCGACTACGAGAACATTTTAATATTAAAAGATATTGAAGAAAAAGTCATGACAGACTCTTTACATAAGAAGAAACAAAAAACGATTACAGATTTTTTTTTAAGCCGTAAATACATATTACGTATTTTTATTTTTTATTTTAAGACATAAAATTATATTTTGCATTACATACTGTAATTTTATTTTTTTAAGACATAAATACAGAAATAAATTAGTATTACATACAGACGTATTCATTTGTGTAAAATTATGCCTAATGAGTTTTTTTTAATATCCTCAATGGCCGTAAAATATGAACTCAATATGTAATGTAACAATATACGTACTGTAGTACGTACAGTACTGTATATACATAACTTAAATTTTCTTGCCTTAGAAGTCAAAATTCAGTTTTAAAAAATAAACCTTTGGTAATCCGACATTTTTGATAATCCGACACACTCTCGGTCCCGTAACTGTCGGATTATCGCGAGTCAACTGTATAATATCCGTCAACAATGTGATGGCTTTTAGTTGAAATAGAGTTCACTGACTGATTGGATGTTCAAGTGTCTTCAATTACGATTCAAAATGGTACAAATGACACTAGATCCTAAGATATCGAACCCAAGGTGGGTGATGTCATCGTAAGACTCCGCGAGATCTGAAAACTCGGAAAGGGCATGCATTCGCAATTAAATGCGCGAAGTCTTTCACTTTGTTAACGAGAATTTCCCATCTGATGTTTCCGGGTGTACGTGAAGATGTTGAGGGATGTCAGTTAAAATTTTCTAAGGGTGTCTCTATCACATTGTATACAAACTACATTTAACTTCCAACTATTGACTCCTGTAACCTGTCCTTTTTTTTTCTCTTTTTCTTGTTAAGTTGGATTACCGGTGGTGTTCGCAATAAAAAATATATTGCTAAGAGGAGAAATATTCATCTTAGGATTCTCTACCATTTTGACAGGATGTCCCAGGAGGAAAGGTCAATATTCTGGGAGGTCGTAGTATCGGTCATTTTAAGAAAAAAAAAAATGTATATGAACATGCGTCCTATTCCGAACGGTTTCCGTGAATGTTCAGTTGCAAATCAAATGTACAATTGCAAACATGCGGCTTATTTGCATATTCGACATTTACGAAGATGGACGGCCTTTTTAACAACACTTGTACATATTACAATCAACTGGTGCTTCATTCCGATTCGCCTGTTTCAGAGAGTGGCGTATTATGGCGGGGAGGAAGGACATTATTGCGCGCCAAATCCAAAATACTGTACATTCAAATAGCCCTTGCTCGGAAATCGTTCGAAATATAGAACACATGTTAACAATGGGTGAGACCAAGTTGTATACAAAATGACATCCTGGTACAGCTGTTTCACGCTAATATGGCGATCATCAGCCAGAAGCAGTCATCAGTACACAACCAGGTCTCGATACACGGGCCTATATGATAAAACCCACCCATTGTTATTTTTACGCGCTAAAAAAATTCATAGAGGCCGTGTGTAGCGGCACATGAATTTTCTTGCCATTTGTCCTTTCGGCAAGTTTTTATTGTTTGTTTTAACTTTTGCGGGTTCCACATTTGTTCCG
Organism: Thereuonema tuberculata; assembly: GCA_023159025.1. Classification (NCBI taxonomy): domain Eukaryota; kingdom Metazoa; phylum Arthropoda; class Chilopoda; order Scutigeromorpha; family Scutigeridae; genus Thereuonema; species Thereuonema tuberculata. Next base: position 155,222,574 of record JAFIDM010009631.1, read on the forward strand.
ACGTTTTAGAACACATGTTCATATACACTTTTTTCCTTAGAATGAGAGATAATATGACCTCCGAAATATTCAACTTTCCTCCTGGAACGCCCTGCATATGCACAATATAAATATCCTGAATTATGTAAACTCTATTTTATTTATAAAAATTGTGAGCAAACGAAACACTCCATTGATTTTAAAGCTTTTCTGTCAGATTATTGGGAAAAAAAAAGTTCTCATAATTCGACCGTTCAGTTTTAATTTCGAAAAATTATGTGCATAATGTGAAAAAGTACGTGATTGTGTCAGCTTTCAGAAAGGTTTTAGTTCAGATAATTTACTTTTAAAAAAGATACCATTTGTCACAGAACAGTAGATAGGATTTCTTCACACCTTTAGGAGCCGACTATTACCACTCAGAAGAGTTTCTGAAACTATCTCAGAAAGTCAATCTATGAACTGTTCTTAATCTCCTGAGGAGGACAGTAATTCAAAAGTAATTCCACATATTGATTTCTTCATTATCAAAATCATCTGTATTCTTCATTTCATGAAGAATCTATAGAAATTCACTACCTGTATACTGCCACGAAGAAAATAGTCCCAATGCAAAACTTATAATCAAAGATGCTCTCAGTGGATTTATATTACTTAAATGTTTCGTTTTTTCTCTTATATCCACAAAATTAATGCTCCTGTAAAGTAATCTTTTTTACTAAACTACAATGGGCAAGACCAAATTGTTTACCAAGTGACATCCTGGAACAGCTGTTTCATACTCTTTGGAGATCATAAGCCAGGAGCACTCACCAATAAACAAGGAGGTCTCAGTACTAAGATTAATTGGAATAATTGCCGAAAGTGGTGCCTCAAAAGAAAATGTAAAAATGACAAAACTCACTAATGAAATATTAGTGAGAAAATTCATGTGCCAGCAGTCCGCCGGCCTCAATGAATTTCTGACGATTATTCCTATTAGCCTCAGTTCTGAGACCTCGTTGTTTACTAGTGACAGCTCCTGGCTGATGATCGCTTTAAGATCGTGAAACAGCTGTTCTAGGATGTCACTTGGTAAACAATTTGGTCTCGCCCATTGCAGTTTATTAATAATTCAATGCGCAAATTGAATTTTTTTATGCTTTAAAAAAATTCATTGGCCTCATGAATTTTCTCACTAATATTTCATTAGTGAGCTTTTTATTGTTTACATTTTCTTTAGAGGTACCACTGTGATACCACTCGGATCTTTTTTATTTTCTCACATGATAGTAATCACGCAAGTGACATGCAAATATAAAATTAATGTTTTTCCTAATATATTTATCGCATTTTAACATTCTAAAATTTATATATAAAACAGTACATTAATCATCCTTAATATCCATGTTCCGATTCAAACGGAAATTGACGTCATTTGCTCCCTAGAAAAAAATTAAGACTCTTTTTGAGTGATGTCTGTGTGTATGTAAAAGAGAAAGAGAGATGTCTGTGTCTGCTATTCAGAATTACCCGATCTTCACTAAACTTCGTATTTCAGAGTTTAGTGTTGTTATCTAGATCTGATTAGGTTTTGGATATCGACAAATAATAAGGGCCACTTTACGTATGGGCCAATCACTGAAATATAACTCGAGAAATAATTAATGGATCTACATCAAATTTCTTATTGAAGAATTTAGTGCTATTATCCAGATCTGAGTTGATTTTGTAATATATAGGCCCATTCTAAGGGCCACTTTATATAAGGTCCTAAAGCACAAAAAATTGATACATTGGAGAAAAAAAATGCACTGATTAAGATCAAACTTTATATTTTAGAGTTACATTTTATTGTCCTGATTAAATCTTGGTGTTTCAAACTCCCGTTTATAGGCTCTTCACAATAAGGACCAAATATAGTAACTCAAAGAATAATATATTAGATTACCGTATTTACTAGCATAATTTCCCCTTTTTTTTCATCAATTTTTGACAAAAAAAAGGGGAGTGGGGAAATTACGCGATGTTTTTCAATTTGAGGAAAAAAAATATGGTGAAAGTGTAAGGAAAACCATGTTAAATATTGATTTTTAAAGCAAGAAATGTAATTAACAACAATTTTATTAACACGCAACATTTAAAATATAAGAAATCACATCTCAACATTTGTTTTTTCTTCAAAGTACAGTTAAGCAATAGGCATGCACGGAAGTGTGTGTGTGCGACTGTGACATAATTTCGTAACTCACGCAGCGCAGCCCGCCATCTTTATAGCTGCTCACTGCATGACGTCAGCATCAGCTGCCTGCTAATAGAGAACTTAACTTTATTCGCGAACTTGACGTTTTCACAAAACACTCGAAATTGTTGTACTGATTCAGAAGGAGTCTGCTCTTGTACTGACCGGGGTGGGGGTGGAATCTTCCCCTAAAGTAGCGTGGGATAGAGAAATGCGATAGTAACGGTACATTGTCGCGTCGTCGTGAGTTGACCGCCAGTCAAGGTCATGTTGGAAACGCGTTGAAGTAGAGGTGGGGAAATTATGCGATAAAAATAAAAATTGAATTTTGTAATCCACAAAAACTGGGGTGGGGAAAATACGCGATGGGGGAAATTATGCGAGTAAATACGGTACTTCATATTTAAAACTTCATATTTACAAGTTTACAAAAATAGTATAAATCTTATTTTGGCATTTCTATAAACCCACCTTATGGGTCATCTTTAAATAAAGGGCCAAGATACGACGCTTTTTGGTAATTCAAAAAATAATGCACTAATTTAAATCAAATTTCATACCTAAAACTTTAACCTCACTGCCGATATCTCATTAACTTTTGGTGATTAGACACCTACTTTAAGATCCACTTTTTTTGAGGTCCCATAAAATACAGCCTTTTATAGCTGTGATATATTTGCTTTTGATTTTGTAGCATGCTTACACTATGGAGATGTGAGAATAGGTTTTAGCTTATCTACATTACTGTTAAGAGCTATTTTATTAACGACCAAAATTTTCTAACTGAATAAATCATTTTGTTTTCTGTAACTATTTACAGTTCCTTAGTATAGAAAAACTCTTGCAATGATTCTATTGGTAATTACATAACGAAATTGTGAAGTTAAAGGATATTTTTTGCTGTTTTCTTAATTGTGGCTAATGAAATGGTGTTTCCTGATTTCAATGGTTTTGTTTTGGAATGAATCATCATAGATCTACATCAGGAATTCTGAATTTTCACCTCTTAAAGAAATAAGAAAATTAGCATTTATTTCTTTCATTTTTAAAAGCAGTGTTAAAGTATATAAACTTTTTCTTTCTTTTTTTTAGTATGATAACTGAAAAAAAACCTGCTTTAATTTTTATTTGAACTTTCAGTTTCTTTTCTTAACTTTTATGTATATGTTGAAATAAATTATTGATTAAATTGTGAATTATAAATAATTGTTAAAAAAGGTTCATTATTTAAAAGAATACCATAAAAATTAAAAAGTGAAAGTCTTTTTAAAATTATAAGTAATTGAAATATATTGACTACATTTTTATTTACCTGCACTTTTGTGAACTTTTTGTGCAAGTTCTTTGTTTGTTTTTTATTACCCCATATTTTTATATTTTTTGTAATCTGAAGACAGATGAAATTAAAAATTAAAATAATAGAGAGAGAGAGAGAGAGAGAGAGAGAGAAAAAAAAATAAAACTGCCTTATGAAATTGCGTTTTTAGCCACAAGAGGCCGCCACTGTCATTGCCACATACATATTTTTCTTTATAAAGCTGACTGCCGAGCATTTCAAAACTAATGATTTGCCACACTGAAGTAATGATATGGCTCCCTTTCCTTTTCCTTTTCCTTTGAAGATAATTATATCTAAATGTCATATTTGTTTTTTATGAGATAATAATCATGAATGAATGAATTACATTATGGATTCTTACGATCTCGAGAAACTACAAAACTCAAAGCAAAAGCAATAATAATTTCTGATATTTTTAACAAAGTAAGCCTTTTCCGTAATCGAGAGATTATTTATTATTAATTATTATGTATATATCTATTACTTACTACTTCGTAGTAATAATTAAACACATTTAGAATTCTAATAAAAAAAAAATTAAAAAAATTACCATATGGAAAAAGAAACATTGAAGTCTTAACTAGTATTCTTTAAAATTTGGTAGCATTTGGTATTTACTCTCTGCAAGTTGTAGACAGCAATGTAAATTATCATTCTATCAAAAGCATTCCAACAAATTAAAGTCTAAAGCGTTTCATACCTATTATTTGCTGTTTACTTATCAATTGTCGTGTTATTAAAATGCCTGGAAAAGCTAGATGGGAATATAACGATATATTCACAGTATTTTACTATGAATCATTTAAATTCCTGAAACTATTATTATTTAACTTCAAAATATCTATCTATCTTATATAAAACTTTTCGATTAAAAGTTTTAATTTTGAATAAGGTCGAACTCAATAAAAAAATAAATAAATCAGTAGGGCTTAATTAATGGAATTAGAATTAAAAGACTGCTGTATTTGATATTGAATTTGAAAATCAAATTGATTTTTGAAAGAAAATTAAAAACTGATGTTTTTTGTCCTCAGCCAAGAAAGGGAAGATTAAAAAAGTGCCATAAAACGAAGTATAAAAAGTTCTAAGGGACAAAAAAACAAACAAACAACAAACAAACAGTAAACTGTAAAAATTGTAATCTGTTTGACTTTCGTTTTTATTATGTATTTATTAGTTAACGGAAGCTTGTAGCTATCGCCATCTATTGGTCATCGAAAGAAATAGAAATTCTCAAAAGAACAGTGCTTCTCAATCGGTGTGCTTTGAGAAGGTTCTGAGAGTGCATCTGTAATCAAAATTTAACATCACACTAGTTAAATATTCATATCTAGAATAAAACCTAAACACCAAATAACAGAAATATGAACTACTTTCTGTTTCATTCTAACAGGTTAATAAGTTATTAATTCTCATTCAAAATATTTCAGGATATCTTTTATTTAACAACCGACTGCTATTTTGGTAAATCTTAGATGTTTTTCAAAGGATTCTGTGGTAGCAAAAAAAAAAACATTGAAAAAGTTTGGTTGTTGCAAAATTTTAGGAACAAGGTTTGTTGTGCCGCAGGATTTCTTCTAATGCAAAAGTGTATCGTGAAGCGAAAAAGGTTGAGAAGCACTGGTCTAAGTGGTCATCGCATTAGCTGATAAATTTTATAAATTTCTTTTGAAATTAGGCTTGTATTCGATATTAATATTCGTAAAAATAAAGTAGTTAATGACAAGTGAATATAATTTGTGCTAAAGCATAAATTTAAGAGCGACCCATAATAATAAAAAAAATTAAAAATAATAATAATAATAAAAAAAGGACATCAATGTAAGGAAAAATAAAAAAAAAGTTAGGAAAATATAAAAAAACAAAATACCGTAGATAAACAGATTCGAACCGACAACCTTCAACATACGATACCGAGACTTTACCGATCAAGCTACAGCTAACAACTGAAATGAGAAGGTTGCATTTCTAACATTTAATCAAGAAGCGGAAATCTAATGAAAACAATGTCTTAATATCTCGAACGTTGGGGGGGGGGGGGGGTTGGCCTCTGAATATACCCTATTCATACGTTGTTTGGGCATCTGAGCACGATGATGAAGTCCGTTAGTCGATCCGCCCTTCCGTTCGGGAGTTGTTAGAACGGACAGGACAAACGTAATAGCTACCGAATTTGGTCGCTATCACAATAGCTCCCAAATGGGTCGCTAAAAATATCCAAAGGATGCTAGAATTTCTATAGTTGATATCGAATCAATAAAAGACAATGCCAAAGAGAAAAAAAAAATAAAGAAAGAATGCTGAATCTTTATTTATTTATAATAAAATAACGATGCAGCATTAAAAAGTCAGTAGTTTGTATTGCCGCAATTCTAGATTGGCCAAAATATCTTCCGGTTACCCTAAGTAACTGAGAGGTAAGTTAAAATTGAAAAGGATGTAGGGATTATATATGATCATGGAGAGTTATAAAGTTTATAACATTCTTTAAAAATATATGAGTAAAAAGTAAATAATGCTTTGAAAAATTACTTTTTTAATCTTTATTCAACAATTTTTTAAAATAATAATTTACGTTGGATTAATAGGACTGGATCCAAATTAACCCTTATCTACGTCACTGGGGCCTAGTTTATTCTCAATACTAAATGAAATTGTTTAGTCTCTTGGAAGTAATATTTTATGGAATTTTAAAATTTTAAGTTTCATTTTAATATCATTTAAGTAACTTAAATATTACTTTTTCTATAATTATGACGTTTTCTAGAAAGGAAGAATTATGAAAATATGGTTATTAAATTGTTGATCTTATAATAACAATTAATAAAGCAAATGATAATTCTATTTTAATGTCGTACAAAGTTCACCAGTGAACCGCAAAGATAGTTCATTTTTCTTGTTCAATTAAAACTTTTATTGCAAGAGTATTTCAACTGCTTGCTTGGATCCGGATAACATCCGCAGTACTTGACAAAAATAGAATGATTGTTCGCTTGTGAATCCATTGCTACACGTCAAAATCGATGATAGCGGAACCGAAATTTAATAAACGCTGAATAAATGACGTCGAGGACCATTGGAGTGAGCATGAATAAATGGAATAATTCTGAACTGTTTGCTGTAGCCGTGGGCTCGAGGAGATGGTTCTAGTGCTGGCAAATCCTAATCCATATCCCCTTTATAACCAAGTGCTGTTCTTCGCTCAGTGCTGTTGTCGTAGTATCGGGGTTTTGATAAATCCTTCCCCTATGGATTTGACCCACCGACAAAAGAGCATCAGTTAAGCCTCGCTTATTGCTGTGACGCTGTCGTGAGAGTCTTCGAGGAGCTTTTGTCGATGAATAATGCAAAGCCGTCGCTCAGAAAATTAATTAGAAACCAGAACTATGTTTACAACAGGAGATGAAATCACCTCCCTAGCACCGAATTGATATTACTGTGCTAATCGTGTCCAATGTCCCAAAGTTACTTTTACCAGTCAACCACTTCACTTTTTCTGTCATTGGATTATTGAAGAACACTTTACCAGACCGAGAGACTCATAAATAGAATGATAGGAAGAAAAAAGCAGAGTTGAAAACTTCATATTAAAAACGTTTTCACACACAACGGAGGCAGAAACTTCTCTCCACTTAGTCAATTGAGAAATATATGACATTAGATGTGGCATTCTAACAGTATCCCTAATAGAATTAAAATATAATTTCTGTGATTTTTTTTTTTTTGACTGAAGTAGCTTTAACGGAATTTGTTATTTAAAATATGAAATTAATTGAAAACACAGTTTAAATGTTAACATTTAGAAAATAGAAAAATTCTAAGAAATTAACTTCCTCTCCCATTTCAAATGAAATAAAAAAAAATAATTATTTAATATAAAAACTAACAAATTTTGTTTCAATTATAAAGCGATGCTGCTCTTGCCTAAACTTAGTTTATGAGAAAAAAAAGTTTATTTGACTGTAGATGGCAGGGAAACCAAGCACCGCGACCAGTAGGACTATTGTGCTATCCCACGGAAATGAGGACAGACGGAGAAAGTAAGGTGAGAGAAGTGAAGGGAAAACGGGAGAACCCCAAGAAAACCTACCCAGCGCGGATCGTCCACCATCAGAAACTCACATGAGAACCGAACCCTGATACTCAGAGATGAAAGGGTAGTGTCTTAACTATAACGCCAACCACGCGGTCTGAAAAAAGTACTTAGTACTTACTGTGAACCGAATGTTATAGGCACATGTCTAGGGGCTGGAGGAACTGCATTCGATCCTTAACAGGATCGGAGATTTTTCCTGAGTTCCATTTCCTTTAGTTCATCTATTTCAAATGGGGATAATATTCTGTCCAATGGTAAGAAGAGGGCGAGCTTTGCACTAGACATCCGATCTGCTCTTTGGCCTTAAACACGAGAGAATATACCTCAAGAACCAATAAGTTCTGTAACCTACCTACTAATCTCAATGAATAAAGATTAGCTCAAATCTCAAAAGTGATAGGGAAAAGTTAGGATTCATGACGAAAGGAAATAAATCGAAGTTACTCTCTTTCCTTAAATTAAGATTAATCGGTAATTGAGAAAATAAAATTTATAAAAATTTTTAAAATTTTATTTTCTCAATTTGTCTCTCATGTGATATTGGAAAGTTCTGCAACTTTCGCCAGACTTCCTCATTTATTTATTTATTTATTTCAAATAGCATGCCTCTCTCTATCTCTCTTAACAGGAAATTATTTAGCAATTATTCAGACTTTTGCACCATCCCTGTATATACACTGATGGAAAATGAAAAATGAACACACCTAACGAAGTAAATGGGAAGAACCTTATTTGAGGGTAGTAAATGCGATGATCAAAAGCGCAGCGCTGTGGAAGAATCAGGAAGCGAGCACTGGCCGTGGACAATCCGAGATCCTATCAGCAGCTGCAAGAGTGGTCGACTGTTTCCAGCGCCGTACTGTGCGCCAAAGTGGTGATTAAAGTTGTAGATATGCCAGGACGGCGAAGGAAAGCACAGTTTGTGCAGTTAAGGGAGTTTGAATGAGGTCATATTGTGGGTCTGTGGGAGGCCGGATGGTCGTTCCGAAGAATCGCTCAACACGTTGGATGTGAAGTGTCCGCTGTGCATCAGTATTGGCACCGGTGGTCCGAAGAAGGTTTAAATGCTCATCAGACTCGTTCCTGACGGCAGCGGCACACGGATGCACGCCAGAAGCCAATCACGGCTACAGCAGCACAGATTAGGACCAGTCTCGCGCCCGAGGTGTCAGCTAGGATCATCTGCAACCGTTTGCTGGAAGCTGGGCTACGATCACGGGTGCCGCTCGCCAGACTTCCACTCACGCCTCGCCACCGCACAGGCCGTCTCCAGTGTGTCGCGAAAGAAGCATCTGGAGTGATGAATGGCGTAGTGTTGTATTTGTGATGAGCAGGTTCTGCCTCGGCGCTAGTGATGGTCGTTTGCGCATGCAGCGTCGACCAGGTGAGCGGTACCTGCTACAGTTTATATGGCAGCGACAGACACGACCTAACGCCTGGCACCATGGTATGGGAGGCGTTACAATGACCGTTCGCCTCTGGTTGTCCTATAGGAAACATTGAGCAGTGCAGCGTTCATCCAGACTATCATGCAACTCGTTCTGACTCGTTCTTGTTTTTCAATCTGGGATAAACCCGCATACCATCAAATACCATATAGACTATATGGTATTTGATACCATGCAGGGGGGGGGGGGTATTCTCTTAATAAATATTTCCTTCTTAAGCACTCCCCCCTACCAAACATCAAGGACAAAAAAAGAACAAATTGAAAAACAAAGCTGTGTGAAAACAAAAAGAAAAAGCACCCTTTTTCCAAACAAAAAATTCAATAAAAATTTTAAAAATATTAAACAAATAAACCACTCCACAAACTCATGCGCCAATATCGTTCAAGAACAGCTACTACATGATCGGAAGTATCTGATGCCACCTTTCTGTTCCACTATTCTGATATGCAACTCAGAAACTTACACCTGTGTTGTCTTCAATGGATTGTGATGCTTTTTCGGTAGCAGCATTACACTGTCCCAAAACAAACTTCACTTACGACATGATGGCCTACGCAGGCTGCTTTGCTACTAGAGCAGGGCTGGTTCGGTGGAAGTGCTCAAGCATGATACGCACCTGTACAAAATATATTAAAATAATTTCCTATATATATTTATTTAGTTATTTTGATGTGGGACTTTGACTATTACTCAATACCATATCGTTACTGTAAAGAACACCAGAAGTCGTGATTATGGTCTTATAGATATTAGCTTAAGATCAATCGAATGGATCACGATCGTAGATAAACTGGATCTTTCAGTCGGTCTTAAGAGATTCCTTCAAAAATTTCTGAGCTTCTTGAAGCAGGCCGAAAAATGATATGTGTTATCCGACAGTACAAGATTAAGGACATAGCACCACGTGTTAACATGATTGGGAATAACGTTGGATAATTGCGCCGTTAACCCGATATACTGCCCACTCATGTTTGCAGCTTCGTCAAATGCGTTTGCTACACAGTCCTGAAGGGGAATTCTGGCTAAGTGTTTTGTAATGTGTTAAATAATCCCTCACCAGTGGTTGATGAAACACATTTTAGTGCTATTAGTCGTTCAAACACCTCTTGACCCTTTACTTATTGCACAACAAATGCACATTGATCGTTGCTTGATACGTCTACTGTTGTGTCCATCATGATTAAGAACTTAACTGCTTGTTTGATATCTTCTGTTATTTTTGTCTTTATTTCGTCTATTATTATTTTCATTATCTTTAACAGCGTAGTTTTACTCAAAAAAGTCACAAAACTTCCTCTCCCTTCTTGTTTATTCTTCTTAGTTGTATCTTTCCTCTTTTTTTCTCTTGATTGATGAAGAGTTTGACTTCTAGACGAGACTTACCTTAATATCTTAATATAATAACCATCTGCGCTCATTAGAAGCCGAAGTAACTAATAATTTGGCAACTTGTAATTCTAAACACAATGTTATACACTTACTCGCCCGAACCGAAACAGAAACTGTACTGAACAAAGCGGGTACAGGCGGCGGGCAGTGAGCAGTCACCAGTCAAGCATCGCAGCGACCGTGGAAGCGTAGAGCACTTGGCGCTTGGATTGTCACAGCCAAGTCAATCCACGCTGCAAATCTCCGTACGACGAAGTACGGAGATCATGCTCATGCGTAATATTGCTACCGGCATGTGGGGCTCGGGGATGTACTTCCACACACAGCCGGCGGCTAGGGGGGACTTTACTGCGATGATCGAGACAATGGCTTCACCTGTGTGAATGGAGAACAGAATGGGGTTAAATCAAATTTTATTTCTTTATTGTTCAACTTAAATGCGGCACAAAGTTCTATTTGTCCTGCTCTTCGGCTCAGGGTTGCCCTCTTCACACACTGCACGTTGATTGCAGAACTTCACGGCTACAGTTGACTTTCCTGTAGACGCCCGGTCGTCGCAGGGTCTTGGCGGCGCAAGGTGACTCTGATGCGGCTGGGGAACTGCTTCTCCCGTAGTCGCGTCTTCCTGGGTTCGGTCGCCTCGTAATGCTGCGGACTCCGGTGGATGTATTGCGGCAACGAATGGCTTCTCCGTGGTCGCACTCCTTTTAGGCCTGGCCGACTCGTAATGCTGCGGGCTCCGGTGCACTTTCTGCGGCAACGAATGGCTTCTTCGTAACCGTACTCTTTAGGCCTGGTCGACTCGGTAAGGCTGCGGACTCCGGTGTACTTTCTGCGGGAACGAATGTCTTCTTCGTAACCGTAGGTATCCCTCTCCTTCCTGGCTGGAAGTATTCTCTATTAGTTGGGGAGAACGGTGTGGTCCTTCGTCCAACCAAAACGCTTCTTAGCCTCTCGGGCTAACTGTCCTTTACTTTTGAGTGAACTTCTCAATTGCGACGGACTGTCGCGAAAACGAACTTCTTGCTCCTTCGTAGCTGGAGACTCGGCTGTGGCGGTTGCCACCCGTCCAACTTCCAAACGATCTCCTCTTATCTCCGTAGCTGGAGACACTATTGTTGTGGCTGCTGCCACCCGTCCAACTTCCAAACGTACTCTCCTTATCTCCGAGACTGGAGACTGTTCTGTGGCTTTTGCCACCCGATCAACTGTCAAACGTACTTCTTGTTTCTCCGGGACTGGAGACTCGGCTGTGGCTATCTCCACCCGACCAACTGTCAGATGAATTCCTCTTTTCTCCGGGACTGGAGATTGTTCTGTGGCCCTTGCCACCTGTCCAACTGACTCTACACGGCTCTGCTCCTCGTTTTAAGGCCGCTGGCTGCCTCGTTCCAGCCTCCGGACTGGTCAACTTCGAATAGGGAAGCCGGGTTGGACGAGGCGATTTCGACTGCGGGGGAGTGTCCAAAACAGAAGGTAACAATATTTTATATCATAATAGCCTATCTAATAATATAGCATTATTATATTATGAAGGGAGGTTCTTCGGAATTATATTTTAAAGTCGAATACTTTTGGTGGACTTTTAATATTTCTAATTTTTTATATTATTATTAAATTTTTTCCTCGAAGGCGGAAGGGCGCCAGACAAAGCCAAAGGAGGGGGGCGCACCCGGACATGTCCCGGTGTCCCGGAGGGCCAGTCCGGGCCTGAGTCCAAGGTACAACACAGTTGTGGGGCATGTTACACTTTATCTTTGACATGTCCCTATACAAAAAAACAAAACAAAAAAAGCACGTCAGTGGAGTGAGAGCTAGTGAATGCTGGGGATATTCACTGCTATCTTTTCGCCCAATCCATCTGTTTGGCATATTTTCTCTCATCCAGTAGCATTGTAGGACAATTTTTTTTTTGTCAAAGCTTAGTATCGTTTCAGCCATTATTTCAAATCAGATACAACTGAAAAAGAACGAAAATTAGTGAGTTATGGGCTGTAAAAGTGTATATACATTTTTTGGCTCCCTCTGTATTATCATTTCTCATTCTTTAAATGTTACGGAATAAATTTTTCCTTTTTTTTTTTTTCCTTTTGAATTTTTTTACAGAAAATTGCTTTTGAAAAAAAGTTGACTATAATGTGATTTTGTAAATACTGTAAATTATTAACATTTCATCGTCAGCTTTAAACATCAGTTTTATTACTTTTAATTAAAATATGTAGGATTCCGATGAGCTGGCTCATTGCCGTTGCAGAGACTTCGTTTCAATAAAAGCCACTCGGGACTAAGAAGAAAATCGGGTGGCCAGTCCGACGATCCTTCCAAACAAAAACAAGGTTCCCGTTTTATAGAGTTTGATGAAAAAAAAAGACAAATTTACTTTTGATAGAGAAGATTGTATTACCCTATTACATTTACCAAGACACTTCAATCTGAAAACTTCGCACCATATGAAACTTCATCGACGGATATAGTTTACAATCTTGAAGATAACATCCATAACATCTTTATTATTTAGAATGAGAGCATGCCTTGCTCCTTAATGAATTAAGCAGTAATACCAAAGAAATTCTACACTTAGTATAGATACAATCTAGAAGAAAAGCGAAGAGAGGATAAGTGAGTAGAGCCTCTCTTAAACCCGATTGCTAGGAACAAACGATAGTTGCACTATTTCTCTTAAGTAATCCATAAGATTTCGATTATTATTTGGTACAAAGATGGAGGTTAGCGAAATGGTGGTTTTAGAAAAAAAATAAAAAATAAAAAGAGATAAATCGTATCGTTCAGAAATGATCACCGAAAAACGTGACTTATTGCGTTTACGGTCTCAATGAAAAAAGGTGATCATTCCCCAACGACACGACCGACTTTCGTGTTCTTTGATTGTTATCCATCTGTTCCAAATATCATCGAATGCTGATGTGTCATTAGATTAAGAAATGTGACAATCAGTTTTTACCTGTATTTGATTCTTGTTAACATTGATTATTACCCTTTTCATCTAAACAATCCATCACGTTTCCATAATATTTGGCGCCATAAGTGATCCAGGAAATGATAGGAAAAACGGGAAGTCGGTCATAGATTGTTAAGGAATGGTTTCCTCAGTACTGACTCAAAATGAAAACATGGTTGTTACATGTCCTTCTGAATGATTGTTGAATGGAAGTCATAAATATCGATTGATACAATTACGTCAAATTTATTCAGAATTTACAAAATCCAGATTTTTAATTTTTTTGTACGAAAATACATAAAATTAAAAAGTCATGGTCGACTACTTTTCGAACTGTACTAGATTATACACAAATTGATAATCGGAATAAATTATTTAATGTTACAAATTATTATAGTGACTTTTATTTTTGTTGAATATTTGTGCAATGTTGAAAATTAATATCGTGTATGATCCTTTTTTGAATTCAAGCTCTGGTAATCAAATGAATTATCTTCAGTTCATTATGTTATGTTCAGTCCATTATGTTCAGTCACAACTTTGTTTTTCTGAAACAGCTTTCGCTTCTTAATTTAAAGATTACAATATTAAGACAATTGTTAATAAAATCATCACTTCAATTCTACATGATATTAAATTATGATATCTCCAGATTAAATTTAGGGACATGTACAGAGACTCAATTACATTAAGTAATATTCTATTCTCTTGCGGAATTCTGGCCTACGTTGACTTCTGCAACTTCTTCCCGGCAACAGCAACTCGATGACCAGCCTTCGGTGGAAGGGTAGAAGCCCTAACATCGAATGGATCCTCATACTCTTCTGAGGCTTTGCCACTGTAGGAGCGCGTTGACTGGGGACAGGACTTCCTCTTTTTGGGGGGTTAAGTGATGCCCTCCTTCCAGAAACACAAGATGGCCGTGCTTCAGCCACTTGTTTCTTTGCTTTGGAACGCGCAGTGGATAGCTTTGCTGTGGAACGAGCTGTGGATAGCTTTGCTGTGGAACGGGCAGTGGATAGCTTTGCTGT
>JAFIDM010009631.1:155250910-155269126 GCA_023159025.1 Thereuonema tuberculata
AAGGCTGTAGGAAAATTGCCGAGAATAAAAGTGTCTATTTCCTAGTAACTAATAGAGAACAATGGCCATCCCGTTAGAGGACCCCCCTGCGCTGCGGCTTTCATAATTCGTCCGTTGGAACGGCGAGCGCTTATTGGCTGTCGGCATCGTCGCTCACCCATTAGCTCTTAATTGAATCGTAAGATCAAAGGTAAAAGCGCCCCAAATGGAAAGAGTGCAAGTGACGACGAAAGCTGACAGCGATCCGAGCGGCAATTAGCAGAACCACTGAATGGACAAAGAGTACATTGTATGCCGGCTTCAAAAAACTTACGTCATAGAAATTGTCAAATCTACTCCTAATCCTACATCCCTCTTCAGTTATCAGAAATAGTTGATTTCTTTATTTGAAAATTCCATTTAACTTATCGTTTCCTTAAGAAGGTATTGTGTCAGACACCGTAAATTTTCCTTGGCATCAAGTTGAACTGTCCTGAACGATTACGTTTAAGAGTATTATCGTGATACCTTAAAGAAAAGTATTCAACTAAATAGATAGTTTGTAATTTAAGAAATTTTCGAATTTTATCTTTCTGCTAAAATGTTAAACAAGTATGAAGGATATACAAAAGATGCATTAAGCTTCGTTATTTCAGGATTCATCAAAGATGGAATCAGTGGAATATTCAGAACAATTTATTTTATAGGAAGACCAATGTTAAACGTTAAGATGGAAAAAAAAAAAAACCCAACTAACTGTAACTTATAACTATAGTAACTGCATAGTTACCTCAAAAATATTCATTTATTCTGGATAGAGGAAATTATCCAGGGTCACACTGGTTAATAAATCGAAGATTCTAAAGGCACTGTAGGTATCATAGTAGAAAAGCAAAAAAAAAAAAAAAAAAACCGCCATCTCATTTTGTACTTTTACTGTGTATGAACTGTGCTTAATGGTCACGTGACTCTTACTTATGATAGCATGAAGATTTGTTTCTAAAAAGATCATGTAGCAGTTTTTTTTTTTAATAAAACAGTAAAACCTCGTTAAGTCGTCACTCAAGGGACCGAACATTTTTGACGACTTAAGCGGAGTGGGCATTTTTGAAAAAAAAAAACACTGAAATATAATATTTTTATGAATTGCTGTAGGATTCGGTGAGAAAAACAAGATTTTCAGAAATCAATACATGCAAATGAAGGAGTGGAAAATAAAAATAAAAAACACATTTTATTTTCTTTTACTGGCATTAAAATAATCCAACAGTGTTGATTGATGAAGGTGCTGATTACTGGTAACAATTCAAAACACTTTGTAATGAAATGGAACTCCAACTTTTGTGTACATAGTTAATCGTATCTAAAATCGAAGCTTCTAGCTTTCCGTTTCAATCCAAGGCTTTTATCATGTCCTTTACAAGCATTTTTTTGTACTTTCGTTTAAAGTCAAGAATTATCCCTTGATCTAAAGGCTGAAGAAGTGCAGTTACATTTGGAGGAAGAAAAACAATTTCGATCGCTTTTAAATTTTCGGGGCTTACTCGCTATGAAATAAAATAACACTCAGTAGCGTCAAGAAAAACGTCTACTCTTGACAAGAGTCGCAGCGAGAAGTGTGTAATTTCCCAAGTGAATTTCCCACGTGAAAATTCCCCGTAAAGGCTAGGCTTTCTTAGAGTGAAGGGGCGGGGCTGAAAAGATAGCAGGCAAAATTGAGAATAAAGATGCTTTTCGCCATTTTTGAGGATGACGAGTTATCCGGAGTAGAATTAAATTTGGTGACGAGTAAAAGAGGGTTATTTTACATTATTGTCTATGAGAACTTGTCGGGACCAAAGGAAAACGACGACTTAAGCGGAGTGACGACTTATCCGGGTGGCGACTTAACGCGGTTTTACTGTACTTCACATTCAACAGCATCATTTCCTCTGGTGAAGTCCTTTTTTTTCACCAGTGATATTTTTATTGTGCTTCCATTTTCTTGCAATATTCATTCTTTAGACATTAAGTTACTCTTGAAGATAGCTCATTAATGGATAAACAGACTGAGGTATATACAAATTCTATTTTTTGTTATGATAGAAAAAGTTTTTCTTTCTTTTAGTCATCTTGGGGATTTCCTTAGGTCATTTCCTTGTCACATCTATTGTATTTTATGAGTTAATTGCAATTGTTATTATATATTTTGTGTTACATTTCATCTCTTAGTCAGCGTTGTGTATTGAGAACGTCCCTATGACAGTATATCGTTAGTAAATGGATTCTAAATTTGTCAGTTACATAATTTTTATTAAATGGGATTAATTTTCATGATTCCAAGTGGTCTTCAAATTAAAATTATATTGATTAACAGTATTTTATTAGCATTTCAATTTAATTTCCCATGAAGAACCTTTATGAGGTTCCTAAGAGTATTGTTATAACCAATATCCGTTTTCCAATCACAGAACTTTTCTGATAAAGTATGAAGAAACCTATCAGTTGAATACTGTGATTTAAATCAAAGTAAAGACAATTTGTTTGGTTTTGAAAAAGATAAATAAAAATTGTTAGTTATTATTCTTTCTCAGGGATAATTTACTCCTTGTAACGCCTCCCTTTAGAGCGGTGTCAGAGTGAACAAATGATTGGTAAGAAAAATCTCAAAATAAATAGTTTAGAGAACTTAAGAGTATAGCGAACACTTCAATAACCACACTTAAGTAAGGAAAAAGGCAAATATTAATTCCTTGAATTAAACTTAGCAATATTAAAAAAAAACCAAAAATATTATCTAATCGATAATATGGCTAAACTAACATGTGTCACGACTTGTGACTTAAATTACTAGTTAGAGTTCTTTGACTAAAACAGTTCAAAAATAGCTTTAAACCTCGAAAGCTAGATTTACGTTAAGCATTAATTCACAAGGTTCTCTTGAATAACATCAAACTGGCATAACCAATTAAATCATCTAGCGATAAATCTTTACAGTTCATTCGGCTTGAATCATCATTCTTCAACGCTGTCGTTCGCCCAACCTAAGAACGGAAAAATGAATCATACCGAAGGAATGAAAAATGAATCTAGCGTTCATTTTTTTCAGTAATCGTAGAACGAATGCGTTAACGAGGAATTACTCTGTAATATCTTCTGGTTTCATAACCTTGAATCTTCTTGCTTCAGATTAGTCGATTTGCTGCAATATGGCGACCTTCATTCCTATTTGGGTAGCCATGTTGTATCGGCCGTCGTCATGGAAACTAACTTCGCCTCTTGCTTGTGAAAATTCGACTTTCACAAACGAAAACCGATGAAACACTTTATCACAGGAATCGTGGAGATGATTCATACTTTAAATAGGCACAGAATATAAGCATCGGACCTTGAGCTTATATTCTAAGTTGACGAATATATTAAATGAGAGAATCCTTTCCTCTCATTTGGATCGGCACAAACTTATCACAGGAACATCTTTTTAGAACTGCAGAATTAACACATCTTACTGCTTTCGCAGTTGCCAAATAACTCACTGAGTTGTTCCTTTTACAACAGAGCAAAGTGTCTGCCCCGTCAACAATTACATGTGAACGTTGCAGACTGCACTTGCTTTTGTTGAACGTTCACACTGTTGCATTTTCACCGGCAGTTTCACTTTATAAGCACCATTTTATAGTTATCTGTGCAGAATGAATATATCTAGGGAAATTACGGTAAGTAACCTAAAACACACTTTACACGATGATTCTAATTTCCTATTACACAATCCATCACACAATTTGAACTTCAATGAAAGCACTCATAAATTCCTAACAAACGTTATTAATTTAGCAAGGTACATTTGTTTGCAGATTGAATCTTATAATTGACAAATGCTCGTGTAATTGTGGATCTCTTCACAGGCTTGTGAGATAAGCACTTAATTCAAAAGTCACTACTATTATTGAGTAGAATAATTAGGCGGCTGTCCAATATTCTTCAAATGCTGTTTTATTCACTTTCAACCATCTACTTTTTTTTCTTTAAGGCTCTTTACTTTCCAATGGGATGTCGATGCAAGGTGTAACATCCATCTTCAACTCACAGTCGAAGCATAAAGGAGTACGCCAGATTTCTCTCGTCGCAATGTACATTTCCCATCTGATCAAAAGCATGTAAAACATCATTTACTTTTGTTATGAATAACACTTTTATTAGTCATTCATCATATACAGCACGTTATCGGGATTCTGCTGCTATACTCTGTAGCGTTATTTTTCATGTTGGTATGGTATTGATTTCAAATCTAATTGGGGAAAATACTTACAACTGAACAATGGGGATAGAAGATGCTACGTTGCTGCTGTTAATAATCAAGAAACCAGGTAGAACTTTAATTTTGAAGTTAAGTTGTGGTAAATAAACATTGTCAAAGGTACTTTGCTGTGAATGTTCACTAAAACGCCAAGGGTAAGGCTTTTGAATTTCATGAATCAATTATGGTAATGACTAAGACATAGGTACTGATTACAAGGTTTACTCTCAGCTATTCATCATGTAGTGGGAAAGGAGCATGGAATGCTGGGAGGTCCATTTTGAGGACGGAGGGGGGACAAAAATAATTCTGTTCATGTTTAGATAGGACGATAAATAAGCAACGTATCAAATTCTGTGGAAATCCTCCAGTCATTTGGTTTTCATCCAAACAAACAAGAAAAACATCCAAGTGGAATATTCGTATGCTCAGCCAATTAAGAAGTTAATTTCTGAATCATGTGAGTAATATTGTCTACATTTCCTCTGATTTTTTTTTATTTAGATATTTAATGTAGGAACAACTTACTAATGCGTGAATACAACAATTATGTTACTTTAGTAAAAGGAAAGGAAAGGACAGTTAACGGAAATGGACTTCAAATTTTGCAGGATGGGTTTCAAAATGTGATCCTATGCAATAAAGAAGGGAGTTATCAAAAATTGACCAAAATTTATGGACGTTGAATTCACATAGAAGAGCCACAAACATTTCAAGCTGGCAACATGAAGTGATGCGATCCTTGAAATTCCTTCAAACATGTTTGCACATTAATATTTACAATTTAAAAGTTAACATATAAAATACATTAGTAACACTCACACCACTACGTTTCTGGGCTTCATGTTGTCGAGCCCCTTTTTCAGGAAAATTAAACAATAGCCAAAATATATCATTCATTATATTTCAATTTATATATTCGGTTAGCTACTGCTTTTTGTTTTTTGTTCTTTTACTTTCGAACGAAAATAAATTCCCAAGTACAGTGAGTTCACGTATACGTACATCAGTAGCTACTTTTTTTATTTAACAATATTTAACAAAAAAAAAAAAAAAATAAAATTTCCAGAGAAGGTTTTTTTTTTTTACTTTTCTTTGTTTTGCTTTTTTTTTGTTAAAGTTAAAAAAAAAGGAGATGTTTTCGTATTTTGCAATTAGTAATCTTGTACTATATCTTTTATTGTACTATGTATCTTTTATTTCTCTGTCTGTCCGTCCGGTGCAATTGTTGTGATTTGCAATTGAAATAGAAATAATTTCTACAAGTTCGCTATGGGAATCGAACCTGCAACCTTCTGACCCGAAGTTACACGTCTCATCCATTAAGCGTTGGGACTACATTCTAATCCCTATAAAAAAAATACAAATATGTCATAGACGCACTCGATGGTTCTAAAAGCAGTCGTGGGTTGGGAGAATCCACTTTTTCCGGGTTGCTAGTATTTTTTAAATAATAATAATAATAATAAAAACTTTCTTTATATGTTTTATTTGCTGAAAATTAATTGTTTTAGCAAATACTTATTTTAAGTTTGTCTGAATCCAATTACTTTTTATAAAAGCAAATCATATACAAATTTAAAATGAATTACAACAGATTATCAGGATATTAATTGATTGTTGTCAATGAGTGATTTATTTCTGTTCTAATACTTTTACATGGAATCTCCACTCTTATACTCTCCGCAAATATCGACATGGAGACGCTTTCAAATACAAAAGATCAGTAATCTCTTGTCCATAAAGAAGCATTCCAAGTTCCATGAATTCTCTCCTTTTGGTTTATATATGGAAAAACGCTCATGAAATGCAAAACCAAAAGAATTAGTGACAGTCTGTCGTTATTTATTAAGGCCGTTTAGAATTTTAGTATTACGTAGCAGTCAAAATTGAAAATGAATCTCTAAAAATCAAAATACAGCATTAATGAAAGATAAAAAAAAAGAAAGAAAGGAATTACGCGCCCTCTCTCTGAGAACACCCAAAACACCTGTTGGGTACGTCCCTGATTCTTCCATCCGATAAAAATGACCCTCGAAATCCCTCGCTACAATGGCTGGACTGATTTTTTTGTTTCAAGCGCATTTGATACGATGGTTATTTATGGTCCAACTTAACACAGGACTATGATTTTTGGTCCCTTCCCTTGATCCTCAAAATGCCCCCCTCCCCTTTCATCTGAGCGTAAAGCTAATTACACTTTAGTCACTCTTTAAAAATGTCAACTATTTATTTCAAAAGTACAGTGTAATAAAATTCCCAAGCTGATCAAATACTAAAGTTTGGTAAATACAAGTAAACTTTGATTAGAAGGTAAGCTTATTACTAGAGTTTACCGATTTATCTCATAAATCTAAAATAAATTCTTTTAAAAAAAATACTAATATTAAGACGAAGAAGAAGAACTACTAAGGTGGTCTGAAAATGCATATCAGCCCCAATCCTAAACGTAACATGTTAATTAGCATTACAAAAAAAAAAATTATTGACACTCGGATGGAATTCGGTTAACAAAGTGCAAATCGATTCGGTTGGTAAGAAAGAAGTTATTAGCAGTGACCGCTTCGAAATAGGAGATGATCACATCATCGAAGATCTTGCAAAAGGTGAGTCGTTAAGTTTCGTCACTTCTTGCAACTAAACGCACACGAAGCAACATGATCTGATTTGTTTGGTTCTTTGATTGCATGCATAGATTTTTTTAATGGCATAAGATGTGTGATTTTTTTAATGGCGTAAGAATGATAGAGGTTAAGCTTCTCCAATAATAAGGCATCGATTCAAAACAAGTCACGAAAACACATAGAAAAAAGCATCCAAGTCCACGTCTGGAATGGAATCCAAGTTCAGACCTATCATCCATGTGACAGCCACCTCCTTCAGCATTCGGCAATGCTCGAATGACAGGAAGAACTGAAAGCAACTTTTGTACTCGAGTATACAAGATATCTAAAACTTACCCCAATGCCATTAATAAAGACAGGACAATTACCACCTATTCATTAATACTTATAAATTGTCATCCACAGATTTGGAAATGATCGAAAGATGGCTGAAAGCTGAACACACAAAACACTGAATGATATCCAAAATTTGCAGTCTGAAAGGAAGCAACAGCTCGTCAAATCATTAATTTGCACAAACGATTGAAATTTATTTCTTAACAAGATAAGCAATAATTAACAACTTAGAAATAGAAAAACCTTTGCATCATCCGTGCACTGCAGCTTATTCAAAGATTAAGTCGACAAATCAATAGCGAAACTTGGGAATGTTGATTGCTGAGGTTTGTGGTTGTAATTCAAAATCGTTGATTACAATGAAAGCATATTGGAATTCATTATCCGAATGGTGGATGGGTCTTTGTAGACCAGGTGAAAAAAATGTTAAGTATATCATTGGAAACTCAAAGACTTTATTTTGTTGTTGGATTGCACAAAGAGTAATAACAACGTAGCAAAATTCGTCTGCCAGTCACTAAATGAATAATGGCTAGTTAAGTGTGCAGACGCCGTGCAAAAAAAGTATGAACCATATTCAGTAATCAAATGCATAGGGTTTTTTTTTTTTTTTATGTTTTAACCCAAAAAAACGTAATCAGGATCAGATAATTACCATAACCGGCTAGATATTAAACTGATTGACAAACAAAGGAAACTGCTGTGGTTATAGACTCTTACTATAATCTATGCATGGTACAGGCCTAACGAATAAAAATCTTAACTCATGGGCCTACCAAAACTCCAACTACATCCAGGCACATCCTCGCTAGCTTTTCGTTTTGTTCATTATCGGGATGAATGATCGCCAAGAAGAAAAAACTCATAATAATTTCTGCAAAAGAAAAGTAATCGTAGTCTCAACCAGTAACAGACTGGGCACTTGCTTTTTTAACGCGGCTTGAAACAACCGACCTTATTATCTGTGGTGCTAAAGAGAATTTCGAACCAAACACTGGTAGGTCCACCAGGCTTCGCTCGGTAACCCTTATTACCCCCATCACAACTCATTTGATCTCTTCCCTCTTCCTTGTTCGAAAGTGTTCCAATTTATCCTCCCTTCCCCTTCCTCCTTCAACTTCTTTTATGAGCGATGCCTTACATATATATATAATCTACTATGTATAATTACGTAGGGATCCCTTACATTATATATCTCGTCACTAAGTGTTGCATCATTTCCTGCAATTTTGTTTTTTCTTATATCTATTCGATGTTTAAGTCGCATCTCTTCCATATCAGACATTTAATTTTTTGTAAAATTGTTTCCCTAAAACATCAGTTGTTCCAATTGAAATGCTTTTGTAATTAATGATTTACGGATGAGAAAGATATCAGATGATGAATTGTAAGTTTCCATGTGGAAGAGTGATTGCTTGTGCTAATGGTGTGTAGAGCTGTGGTCTCTGTTTCGTTCGGAGAGCTGTGACGTCACTTCCGGTATTCAGCTGCCGGTTGGGGTATATTGGACAGTGCAAATTTCTGCTGTCCAACAGACCCTATTTAAGCATTCTTTAAAATTTTAGACTAAATAAAGTCTAAAAAAGTCATATGCTATAATTTGCATAGTGTAAATCGTATATTTATCACCGTATACACCACGTAATAGAATTATAAGGTAACTCCTGAGTTAATCGTGGTCCGCGTCTGAAAAGAATCTCCTTAAACGCACTCATTGTCATCAAAACCATAGCGGGATTTATAATTGCGCTAGCGCCATCTATTGACAGTTTTGGGAATGTTTTAAATGCACTCACTGTCCACCAAACCATAGCGCTATTTAACACTATGCTACCGCCATCTATCGACAGCTTTGTTGATAGTTTTCATTCAGATCTCTGGTGCCGTATAGACAGAGAATCGTATCTCACCAGGAACTACTTGCTCGATCGGGATGACAAGTAGCCTATATCCTACTCCGTGTCATAGATCACCTGCATGCCAAATTTCATTTCGATCCATTGCGCCGTTGAGGCGTGATTGAATCCCGAACAAACTTACAGATTTTCGCTTTTATAATGTTAGTTAGGATGTTTAAAAGAATATTTTGATTTTGAGTAGACTTCATAGAATATAAATTACTATGTCAGTTATGCCACTTTGATAAGGAATGGAATTTTAAGTTTACATTCCAATATCCGCAGGAAATAATTTCTGCGAATGTTAGCATTTCGGTCAGCATTAAATGCATCATTCTGTTAATGGGTTGATTTCGTTTTCTTTACACTTAAATTCTTCCTTCACTAAAAAGTACATTGGCTGAGGTTTTAATATTGCATTCAAAAATCTTAATTATTCTTGTATTATTAATTATTCCTGTTTCGTTGCTTTCAGTGGATATCACTTGAGAAAGCACTTATGCGTGTGATACAAACCAAATCAAATCAAATTTCGATGCAGTTTTGATAGACAAATTGAGCAATAATAAGAGGACACCGAAATTTTTGGATGACAATCAAGTGTCTCATTATTATATGTACATTCTGTTGTATTTTTTACCCTAAATTAAACCTTTTTAACGAAAACAATTTTAGTAAGTACATTTACACTAATCTTTATATATACAGTTCAAATTCTTTAAACTCCTTAAATTTAAAAAAAAAAAAGATACAAAGATATAAAGCTTAAATATCAATGAAATACTTTTGAAAAAAAAAAATCGGTTGAAAAATGTTAATCGGATTACAAATAATGACAGTTAAAAATTTCAAATTTATTGAGATTTCTTTGGATTGGGTTTAGAGATTTTTTTTTCCCTAAATTGTTACTGCATGAAATAGTTTGACCGATGTTGTTTTTATGAAAATTGTAGTTGCAAGACCTTCCTAGTAACTCAGCGAAAAGTTTTACTGACAATTAGTCTGAAAGTCTCACCCCTTTAAACTGTTCATTCTTAAAAATAAAATTTGAAATATAGGCGCAAATTTGAAAATTCATATTGTAATATTAAAAATAAAAAATTAATTTGAAGAAATTTTGGGGGCTACTTCTACAATGTAAGATTAATAATTTCATTTACAGAAAGCCAAAAAAAAAAAAAAGGCGGGGAGGGGGGTATATTAGAGAACAACTTCTATGCAGATTAGCTCCACACCATTTTAGTTTTCTATATCCTTTATCAAAAATTGCTGAAGTAGGTCTTTAATATTATTTAAAGGAAAGTGTAAAGCAAGGTAGGCTGACAAGATAGGAGTACTTGTTTATTTTAATTTCATTGTAAACTATTATTTTTTAATAATGTTATTGCGTGAAAAATTGCATTTCTTGTAGGACTATACATTGCACAGTTATATACAATTGTGAAAAAACAATTATAATACTACTAAATATACATTTTTTTTTTATGAAATTTTATGAACTGTTTATGAAATAATGTGGTTGTCGTTTCCTTTCAGTTGACGTTTTCATTGATTTGAAACGAAAAAGAAAAGAAATGAAAAAAGGAGTTCCTGAGAGACCCTAAGGCCTAATAAGGCTGTTCCTTAAAATCTATTTTTTTAAATTATAATATCTGTTTAATATACAAATATTATAAGTTTTAATTTCTGAGTAAAGTTAATTAAAATCAAGCTACATACTTAAGTTGCCTAAATCCATTTAATTTAATCATAATAAAGCAGGCGCAAATGACATAGGATTACTAAACCTATTAATATGTATTTGTTAGATATCGACAGAAATCTATTGTTTCGCTTCTAATAATTTTCTATGGGAATTTTTAATTATCTTCATTCTTGAATTTCCCAACAAAGACTCAGACGGAAAAAAATTAAAAACAAAAATTGGATCGTCTCTTGTCTTTAGATATCAAGTTCCAAGAAGATCTATTCACCTGTTCAAAAGGGAAGGAGGACACACGTACAGACTGACTGATTTTATAAGCCTCATTTTCCTAGAAAAACAGGCTACAAAGAAAGAAAATGACATGCCTGGCAACCGCAGAAAGGATAACAGGGCATGCACTTAAAGAAACCACTGATATAAATGTCATCACTTAAAGACGTTTCGTTTTAATGTCATGCTACAGTTTTGTTTTGTTTTTTTGTTTTTTTTAAAAATTAATAAAACTAGGATTATTTTAATATGTGACTCCAAATTCGTAGTCGTACATCAGGTATGACATCATTCCATAAAAATGAAAAAAAATTAGGAAAAAACCCCCCAGCTAATTTGTAAAATTAATAATTTTTATTTATAAATGCAACAAAAAAATATTGTAAAAAATAAAATTGCCTATTTTCATAATTTTTGGAAGGAATCCGAAACCAATGCTTTGAAAATTATAAAAATTGCATTAAAAGAACTAGAAATAATACTAATACTAATAATAATAATAAAAACTGAAGACTGTTTCTCTTATGTACAGGGTGATTATAATTAAAGTTCAACTTTCAATAGCACCATTAAAAAAGCCATACACCTGCATAAAATATAGAACACAATTAAATAATACAAAGAACACGACTAGTTTCGCAAACCTTGAGAGAGGGCATTTACAAAGGAATTGAATAACGAAATACAATTAATTTATAGAGCAAATATAACAGGAAACGATAGGCATCTGGGAAATTTCCGTCACTGCTGCCTGCTGGGTAGTAATGTTCAGGAAGACCAGTGCTGCTAAAGGCGGAAGAACCGAGCTCTCGGCGCAGGAAACGACATCATGGGAAGTCGGTAGACCCACACTTAGTAACACGTGATGTAAACAACCTGGCCGCTCTATTACAGGAAAGCAATCCAATGGGAAAGGCCCTTCATAGGTGAACAAAAACTGAAAATAAACTATAAAAGAACAAGAAAAAATAAATAAAAAATATAAAAAATAAAACTTAAAAATAAAAAGGAAAATAAATAACAGGAAAATAAAAAATAAAATAAAAGATATACATATATATATTTTTAAAAAAAAAACACTTAGAACCAAGTAAAATATACGGAAATGACATTTAGAATTTAATAGTCACTCAATGCTCAATTCCTAAATCCTACTGTCTCTTGTTTTTCTTTGTCCCCCCCCCCCCCTTTTTTTTTTTTTTTTCTCTTAGAGGTGAGCCCATACCCCGCCAGGGCGGGCACAGATAAAGATTCATTGTACATGAGACATAGTTAAGATGAAATAAGACTCAATGCATTTCCGCTGAAAGTCCATGCGGGCGCGAGCAAGTTCAAGCGGCTGTTCGAAGTCAATGCCGTGCAACATTACTTTGGTATTATTATATGATTATATGCATATTGCTCATTACGTGTAATGTATGCCCTGCTGTGCTCGGCTACCCGATCAGACGAGGCCCTACGGGTCTCCCCAATGTAGAGGCAGTTATGTACTTTGCACGCTGGGGCATACACCACACCCGCACTGGAACTTTGAACTTTGACTGTTCGTGATAAGCAAGCAGCAATAGTTGTGGTTACAACCGATGTAAGAATGATATTGTAGGGCTTGTATATTTTCCTCAGTTGCGGAAAAACATGGAAATGATAAGAAACCGAGATATACATGCCTCTATTGACTTGTTTCACTATTTCTAAATTATTATAATATCTATCCATGACCTGCTTAAAATGCCTGTTAATAAAATTTGAAGGATAATCATTATCGAGAAGAATCCGACGTATAATGAGTGTTTCAAATAAGAGCTGCGAACTCGATAAAGTGAAGGCTCTTTTTACAAGCATAGAAATGATATTAACTTAAATGAGAAAGGCACCTGTGAATAATAGTTCAGAGTAATACCAGAATGGGACGGTTTGCGGAAGATAGAGGTGTGAAAAGCTCTGAATTGCGCTGTAAGAAGGCGTCTTTATTCACACTGAAGTATTTGTTGTTTGAAGCTAGGCGAACACGTACCTATCTGGGACAATATTGGTGGACAATATTGGTACTTTTGATTGGTACCAAACGTTTTCAGCAATAAAAATGAACAATATTGCCCAATATTGCCCATTGGGGATTGTTGTTGGGCGAACACATACCAATATGCGGCAATATTTGTGGACAATATTGGTCATTTTCATTGGTACCAACCGTTTCCAGCAATAAAAATGAACAATATTGCCCAATATTGCCCATTGGGGATTGTCGGAAAAAAAGCACCAATTTTAGTTGGCGAGAAATATTGCTGGTGAGCGAGCGAATCGGAAAAAAAAGCACCAATTGTAGTTGACGAGAAATATTGCTGGTGAGCGAGCGAATCACATGAACGGATGAAATCACGTGACAATGGTGACGTAGAAAAAGGCGGGACTTTGAAAATCGGAAAATCACTCACTCACGCCGGCCATTTTGTTTGAGAAACAAGGCTTAAAATCAGCAAAATGGGTCGGCCCAAAAAAGATAATTCAGACAACAACATTTGGTCAATTGATCAGGAAAGACTTCTCATTGATTTCTACAGAGGGACGGCGTTTAATACTACAGCGAATCTGTACGGAAACACGCTCTCTTTAGCTCTCCCTAGTGAGAAACGCCGTAACCAGGCCAATACTCGTAGAAAACCTGTGTGTTCGCGGACAATGCCAACCGCCAATATCAATAAGACCAATATTGTCCACCAATATTGTCCCAGATTGGTACGTGTTCGCCTAGCTTGATGGAAATTAGTTTGAATTTTGAAGCAAGAGAAAATTGTTTTGTCTTCTAGTTAAATGAATACTTGAATTAAAATAGTAATTTTAAAATGAGAAAATTAATTTTAAAGCTTTATCTTTTTAGAATTTATTAAATTATTAAATTATTGCATTAATAACAATAATATATACAATAATGATTATTGCAATTAAATTTGTATATTTACAGTATATATATGTTATGGCCTACTAGCAAAATACCCGTTCTTCGTACTGGTTACAATGATATGGATGAGAAAGAAATTGAAATTGTGAGATCACTTCGAAACTTTCCCAGTTGCTACAAAAATCACGTGATATGTACAAAGTAATTTTATATTTGAAATTTGTAACTCAAAGTCCCTAGATATGAAATTAATTTCGAGATCGGAGAATATAAGACTTACCACCCCTATCACTTCAACCTTTCCCAGTTCATAAAAACTCATGTAATCATTACAAATCGATATCTATCCCGAAAACCCCGTAGAAGTATTCTTCAGCAGTGTTTGCCCATCCCCTCACCGCCCTTTCGTTTATAGTTCTAGTTTTTGAACCCTATAGTTCTAGTTTTTGCCTCCATGTTAATATGAAACGTTATTATGCACAACAATATTTTAGTTCCAATTGTCGCCACCAGGGTAATATGGTTCGTTAATAAGCACAATAATATTTTAGTTCCAATTGTTGAACAACAATATTTTTGTAGTTCCAATTGTCGCCTCCAGGTTTTACTGCGCTTTCAAGAAAGTTGCCATTTACACCCGTTAGGACGCCAATATCGAAAATTCGTCAAATACATGTCTTTTTGATTTTGACAAAGAACACTCATCAAATTTCGTGTTTCTAGCTCAAATCGTTTCCGAGATTTGCATAATCTTCAAGAAACTTCATCGCCCCCCACCCCCACCTCCGTTTACACCCCTTTGTTAGTGAGGCCTACGTCACAAGGGGAACCCATCCCGAAAATTTCAAGTTCCCAGGTTCAGCGGTTTTGACTGTGCGTTGATTAGTGAGTCAGTCAGTGGGTTTTGCGTTTTATCGGTTTAGATGTAATTATATATTAATATAAACTATAAATTATGATTTAGAGAGAAATTACTTTACTGTCTACATCAAGCAATTACATTAAAATATTCATTTCTAAATCTGTAAATTATTTTAGTCCTCTTTCAGGTCAAAATATTAACTACTGCGATTACTGCCATTATTGCATTATTTATATATAAATAAATAAATAAATAAATAAATAAATAAATAAATATTTTCTTTAAAATATACTTTCTTTAATATTTTGCCCTGAAAGAGGCCTCAAATAATTTACAGATTTAGAATTGAATATTTTAATGTAATTGTTTAATGTAGACAGTAAAGTAATTTCTCACTAAATCATATCTTCTCAGGAGAAGCAATTTTTAAAAATTCAGCAATAATCGCAATCAAAACACTACTGCGCAATTTCTATACCAGTGGAAACATAGGATGGTGAGGTGTGCCCTCTATCGACAGTCGTCGCATTCACTTGTTGCCAAAGAATATAGTCTACTCTACTGCAAAGGGAAGAACAAGGTAACATTTTGCTTAATTGTTTTGTTAAGCTTTTAACCGTTAAAAGATCCCTAAGGGAAATCTTAAGATACTGAAGGGAAGAATTACTGCACATAATTAGCTCGCTTACGAAAATTATATATAAGAACAAAAAAAAAAAGTTTAATGTTAAGTGTTGAAGAAACAAAATGTACAGGGGTTATTCCATGTCAAATTATCAAGGTGGTGCTGCGTAGTCTCCGATTTATTTATTTATTTATTTATTTATTTATTTATTTATTTATTTATTTATTTATTTATATTATTCTTTTTTGGAAAGTTTTTGTAAAAGCTGTCTCAATAGAGATACGAAACACTGCAAAGTTTTAAACTTTTAAAATCATTGGTTTCCGAGAAAAATTGTAAAAATTGACAATATAATTTTTGAGTTACATTTCACTTTTAAGAAGCCCCATCAATAATTTTTAGCGACCCATTTGAGTGCTATTGTGATAGCGACCAAAATCGGTAGCTTTTGCGTTTGTCCTGTCCGTCCGTCCGTGTCTGTCCACTCCTAACAACTCCCGAACGGAAAGTTGGATCGACAAACGGATTTCACCATCGTGTTCACTGTAGGAATGGGGTATTTACAGAGGCCAACATCCCCCCCCCCCACGTTCGAGATATTTGGCATTGTAGTCATTGTATCCTCTTAACTCATGAACGGAAGGTCGGATCAACTATCGGATATCATAATAATATGTGTTCAGAGACACAAACAACGTAGGAATCGGGTATGTTCAGGGACCAATGCCCCTCCCCCCATGTTCGATATATTTGGTATTGTTTTCATTGGATTTCCGTTATAAGCTTAAATGTCAGAAATGCAACCATCCCACTTCAGTTGTCAGCTGTAGCATGCTCGGTAAGATCTCGGACACGTATGCTGAATGTTGTCGGTTCGAATCAGTGTATAGACTGTTTTTCTTCTCTTTAATCTTTTTTTCTCAATGTCCGCTTTTCTCGGTTGTCTATAGTTATTTGTTAATTCTCTGGCAATCCAATAAGTACTTGCGGCCACAGTGGAAGGGTATCGCACAGTCTTATAGAATTTATTTTTATTTTAATGTCACATATCTTAAGTAACAACTCAAAGTAATTTTCTTAAGTGCCACCACATTAATATGTTTTTTAAAGTTATAGCCAAGACTTTTTTTCTGAATTCATTAAATTAATTGTGTTTTGGATTGATAATATTAATTACTGAAAAAAATTATATGTATTTTTCAACTATACAAATTAGAATGCATTTCTTGTGTGTATTGAAAATCTTACGACGTGGTACCTAGTGGCATGTTTGCCTTGGGGTTGCTAATCCCTGGCCTAGACTATTAAGTAATAATAAATAATAACTCCTGCGGGGAATGATCCCCTGACAAACACTACTTTTTTTTTCCTTAATTGACTTCGAAGGTTATGTAATGTGAGGTTTTATAAGCCGCTAGGAACGTTTAGAAATATAGTTCTTGTTTATTTCTATGACTAAACATATTGCATTAAATTATGGAAAGAATTTTGAATAAAATTTTTAGTCAATTAGATAAAAATCTTTTTAACTGTAATTCATATAAAAAAGTCAAACATTACCTAATATGCGATTCATGGTAAAATTAAGTGGAATCTATAATGTATTTTTTTTCCCCTTCTTTTTCTTTTCCTTTGTCAGTGGTTGTTGTCATCCATTTTTTTATTAAATTTGAATTCATTATGTTTGTTTTTTTTAATTATTGTTTTTGTTATTTTGTACTCACTTTTTACTTTGAGTTTTTGAATCTCTATCTTCCTTTTAGAGGTGTTAACTTTAGTGTTCTATATTTTGTTTCTTTACTACTTTAATGTTATTTAATTAAGTTCAACTTGATTTTGTAATAATGTAATGCAATTATTGTCTTCAGCACCTGCATACAGGATCTAGAAGTAGAACCTAGCAGGACTGTAAATTGTGGATATTTAAATAATAATAAAAAAAATTAAAGACATAAAAAAATGATATACAAACTAATAATGGATTTTTAAAGTTATTTTTCTCATTTATTAATTCTTTTTTTTTCCAACTTAATGGGGGGAAGTAGGGGGTTAGGGGGGGGGGGGGGCGCACAAACGCAATGGACTTCGACGATCCAAAATTTCTGAAAATCTTAAAAAATATTACTGAAGCTATTTAAAATTCTAAAGTAATTAATAAAAGCTAGAACTAACATAACAACTCTTTGTTTTTCCACATTGTCCTTATTTGTACAGTCAAACTTGGATAATTCGAAGTTGAAGGGACCAGAGAAAAAATTCGAATTATCCAAAAATTCGAATTACACATATTCTCTCAAAAAATAGAAGAGATAAATAAAAAAGATTAACTCCTCGATCAAAGATTTAACACATAAACTTTATCTAAGAATACTGCTACATTTTTTTTTTTTTTTTCATTAAATCAAACATTTTT
This sequence comes from Thereuonema tuberculata, assembly GCA_023159025.1. Taxonomy (NCBI): domain Eukaryota; kingdom Metazoa; phylum Arthropoda; class Chilopoda; order Scutigeromorpha; family Scutigeridae; genus Thereuonema; species Thereuonema tuberculata. The sequence goes on from JAFIDM010009631.1 coordinate 155,268,798, forward strand.
TACTAGCTTTAATTATTCATCACTTTAAACAAAAAGGCAGATATTTTTAATTGCTTCATTGAATGCAATCTTTGAGTCATAGGCTCATAGCATATGATTCCAACCTACCAATTGATACAAAAATAGAATCTTCTACATTTAGACTGTCCTTCAAAAAAGCGTCGTCGGCTTTTGTTTTCCTTAGAAAGACTGTTAAAATAAATAATGCACCTTAGGTGAGAAAAGTCTCAGGAACAATTTTTACCGTAATATTTTAAGGACAATCGTACGAATAATTCGAATTATCCAAAATAAAATTCAAATTATCCATGAATTTTTAACATTATTTT
>JAFIDM010009631.1:155295908-155318397 GCA_023159025.1 Thereuonema tuberculata
AAATAAATAAATAAATAAATAAATAAATAAATAAATAAATAAATAAATAAATAAGAAATTAGAATCGTTTTCAGGCAGTCTACCAGAAGAAACACCTTTAAAAGAAATGACAAACTCGTACAAAATCTGTGAAAAACAAAACATTATTTTCAGTGGAATAAATAAAAAAAATTAGAGCTGGCAAACTTGGTGAAATTAATTAATTTATGAAATTCTGAATAGTCCTCATTTTTGAACGTTTCAATAAAACTCCCATAAAACTTTGCACTCAAAACAAAACAAAAAAATATTTACAACAAGGATAAAAGTCAACTACAACAAAACTTCCAGTTAATACAGAGTCCTTCCAGGAAAATTTCTCGTGGCATACCGAAGACATCCTCAGGACACACAACTGTGCCGCAGCACATCGGTTGAGAAGCTCTGTCTTGGAGATGCTCAGGTCCGACTCGCCTTCAATTGGCACTTGGAGATATTGGATTTCACTGAAACTTTTTGACTGTTTCTGGATAACAAACCTCCGCCTACGAAACGGTCCTTTGGTAATCTTTTCTTGGGGTAGGGATTCGTCGTTTATAATACAGGGATTCCGTCGCCGAAACTTTCAAATATCTGCAGCTCTATCGCTGACCATGGCCGATCTTCCCATATCCATAAAATTTCCCCCATATATACTGTATTTATGGAGTCACTGGTCACTTTGACAAACCCTTCCAAAATAATTCTCTTTAAAAAAAAAATAACACTGGAAAATTTCACCCTTTATCCAACAGACATCCTTCGTTTCAGTTGATCAACATCCCCCCCCACACACACACACAATAATCTAGTTTGGGTCTACAAAAAAAAAAAAAAGACAGTCATTTCCTATCCGAAAATTTCCACACATGTATTTACACAATCCACATTACAAAATCATAAATCCCTCCAAAAGCTTATTGCAGCAAGATTTCCCCCAAAACATGTTTAATTTTATACATATTTTATAAAACAACAGCCAAAATTATTTGTTAGAGCGAAAAATTCCAAATTCAACTCGGAATAAAATAACATCATAATATAATGTCTAACTCCACAATCTATTCACTGATTACAGTCTTTGGATGAACTATTATTTAAACCATTGAAAATCTATTTTGACAATCTACAGCAATGACTTGATCACCACTCTTGGTATTTCTAGCGGAATTTCTTGAGGCCATAACGTTTTTAGAAGTGTGTGGCAAAACAAGCAAATATGTTTCCTAAAACTGAACTACGACCTTCAAATAGAAATATCTTCAAAGAGCGTGATTTGTGACACATCTGTGACAATCAACACCCTTTCGGAAAGGTTGCTAACCTGCTACAACGAATATCAGCCGATAAAAGTATCATCTTTTTTTAAATTGTAGAGATAACTTATCTATAAATACAATTTTACCACAATTAAGCATAAGTTTCTGTAACGTACTATGTAGACAATAATAATTGCATTACCATGTGGTAGGCTAAAGAGAAAAAGAAAACAAAAAACAAATCGACGATCATTGCCATCAGCTCAGCGTCAATGTCTTTTCAAAACAAGAAGCAACTTGTTCACATAAAATTGCAAGCATTAAAAAATGTTGTTGCAAAGATTGCAGCCAAACATTTGAATAAACACCCAATTTAAAATTTCTGGGCACATTAATGATAGATTGTTTTGCATGTAGAGATGGATATACGTAGGCCCATTTGATTAATTCTTGATGCTCTATTTGTCCTATAGACTGTGGCGAATGCTTTGATTTTCTAATGAATTCAGATACTAGCATTGTCTCAAAATAGGCAAAGAAATTTGTCTAAGATGTAATAGCTTATGCAATAAAAGAACAACAACAATTTAATATTCTTATTAATTTTTTATATTATTGTCATGGATAGTTTATTTTAAAAGTATTATCTTAACTGTCCCATTTTATGCAACAGTATTCGCTATAAAAGATATAGATTTGATCTGACTTATTAAAACATCCTATACAAAGACAAAAAGGGATTACGAAGCTAAGTGGAAATAAACATGTCCGTTTGTTTTTCAACGATCAAAAATTAATAAATATTTATCAAAAGAAGGTAAAAGTCAAGTTTAGGCTATTAAATGCGAGATCTGTGATGGTTTTGTAATAATTTGCTTCTAGAGATATGAGGAAACAAAAAATCAACATCTGAAGTTGACATTAGACCTACGACGCTGAAACTTTAATGGCATTTTAAGAGTATTTCAATGTCCGCTCCAAATCTTTTTACTACAACTGAATCCATTAAAAAAGAAAAACAACAACAACATGAAGCCTTTCCATGTTTTACTCCAAATTTACTTTATATGTAAGTAGTCAATATAAAGCATTGTGCAGACGGAGTAATTCCTGCATCCTCATCTCAGTGGCCTACTTGAACTGGTCTCAGTTTAACAACAAATGTCACGATTTAGAGGAGTCACTGAAGTAGTCTTGTTTCGTGTTACATCGTCTTCTATGTGTATGAGTTGAATATGTATTGAATCGCTCCTTCAAATTTACTCACTTGGATCGTTAGAAAAATCGAAATAACAAAAGTTTGCCAAATTGCAAGTCTCTGAATCCTTGTAAATTGCGATTTTTGAAACAGACGTTTTATAAATAAGGAAAATTTTACGAATACCGAAATTGGAGCAACGGACAGCAATGAAATTAGTATGATCTTAACTTTCGTTTGCTTTGTTAAATCCATATAATTGTTCATATGGAATTGAAATGCAGGTTAGTGAAAAACAAATGAGTTACTAATTTTATGAGTATTTTATGAATATGAGTTACTACTCTGCATCTGCATGAGTAGTAACTTCTGCATGCATATGGATAGATAAAACAAATAAATTGGCAACTGATTATTAATGAAAATGACAGTTTGGTAGCGGACCAAATATAAATGGTAGTGAAATGTTAAATGCATGATACAAAATTAAATTTATCCATTTCAGTACGGAAAATTTGTATACCTTCTCCCATAGTAAATAATTCTCAAAACGATCACATCATGAGAAATTAATTAATAACGTAGTAAACATGAAAGAATAATATGCATAGGATTATTTAATGATTTTAATAAGAATATTCTAATAAAAGATCAAATCAAATAGCAACAAGAAAAACATTGTGCCTTAAAAGAAAAAAAAATGTACGATTGGTTAAATTAGAAATTAAACCATTACAAAAGAGATGGAAATTAGATATTTTTTTTAAAAAATGGAGATTTATGAGAGTGGAAGTAAAATTTTAAAGTAAAGTAATATCTAAAAATATTTTTTGAAAAGCATAACAAAAGTAGCAAAGTGCTTCATCGTAATTTTTAATTTGGTGTAAAAAATGGAACCAAAAAATAAAAAAATTATCACTGATAGACTCTTTACCGAATTTGTTTTTGGAATCTAATTATTCTCGCCTTAAAGAAACTGTTTATAAGAGCCAAGTGCACAATTGTAACAACCTTTTTCTTGTCATAGAAATGGGGTCTGTTGTTGTTTTTCCTGAAGTTGTTCTTTTTTTTTAAATTAGATGAGGAAAAAAAAAGCTGATAGCGTAAATTACATTGAATTGGAACTAATTTTTCCTCAATCCCCTTGTCTTCTTCATTATTATCTGTTAATAGCTCACAATTTCTAGGAAACTACGAATGAGACACGAATAATCCCAATGTCACCCAAATAATAGAAATTAAATTTTTCTTTAGAATAATACTAATCGCCGAAAAGCTCTGCGAACAAAATGTCGAGTTTGTTCCAAGCAGAAAATACCGTTAATTTATTGCAGACGAAGGATTGAGGTTGTTAGAATTAAATGAATGTTTTTGGAAAGCAGAGATTCTTTATTTTTTCGCCCATTCTTAATTTGGGCTTAGCAATTACACTGCAACTGAAAACGTATTGCAAACTTAACATTATGACGCATCACAGTAGACAACTTATCACCGAATATCTGAGTGTCCTTGTATCATTATTTTTCAAGAAATGAAAAAAAAAAATTATAATGAGCAAGAAAACATTATATTCTTTCCATATCTGAAGAAATTCTTCTTATTTGCAAATTATTTATTAAGATATTTCCATCGTACATGATAGTTCTACCAGTTTCCTTTCGGAAGGAACATGACTAACACTCAGAACAATAATTGTTTTGCTCTTAGCGGAGACATCCTGTTGCATGCTTAGGCTTATTTACCTTCATCAGGAGATTTGTCTCCGCTCTTAGACATTTCTATTTCATTTTGTACCAAATGTCTCAGCTGTTAGTTTCACAATTTTTAATGTGATCTCAGCCTAAAATAGTATTTTCACTGAATACGGGTTGTCGATGAGGTTTATAACAAAAAGATAAAAGAAAACTACACTGAATTACAACGTCTTATTTTTTTATCATATTTTTTACTATTATTAGTTGACATAAAGATTATTTTTAAAGATGGTTAAATTTTAAGCATCTGTAGTTGCTTATTATCCATTGAGTTAATTTTCATTCATTAATCCATGTACCATACAAAGATAGGTTTTCTTTGATTCCGAACATCTTCACTTTATGTTATTAGCCAGATTCCAAAATGTGTATATTCCATTTTCTTTTCTTGTATTTTGGCAACCCAAATTCCTCATTGTATGTAATTCAATCGTTGAACTTTTCTCTGAATTCCTTTGCAGTTCAAATCCGAATTTCTCCTACCCAATGCGTCTCCAATTCGCAGTTTTCTGGTTGGTGACGCAAGGAAAAAAGAGTGCGTTTCTTGCCGAGTGTCTTCATCCCTTGAAGTGCCTTTTGTTCGTACGCCCCCTAGTGCACACTTCCTCGCCTTCCTGTTTATTTTTTAAGACGATAATTAGGGGGCGGGAAGGAGGCTGCAAATCGGGTAATTAGTCTCCCTTGCAAACTATCCACGCAGGTAATTTCGAATGACACGAGGGAATGGGTTGAAAAAGGTCCTCCACCCCCTACGACCAGTTCATCAGACGAGGGTACTTCATTTAGACGTCTCCCCAACTCCAATTGCAGACCCCAGAGGGAAAATTATTCCTGGATTAGAGGTGCTCAAAGGGGAACAAGTGGAGCAAAAAGGCATCAATTTACACTAATTTTTATATTCTTTAATTAATACTTGGAAAACGACTCGATCCAAAATAAACAAAACTAAAAAAAAAAGTAAATACAGTGATATTAAATTAAAAACATATAAGCTTTTCTATTTTCAAACAGTATTTCAATAATAGTTTGTTTCTATTTCTGAAATATTTACAAAAAAAAAAAAAAATAATAAACACGGTGTTGAATATTGACATTAATCTTTTCGTACTTTATTTTTTATTTCTAAGAGTGAATTTCCGGTTTATTATTATTATTATTATGAGTAAATAATAGTGTTAAATTCCTCTGGATTATTTACTGTCAGATATATCACTGTTGTGTTGTTTTGTTTTTTCATATTCAAAATATGAATGTTTATTTTATGATTAATTTCTGTTCTAAGATCTAGTGACTATTTAAATGCATAAGGTGAAAATAAATACCTAAATAAAAATATAAGCAAAAAAGAAATGTTCAGTTACTTAGATTAGTACGTAGTAGTAGTTCCTTTCAGAAACATCATCAGAAAAACCTTTTTAAACTTCAATACTACGAATTTATCTGACTTATATTTGCTTAATGTCTCCATAAATTATGATGTTGTTTTTCATTCTACCAGATTTTTTTGGAAATAACATAGAAGGTTAAATAGAACAAAGTTCATTCATAATTCTTATTAATTAAGAATCTAATGCTTAATAATTAACTAAAAATAATTAAAGAAAAGATGCATTAATATCTTATTGGAAGGCCAGTTTTGTACTAATTGAATTTGCTGAGTTTAATGGCTCTTAAAGTAACATTAATGAAATTACATGGGAGGCAAATATTTTAGCATATAAAGTTAAATCTTTGTTCTGATGATTGTCCTCCAAAATCTCTGCGATATCTCCAGAATTTATTTTGTAAAGTGTTTTTTAAATCGAACAATAGAAATAAAGGAATTAAAGAGTGTTTAACTTAAAACCAAATTTAATTACATCCATTTATGCATAAAAACTGAACTAAAAAAATGACCTAACTTTCAATTTTCTTTTGGAAAACAAGTGAAAACAATAGAATTCAGATCGACAATGTTCAATGTACATTAAATTTCGTAAATATAACATTCAACTAATTCGGTTTTACGAAACACTTAAAAACCTCCGAATTTTAAATTGAAATTAACAGAAACAAAAGGAAAAAAAAATACATTCCAAATATATGCTACTTTTTACTAAGTCTGCAGGTAAGTAATGACAGAAGTTGTTTGTTTTTCAATGACTATAAGTTGAAGAGACTTGGAATAACTTTCCTGAATATTCTGTGTAAGTGTTCCTGAAGCCACGTGAATGTAACCGACTTCTGAGGAAATTCTTTGTCATCAAAGAGACGAGCCTTATGGGTTTGTACAGTGATTGGCCCTAAGGGGTTTTTAATCCTGGAACTCCTTAAGCCAAGTAGATTATCTTGGCAGAAGGGGATCTTTCCCTGCTGAGCGGAACCGGTCTCCGGATGGACGCTACGGGTGTAGGAGTATCAGGTTCGGGCTTCCATCAGATCAACCATACCCGCCTAATGGAAGCTACCAAGGAATGATGGGATAAACAAACAAATGACCATCTCTGGTTCTTAGATCAGATTACAACCGGCCTGGCTCCACTGAACAACCATGTCATATTCATAAAGACACTTCGTTCAATGACAGACAATATTTTGTTGAAGGAAAACATAACTTTGATGACCTCCCCGATACATCAGATACACATGACTTCATCTCAATGATCTTATAATATATATTATTAAATCAAGCAAAATAAAAAGGATTCCCGTGGGATACAACATCAGGTTCATTTTATTAGGATGACTTAACACAATAGTCTAAAAAATATAAAAAGAGCTTAAACTTAATCACATGGTTTTTAAAGTTTGAAAATATAGCCTACAAATAATTGAATAATTTTTTTATAAAAAATATTTTAAATAGATTTCAGAAAGTAATAGCTAATAAATAGGCAATAAGTTAAATATATTAAATTTCTTATAACAAACAAAAACAAAATTAGCCTACTGTGGCTATTTTAGGGAATTTATTGCAAATTATTCTTCTAACGGATAACATGTCAGTTATTATAAAACTCAATATGCATAGAATACCTACATTAAATAATTCAATAGATAAATTTTGCGCATATTCAATAATGATCATAATTTAATATGAATTACGGTTCTCAGAATCTAAATAGACTTAAATTCCCTTCTTCAGATGAGTCAAAGAATTTTATTTCAGATCATTTTAAAGAATTGAAACATTTTGTGTACTTTGATCTATATTGGCTGGAAAATGAATTTTCTGATAATTTAAATGTGTGAATAATCACTTATAAATGTAAAAGATATTATATTTATCAATATAATAATGGGTTATTGAATTTTATAGTTTATCATTTATAAAGATTTTATGGATTGAGATAAGTTTATGTTTTTGATATATGAAAATCTAAAATAGTTGGGAAGTCTAAGAAACGTAAGAAAAATTGTAAAATTAATTTTATTTTTGAAATACTATTTTATTAAATTATTTTTCTAATACTGTATATTTAGAGTAAGTAGAGTAACAAGAGTTTTTATAACACTGTATATTTTTGTAACAAGACAACGTAATTATTAATAGTCATTTTCTTATTTAATAGGAAAGTGTGTCCTTTGGAATTTTGATTAGTTGACGAAAAGAAAAAAATCAAGTCCTTTTTTTTTGTTTGTTTTGTTTTGATTGTTTGTTTATTGTTCCTTCTTATTTTTATTTAATCGTTCTTAATTATTACCCATCCCTGTAACTCGCTCTAACTAGAAACTCTTTCATCAAATATCTGTGTGACGTTGATTGTCCCAATTGAGCTGGACCACGTCCTCCCACCTGGGCTAGAATCCCCGGAGCGGAGGGTGCAACAGCGCCGCCTAGCAGCAACCACGACAAGGTGTCGACCAGATTACTGTTGATTAATTTCGGCGCGCGCACCACCCTCGGCAGTAGCGATCGCAAGCGCACATCGCCCACCAATCAGAACAGCTGACGTTCCACCAATCAGAGGCGCGTCCAGGAGCCGCCTCATGTTGTCAACAAATATTTCATTCTCGGCTTAACGAGTGACGACTAATTGTGTTAACGGGATATTTCAGTGGGTGTGTGTCTGTCCCCATCACCGACATGGACAGCAAAGGAAAAGCCAAGCTGTACAGCATTGAACAGATCCTAGGAACACGCCTGCGGAGAGACAGCGACCCATCGCCGATCGCCCTAGCTGACACCGACCCAGCCGGTGAGTAATTTCCCATAGCACTAAGTTAACTGATTTCAAATAGACAGAAACAGAATTCCAAGTTTAACTCAAACTTATAGTAGAGTTTGTGATCACTAGCTGCTGTTCATTTTCAATTCGGTCAATTAGATTTTATGGTTCCTAATTCCAAAAGTGATTATTGTTAAACTGTCATAAAAAAGTATTCTGAAATTCCTTGCGTGATGTGTGTGATTTTAATTTCTGGGTCAATGTTAATTTTTTGTCATGTAGTGTTCAATTCTGCATTATTGGACTAAATGCAATCTTTTCAAGTGATTTTTTTTCTAAAAACTGTTAGAATTTAGATATTTGAGAACGAAAAGAGTGTAAAATTATTGTTCACTTTTAAATTTTCTACATTTTTATTTTGGCAAGACGAGTTTAGATTTGCAAATTATTTTATTTTTTATTTTTTTTACTTGTGCAAGATTGTTAAATTTTCACAATATTATTTTCACTGAAATTTTGTGGTTATTAAGCAGTAAGAAACAAAATCTTTATTAAGAATTTCTTTCAAATGAAAATTAATAATAATAAAAAAAGATATTTCATTATTCATCATCAGAAATGTTTTCAAATGAAAATTTTTTAACAGTAGATAACTTCCGAATGAACAAAAACTAGGGAGTTTAGATTGCAATGTGCCTGGTTTAGAAGTGAGGAGAATTCCAGGGAAGTCAAATGTTTTCTGATATATTTACTTTTGGCAAAGGGTAAGAACGAACAAAATATGAACGAATTAAAAACAATGAAGAATATTTCGTGATCAATGAAGAAGTAGGATCTTTCTTATTGCTCCCTCAATGTTTGTAATTCGCTCATAATTATAGATGATTTCTGTTTGCAATATTTGACGACATTTTAACAAAGTTTATCAGAAAAATAAGCGTTTAATTTATATATTCTATATTAAGTATTTAAATAAATTATTTTTCCTTAATTATCATTATAAATAGTGTTTTACATTAAAATAGCATATTGAAAATTTTAATTTCATAGTTTGTTTATTTAATCTTATTTCACAGAGTAATATTGATACTTGAAAAAATAATAATGATTGTATTTCTATTAAAAAAAAAAAAAAACATTCTTCCTGATACGAAAATTCGTCACAAAATAAACAGATAATGTATAAAATTAGAGCAGTACTTTATATAGTAAACTTTTTACTTTCAGTTTACAACTTCTTTCTATAGACAAGTTTACTGTTCTTTTGTTGCCCGTTGTTAACTGTTTTATGACATTAATATATGCTTATTTGCAATTGCTTTATATATATAGCAATATATATATTTTTCTGCTTACTAAAAATGTGTAAAATCGTCTAAATAAATGCACAAACAGATTAATAATCTAAAGAATACAATTTACAGTCCAACTTAGAAAAATTCTAATAGCTTTTGATAGTTTTTGTAGATTTGAAATAAAAAAAAATTGACTGTACAGTTATAACGAATAGAAATAATATAGAATGTACAATTTTTGCTTCTATGTAAATAAATTAATTAAATTTATGTTTTTTCATAGTAGAATATGAATAAATATAATATTTTATTTAATATTATATACATATTTATAAATATCATTATTTCTTAAACATATGAATATTTGATTCTCAAAATAACAATAAAAAATAATTTTTATAAGGAACTATATTTATGCAATGTTTTTATTTAAGATCATACAATAAAAAAAATCTGTAAGTTATTTAATACCTTAATAGAGATAATTCATCTAATGAAATGTCCTTTTAATAGATAAAATTAAAAAATATAAAAAAAATTTAATGAAGATATAAAAAGTATCCACTTGAAAAGATAAGAATAGAGTTTAAAACACAAAGAGAGAAATGCACTTGTGCTCATCTCAATCTTACATTGCTATTAAACTATGCTATTTCGAGTTCATCCCAAAAGGATAACGTAGCTGATGAGAGCTAATGAACTATAAAGAGACACCTACTAAATAAACAAGATTCAAAGGCACAAAAAGTATACAAAAATAAGCATTAAAGTCTTTTTTAAGTTTTTTTCAATGTTTTCATTGTTGAAATTTTAGAAGAATTTAGAAAATATAGAAGCATTAAAATACCGTACATAGGCCTATATTTTTTATGTTTTTGTTTTGCATAATGATACGTTGATTAAAACTTTTTGGATTAATATTTTTTTAAAAGATTTAAACATTTATAATTCAGTTACATTAAATAACAAAAATTACTAATAATTACATGCTAATTTTTTCTTTAATTTTTGAATATTACTTATGTCTGTAAATAGTTTCGTATTTCGCTTATTTAGCTAATTATTCTTTATTATATTATTAATATAAAAATGCAAAGCTTAATAAATTATAATAATACACCAAATTAATTATTAGTGACTTAAATGAAAGAAAATCATATTAATTTTCATAGATCAATTTATTTCCTGAATTTTGGAATCCACTTTTAAAAATCACATTTAGAATACCTCTAAATACCCTCCCCCTTTTTTTTTAATTTCTTTTAAATCCTTTTGATTAATTTGATTTTGTTTTCTTTTCTTATTCTTCATTTCATTCACATAAAGAAAACGCATTTCTTAAAATTAAGTAAATGACTAAATTAAAATAAAAATTTTGGATAACTTAAAATTTGTAACACTCTTGATAATTTTATATACAAAATAAATTAAATTAAATAATGTAATAATATTTGTCAGTGTTTGTATATGCAATTATTAATTTAAAAAGAAATATGAAAACAAAGTTATAAATATCTGAATGATGAAAAAAACAATGTGTTCAAGAAGTTTGATTTTTTTTTTAAATAAAGTATTGAAATCGAGAAAAAAGTGCTGTTCGTATTGTAAGTGTTAAAAAAATTTAAAATAAGAAGCTATTTTTTTTTTTTTATTAATTCCTAAAACCTCCCGTCACGTCAGTAGTAAAATATCGACGTAAAAGCTATTTGCAAGTCCATTTGCTGTTTGTTTGGTTTTTTTTTTTTTTTACTATTTATTTATTTGATAAACTTAAGATAGAAAAGATCGATCATTCTTTGAAAGCATCTCACTGTTTTCACATTGTCCTGTATTTTTCTCGACTACAAACATTTTTGTAAAAATAATTTTTTAAAACATAGTTAGGCCTATATTGCTATGCAATGAAACTAACAGGTGAATTAAGAAATGAGTAATAATATAATGTCAAATACGAATGTATTTTTTGTGGTTCAAATTACCTACTTGTTTTCTTGTTCAAATAGCTGATTTAGTTTGTGTTAAGAATGATAAATAAGAAATAAATAGCTCTGTTTATTTATCTGATTTCCTTATTTGTTTTTGTTAGGTTGCCGTGATGATGGTTGGGCTGGAGGGTCATCCCTGTGCAATCCCCCTGTCCGACCCCCTTCCGACTGTCCTGATGAGACGGATTCCGAAGACAAGGCGTGTGTGGCAGGGGTCATTGGAGAGGATGAGGACACTCTGGCGGGAAAACCTAGGAAAGTTCGTCGCAGCAGAACAACTTTCACGACATACCAGTTACACCAATTGGAAAGAGCCTTCGAAAAGACACAGTATCCGGACGTATTCACTCGAGAGGAATTGGCCATGAGATTGGACCTGAGTGAAGCCAGAGTTCAGGTTAGAACGATTCTTATTTTGGCATCTCATTACTTTTTAGCTTTACTTTAATTAGGAATAAAAAGGAAGGGAAAAAAAACCAAACAAATAAACTAAAACGAGGAAAATCGTTAAAGAAGATTTTTATTATTATGACAGTCAAATCAATTAAAAAAAAAAAAAATCATCGAAGTCTTTAGTAAGTAATTTATAACTTCTTATTTATCCAATTATTCGTCTGACTTACATTATATGTTTTACTTGTTATTTGCCAAAGATTAAATAAGCAGAAATTAAATAAGACTGAGGTTTTAGCATGTCAAAGAGAAAAATATAGAGTAATGGAATTTCGAATTGCTGTCTTGAAATACTCATTTCTAAGTTTAGAAAATATTTTAAACAATTTACAAAATCTTAGGAAATGTCTTGAATTTTTCCAGTTCTTATTTTGTCATCTGCCTTGCATGTCTTTTTATGAACATAAATACTAGAAAACATTCTTGTTCAATTTAGGCCATTGAAAATAGAATAAACGGGTCCATCTTCAGAAAGTTAAATATTTTATAAATAAAATTTACCCTTTTCTGTCGTGTGAATTCTGAAATTTTCTTCATTCTAATATTTTGCTTAAAAAGAGAAAAATGTAAATTTTATAAAACAATGATATTTTTTTTATAAGAAAGAAGTAAATAGTGCTTTTTGGTGGTATCTGAATGAATTTGACAGTAACGGTCCAAGATTCTAAAATATATGCTTATGTGGTAGTATACAAGAGAAATCAAAATAATTGAAAAAATAAATATTGGAGTCGTGGGGCTCTTTTATTTGAAGTTTAAAAATGGTTGTATTTTTTTTTAATAACTTAAAATAAAAAAAAATATTGGTATCAATTAGGTTTATTGCGTAAAAAATATTAACGAGTCTTTTAATGGCAATTTTTGCCTCAAGCAAATCAAAATTAAAATCTTCAGAAGAAATTTTAGAGGAGGTAAAACTTTTCAATTCCAAATGTTGCAAATTGTAAAAATCTTGCAAAACCAAGATAAACGAAAGAAATAAGAAGGAAAGCAATAAGGAAAAGTTTTATACTGTTGTATAAAACCAAGTGTGATAGTCATTTGGTGAGAGACAATTCATTTCAGTTTCTTAATATTTACAGTTTTGCAAAGTTTGTGTCTCTTAGTGGCGAGTTTTCAAATTAAATGCAAACTTTATTTCGTTAATGAAATTTCTTATAGTTATTATCCCTTTGGTATCAATAATTAAAAAAGTACTTTTAATAAACGAAATCTAGTTTACATCTTTATACAGCTGTTTCACTCTGGTTAACGATCATCAGCTAGGACCTTGGTGAACAATCAGGTTTCGATGTGACCACTCGAAATGATGATCGCCAACAAACGTGAAACAGCTGTATGAAAATGTCATTTATTAACAGACAATCTCATTCATTGATTTTATTAATAATTTAATGAACTTTTTCTTTTTTCTTTTTAACGAACTATTCGAAAACAGCCACAAAAATTATCTCCATGCTGTTGTCGAATAAACATTTTTAAAACAAATCGAAAAACAAATCAAAATAAATGTTGACTCAAATATAGGTCCATGGTCAGCATTTCATAAATCTAACTCGATGTGACTTAAATTTTGACTTATGATTCTTTGGAATACTTTTGTTTTACTAATTTACTAAGTCTGTTACTTAACACAAAATATTATCAATGTGAACCTCAATCCAATGAAAGTATTTTGTGCTAATTTCTTTTATAATTTCATATGAAACTAAATTATTATTATTATTATTGCCTATCAGACAACAGCCACCAGTTGTCTGATGGGCTGACTTGTTCGATCTCCTCGGGGATTGTGATTTTTTCCTTCCAAATGGTCCCTAATGTTTAGGACCTTTCTGCCAAATGTATCTTCTTTCTTTCCCAGGAATTTAAGCTGGGGAGCATCGGTCTAATCTTCTGATCTCCATTTTGTCCCGTTAGATTAGTGATCTCGGGAATCGTCACTTTCTGTGCTGTCCTTGAGGACATGGATATGATACTTTAACAATGGAAACCTACTAGATTTTTTCCACCAAAATCTATGGTTACTTTATAGTTTATAAATATTCTGATATATATTCTAACATGTTGAAACTATATGAACAGTTGAAGTTAAGACATCCAACTAAAGGAAGAACATAGTCATAATTCTCTCTGTTGAATACAACATTAAATTCCTGGATAAAATATCTGCTGAAGTCGGATTTAAATATATATCAATTAGACTGAAATGTCAGTAAAGTTCATGCTCTAATGCTAATAATAAAAAAAAACCTCCAAGTTTACAAAATTTAATTTAATATCAAAAAAAAAAAAATAAAATTAAATGTTTACTTGAAGTTAAAAAATCAAAATAAAATAAAAAGCTTGAGATTTTTCTATCTTTCATTTGGGTAGTCTTTTTTAAATTTTTGTAGATCATTGTTAGATGGTTAATAATGACATTGATCCATGTTTTCTTTTATTTCATCACCATAACAATGCATGTGATACATAAAAATTCATTGTTACGGTGATCTAAGAATAAGAAAATATACATCATTGTCATTGTAAATTATTTAACAAAGTTCTTAAGAATTTTAAAACGGACTATCAGTTTTGGAATTATCAAGAAACTACAATTTATATAATTTTTTCATCCGTCAATCCGCCATTGGCACATTCCAAGAAAACAACATAGCAATAACTACCGTATCTATTTGGAATTCAGTATTAATTTCTGACCAAAATATCTGTTACCGATGGAAAAATTTATCAACAAAACTGAATGAATTTAATTTTGAAAATATAATAATGAAATTAATCGCATCGAGAATGAATCTCTTGAATGGACGACGTTAGAATGTAGGTCAAATGTATTTGAATTCTACGGATTCTATTCAAAAGATATTTGAAATAAATATTATTATTAAAATTTATAGAAAATAAACAAATCACAAATTCCATTTTTATATTGGAAGTCACTTTGTTGCTTTTTAAATTAAATATTACTAATAAACTAACTTGTTAGTGATGAAGACACATACCACTCTAATGCTTCATGCTCAATATTAAAATTGGGAAAATCATGTTTTCTTATGAATATATCAGTGCATCAGCGTTTTGAGTTTGCAATCTTTTTAGTATCCGAACATCTGTAGTATAACTGAAAAGATATGAAACTCTTTGCCTCATTGAACTAGTGATGTTCTCTTGGATCTTCTACCAAATGTTTTTTTTTTTTACGAAATTAAGTAATTTGCCATTAAGTCACTTTAATTCCTTTGGTCACTTAATTTATGGTAAATTAAGAATTTTCTTATATCCTTTTCACCCTATAAATTTGGAGTCTTTTCTGCATCCGAAGGAAACCTGTTGGATAGCTCAAAAGATTTCAAATTCTTTGCCTGATATCATTTGTTGAGTCTATGGTAAAACTACCGGATCTTCTACCAGTAACTTTTACCAAATTAATTCCTTTGCCCGGTTCAACAGGGCAAAAATTAAGATATTTCTTATGCCCTTCTTATTGTAGAAGAGTCATGAGTTTCAAATATTTTAAGCATCCTAGGTTAGATCTAATGGACAGCTCAAAATATTTGCAACTCTCTGATTTCATTTATAAATACGTTAAATTCCACGAAAGGTTCTTACCAAATCAGCCAACAACTCACTTAAATTTCTTTACCCAGATACTTCAGGGTAAATCTGAAGTTTTTCTGAGCTTCTTATAATAGAAGTCTCGAAGTTTCAAATGTTCTCAGCAATCCAAGAGGATCTTTTAGATAGCTCAGAAGATTTCAAACTCTCTTCCCTGTAGAACTTCTTCTGATAGCAGTTTTTATCTCATTTATTTGATAGTCATCAGAGCACTTAGTTCCTTTAGCAATTAATCTTATGCTATTACGATTTTTCTTCTGTGCTTCGTACCATGTAAAACTCATGATTTTGAAATCTTCTCATCAATGTCGATATGTCTTACATCCGGTTGCCAAGTGAAAAGCAGGCCGATGAGCGTTCATTTGTCGGATAGACAAAACCTGGCTATTATTATAATTTTATTTAAATTTGGTTATTTTAATTTTACTTGTTTTTAATATATACAATGCATTTATTTATTAATTATATGCAGTCACAGTCACAAATGTTGTTATATCATGATTCTATTTATGTATAAATTGAAATTTGTTATAACTTACATTATTTGAGATTGTGAATTTGTATTTTTTATTTTTTATTTTTCTTATCATAGTTTTGGTTTTATTAACAATATTTTTTATAGTCTACTTATGTTTACTTATTAAGCGCACTGAAGTTGTTTCTAGGTTACTGTGAAGTAATTATGTATGCTTATTAATATAAATTTACCTTCGTATCTTTAGAGAAATTGAAGTTTTTAAACATAATGTGCATTAAGTATAAAAAAAAGGACCTAAATTGGAACCTTGTAGAACACATCTTTTATATTAAATATTTTATAAATGAATGGACCCCCCCCCCCCCTTAACAAAATCCTGGCTTTGTGTCTGTTCTTGTATAATTAAAATAGGACTACTACATGTCTGTCTCATTTTTTTTGTTTGTTTGACAAATAATTTATTTTTAGTAAATTGATTTAAAAGTGTTTTAATATTAATGATTAACATTACTAAATAATGGCTCATCGTTACTTACCTCTGAATTCAAATTTAAGAAGTAATTAATATAATAAAAACAATAAAGAATATCAAAAGGGATTTTTTTTTGCAACATTTCACGTAGTTATAACAAACTATGGGAAATACATAAATAATAATAAATAAAATAGTTTCATTATTATAAATGCAGAGAGATTTATCTGCCAAAATTGTACAAAAATTACATTAAAAAAAAAAAAATCACTGAAACACTGCCGTTGCAGAATCCGGTTTCATAGACTTTCTAAGCTGCTTGTGACACTTTTTAAGGATAATCTTTCTTTTGGTAGCTGACATTTCCACGAGGATTAGATAGGAAAAGCTGCAGCTTAAATGGGAATTTAATATACAATTTCTATTCCTTTTCAAAATAGATGAGCTATCAAAAAATTACAATATTTATTCGTTATCCTTTTTTTTATTATTAGGCAAGTAGTATTATTATGAAATCCAGTTGATGTAGAAGTTTATCCATTTAAGTCGTTAGTTAACTGCATGTTTTGTTGGTATTTAAAATCAACTATGATGATAAATTTTAACTTATTCAAAGGCATCGATTTCTTTTCTCCTTATACTTGGCAATTTCCAATTATGCTCCAGTTGATTAAGTTTTATAAAAGTATTCTTTAGAAATAAGATTAAGAATTACAAAATAATTAAAAATCGGCTGAAGTGAAATTATTAGTTCTGTATGTCTTTAATAAAGAAGCAGAACATCTTAAATATGAAAGATAAAAGAATCCTTTCAAACAACCCTTTACTTTCAGTAAAACCTTCTGGTACTCATTGGTTAAAGAACTTTTCAGTTTTTAACTTAGATAAATCTCTGACCTCTGTCAGGAATCGAATCAGGAACCTTTAGCACATCCAACGTTTGAATTAAAATATACAGTATGGCAGGAAATAAAGTATAACTGCGGCACTGTACACCGTTTTCATTGCCGGGAGGTCGGCGTGACGAAGCTGCAATGTGACAAAAGTGAAGAGATTGCACGATGCTACGTAATCGATATAAGTATTTGCGAAAAGGCTTGTATTGTGAAGCATTATTTTCGTTCATAAAAAATCGGCGGTTCCGAGGACCAAGTGTGAATCATGTTCTTCAACTTTTCAAAGAAGAGTTCCACAAAATCCCACCAACGAAGTGAACAGTGTTGTTGTTGTTGGTGAAAGCATTTAGACAGACTCTGTTCTGAGTCAACGAAAAAATCGCTGTGGACGAAGACGAAAAAGTAAGCATGCGGGGATTGTGTTTGATGAGATTTTGCATTCAACAAAGAAAAGGCGTATTGCTAAGGAACTGGGTATGAAGAGAACGTCTGTGCAGACACTCGTTCATCAATTGGGAGCATTTT
The DNA here is from genome assembly GCA_023159025.1 of Thereuonema tuberculata. Lineage (NCBI taxonomy): Eukaryota > Metazoa > Arthropoda > Chilopoda > Scutigeromorpha > Scutigeridae > Thereuonema > Thereuonema tuberculata. The sequence continues at coordinate 155,314,008 of JAFIDM010009631.1, forward strand.
CATATCGTATGCATAAGTTACGTGATAACGTTCGGTATACTTTACTTCCGGCAATACTGTATTTTTGAAATCATAAAGAGCAGTCAGCCCTGGGGAGATATAGCGACTGAAACGCTCTTTCTTACGGATTAATGACAGGAGGGATACCCAATAAAAACGTAATGTTGAAAATAGGTTCAGGAGTTAATGAAGATTGGGCATCGCTGTCATAGAAACTGAGAAGAGATAGAACTTTTCTTTTAGTAATTTTACCTTAAATCTACTTTCAATAAGAATATTCAGGAGGAAACAGCAAATTTACAAAGATAATCTCCAAATTCAGATTGAAACTTCATTACTGGTTATGAAATCTTGCTCGAGTTTCGTTCGTTCTCTACGCAAATTGTTGTTATTGTAAGTTTTAAGCGTTTCAAACTGAAATTTGATCGATAAATACATGAATAATTACTATTCACGAGAAATTCTTTACTTTTTATTAATATTATTATGTTTAATTCTCCATTTTTGATTGCTTGTTTTCGTGATTCCGAGATGCTTATTATAATTGCACTAATCATTCTCCTTCGTCATTCTATTCAATTTCATGACGCCAACAGACATTGATTTCGGGGAAAACCACTGACATGAAAACTAATGGAATGGCAAAAAAAAAAAAAAAAAACAGGAATGTATGATGTATGTAATAAGCTAATTTCATTTATTAAATGTATATTTTGAAAATGATTTTTACGAAATAGGTTATTCGCTTTCAAATTAAAATAGAAGTCTCTCGATTTCTGATTAAAATGACTGATAAGTTAAAATATTTGATCTTCGATTCACGAGAACAACATTATCTGGAGGATTTTCTAAGCATTAACTAAGAAAGACAGTCCTTTAAAGTACCTTATAATAGAAATAAAGCAAAATGATTTTTTTTTATATTGTTTTACCAATGATTATAATTCTGTGGAGTGACTGACTGTTTTGTTTATTATTAGCCTACTTACCTAGACAAGTGAGGCTCATCAGATCACTCAGTCTGTTTGTGTGTATCTACCCTAATAACTTTTGAACTGCTTGATGGATCATCTTGAAACTTGGTCTGCATATTTAAGGACTAGAAACAATCTAACTTTTCTAATTGAGGTCTTTTCCAAGTGGGTCCTTGTCGAAAAATTAGAGCGAGAAGGACAGAATTTACCATGGAAAAATATTGGAATCTAAACAATGGATTTCTATTAATATTTCATTATCAATGAATATCCGTAATCCCTTAATTTGCGGATGATAAAATTAATCGGATTTAGTTAATATAAGCAAATAACGCAGATTTATTATTATTATTATTATTTTTTGAGAAAATGGATAATTTGTACTTGTTTGTATTCAATAGACTTTGAAAATAAATGTAGGGTTTTCGTTTTTGTCGTTTTCACGATTTAAAGAAAAAAAGAAATTTTAAGAAATAACAGTTTAAGGAAAGTAGGCTTTAATATCTTTCGAACTTCTTGATTTTATTTTTAAATACGTAGATATACATTTTTTCTAAGCATCATTGGTCAATCAAGGTGAATAGTGATAAATTCAATTAATTTCAAGATTTCCTAATTCTGAACTTCGGAAGAAAAAAAAAAAAAATAAGCCTTTCAAATCTTCGAAAAAGGAAAAAATCTAAAATCGTAAAGAAATTAAAATAAATCCGAATTTCTTTCTAGAAGCAGAATTTTAACGTAACTTTAAATTAAGCTCATTTTCTTTATTAAATCTAAAGCATTAAAATTCAGGTTATCAAATTTACCCGAAGCAAAGAAAGTATTTTGACAATATCGAGGCAGTCACGTGTTAAATTGAGTTGGGGGGGGGGGCATCTATCTTCCATCGAGTTTTTTTTTACTGTGTCTGGTTCCCAACTTGAGAAAATGAAGATCGGAGAATAGTTCACCCACCCAACCTACTTTTATCTACTTATCTTTACTTTTGTCTACTCTTGAAATTTCTAAGTTAAAAGCTTTCCCTCTCAAGATATTCCTAGTTCAGTTGATTTTCTTTTCTAAATATAAAAGTATTTTTTTATTTGGAATCTCCAACTCAACAGAAATGATTCGTGACTTTTCGGGTTTAAATATTTTACACTCTGTCTTCTATTTACATTTCTAAAATTTTCTAGGATCTTGAGTTTACAAGTAGTTTAACACTGGCAACACTGATGCTTTATCTAAACATCACGGCTATTTTGTTATTAACATGAAAAAATATTTCCAAATATAGAACCACTTGCAACTGAAACTAGTAAAAACATGCAGAATTAAAAACATACATGGTAATGATATTACCAAAGTTCAAGGAAAGTCCTAGAATTATAGATGTTTTATATAAGAAAGTCGTGCATTATTAAGAGAAAAGAAAAACAAGGGAAACATATCAAAGAGTTGTATAATATGAAAGCATTGATACAGAAGCTATTAGAGCAATGACTGAATCTGAAGATATAATTTCCATATGATATGACTTCATGGACTTGCAGTTCTAAGCATTCTATTCGATAATTAATTAGATTTGCGTTTTAAATCGCCGAATATTTGGGAGATAGGTCTGATAGAAATACAATCTTGTTACTCCAAAACTTTATAGCTTATGTTAAGAAAATGACAGCTATACGCTCAGTTTAGCAGACTTAAAAGAGGACGGAAGACAAATGAAACCAAACCTGGGGACCAAAGAAAATATAAGGTTTAATTATCAAAAAACGTAAAAAAAAAATTGAAGAAGAAAAACACTGTAATTTTTAAATTTAAAAATCGAACTGAAGAATTGTCTTAGTTCGAAACTGTCTCTACTATATTAAACGCTTAAATACAGTATATAACTTATGTATATGTATAAAAACGCCCTTATGTCTTGTTGCATAACGCAGAAATCATCACACATTAAATTTAGATCGAATTACAGACTATAGATTTTAAACATCAACACTTCCGTCACATGAAATATAACTGAAGTCGCAAAATGCTAACTGTTCTAAACTGTCCTAAATTATTTCGGAGCCTAATTGAAACTCGCCAATTCTGTCATGTTAAAATTTTTAGCAAAATAAACATCCGATTAAAATTTACAAATAATCGTCTCACCTGTAGAAGTGTGAAATGGCTGAATGCGTTGCATTATATGACGATTACTGAGAAGTCCCACATAATTAACAGAACATTCCGCTACCGAACTACATGAATCGTACATCGTCTGTAGAATGTTTCCATACGGCTTAAGGAATGACGTCATATATCCGTATTCCTATGTCTATGCGTTAGATGTAGCGTTATTCGTGGCAGAGAGTAACTTTAATTCATTAGCTGTTATTTGAATTTTTAATTACTTATACAGTGCAACTTGGATAATTCGAACGTCTTTAATTTGAAATCGTGGTTAATTCGAAGATTTCTCTTAGTCCCTTGAACTTCTTATTAAATCAATGTTAAAAAATCGTGGATAAATCGAAGTTCAACTTCCTTAATTCGAAGTTTTTTATAAAAAATTTCGAACCATAACGACTTTTCGGCGTTTCATCGTTAAGAAATTCGACACGTGACAACTGAAATCCCCTTCCCGCCACCGTTCGACACGTGACGCCATTCGAGCTTCCTGATGTCAGTGTCACCATGTCTTTCAGTAAACCACGCGTGTACAAGAATTTAACGTTCGCTGAAAAGGTCGCCGTCATTCGCGAGGTGGAAAAGGGGGAAAGAAGAAAGGCAAATCCCTTCATCGTCGGAGGCGCTTTTTCATTTGGGCGAATTTCGTCGGTACATTGAAGGACAAACCAACGTAAGTGAAGATGTTTTCCGTTCACTAAACATGCTTGATGATTTTGCTAATCTTAAGCGACTGAATTCTACAAAACAATCAGACACTGCACAATTTTTTGAAAAACTATAATTTTCTGTATTGAATGTAATATGTACTGTAGCTTACGTAATATAAATCTTATTTTGTTTACATACATATAGTGTTTAAGTCTTTCATACCATGATCTTTCTGAATAAATATTTACTTATTGACAGAATAATCTTTTCAAGCATTCAGTGGACCTGAAATTAAAGTTAAAAGATGCAACTTGTTTAATTCGAAGTTTTGTATTGGTCCCTTCAGCTTCGAATTATCCAAGTTGCACTGTGTAATCAACCGTTAAAAAGACTTTTCCTCATGAGCTGTATTTATTAACTTTTAGAGTTTATTAAGTAAAATGTAATTGTAACAGATTTTCAAATAATCATAATTATCATCAAAAATTTTCAGGTAACAGGAAAACTTAAATAGAACTCCAAAATCTATTTGAGTTTTCCTGTTATCTGAAATGTTTTATGATAGATGTGATTACGAGAAAATGTTACAATTATTTTTTATTTAATACAGA
>JAFIDM010009631.1:155328397-155351837 GCA_023159025.1 Thereuonema tuberculata
TACGAGGCTTAAAATTTTATTTGGAAGCATTTATATATATCTATATTTAATATATATATAAATGCTTCCAAATAAAATTTTAAGCCTCATAATCAAGGTATATTTATATTTAAGGTATATACCTTAAATATCTTTTTAAATAAAAACCTGTTTTGTTTTTTTTATAAGGTGTTTATTAATGTTTTTCTTTCTTTCTTTGCTTTTTATTTATCTTTTAATTTTTTTTTATTATTTTTATCAGTGAATTCCAATTAATTATTTTATCACTAAGTAATACACAGTAATTTACAAATAGTAAGAGTTTCTCTGATATTTTAAAAAGTAATAATAAGTAAAAAGGCCTACTTTTTTTATTCACAAATTAGGATTATTTTTTATTTCTGAGATAATTAATGATATTTAGATAATGAAAACGAAAATTCTCTTGATCGAAATTTCCTTAGGTTCACAGTGTTGTGGTTTAGAGTGAGAATATTAAACACAAAATTCTTTGATAAGTCGCCTGCTGCGATTTGTGATGTGTTCTTCTTATATAATCTGGCTTTGGCAGCAATCTTCGAATATGATGATCAGTATTTTTTTTTATACTATGAAGGAATTGTAGTATAAAGATTCTATTTCCTATTTACCTACTAAGAAAATATATTACGAGGATTTTAGTAGAATTTAAGATCCGGAAGTGAAGGGAGACATCAAGGGAAGGAAAGTGAAGGTTTCTTAGGAACAAGAACAAGAGATAACGTCGGAATCAATGTGGAACCCGAAAAGCTAAAACAAGCAATAAACAAAAGGATAAATGGCGAGAAAATTCATGTGCACGCTTCACGCGGCCTCTAGGAATTTTTTTAGCGCATTGTTGCGCAGGTAAAGATTAATAAAATAAAGGGCGAGACCAAGTTGTATACTAAATGACATCCTGGTACAGCTGTTTCAAGCTAATATAGCGATCATCAGCCAGGAGCAGTCATCAGTACACAACCAGGTCTCGGTACACGGAGTCTATATGAGAAAACGTCGGAACCAATGTGGAACCCGGAAAGCTAAAGCAAGCAATAATGTCAACTCGTGTAGATATTAAGAGGATTAGTAAATTTATTTAAGACATAAAATTAAATAATCAACTATTAAAACACATTACAATTAAGACAATTTAAAAATTAAAAATTATCACTACGTTTCAAACCATCAACGTTGATATGGTTCTTCCTCAAGTGCATTAAAAAAGTTTTGATCCTCCGTGGTCGGGTTCGTCTGTAAGAATGATCATCCGTATGGAATTCTGGGTAAAGAGAAGAGAATTTCTGTTGAGCATAGATTGCCCCCTAGTGTTAAGCGTACGTAAAAGCTCTGCGGAAGTAGAATTTTTTTTTTTTTTTTTGTTGTTGCTGTTATTGTGTTGCTATAGTTCTTGATTGTTTTACGAAATGGAGTTTCTAAATTCCGTATTCCAGGATATTGGTGGTGGAAAGGTCCTGATTATAACTTTTTTTAAGCTTTATTAAACCGGATTCGTAAAATTGTCGTAGGTATAAGTCCCGTTCGCTGCCAAAAACAACAGGATTTTTATTGTCTAGTTCATGATGCGTTTTTTGACAATGTGAGGCCGTATGATATGCCATATTTTTGTTTTTTACTGCGGAAACATGTTCATTTATGCGTTTTTTCAGACATCGTTTGGTCTGCCCAATATATAGGCAGCCATTGTTGTGATTCCCATTTTGATTTTTACAACGTATACCATATATTACGTAATTACGTATTACGTAATAATACAAGCACGTTAAAAGATTTTATCATTATTTAAGACATCTCCAATGGAACTCCATTGCTTCGTTTCTGATGCTTTTCTATAGGGTTTTCGTTACCTTCTCGCCATAATTTCTTGACAAGGACTCACATGACAAAGATTTAACATATAAAACTTAGACCTTCTTAAAGTTCTCTTAAGTTTATTGGGTGGTGAGTTACACACATTCCCACAGTCTAACTGTTTTGAACAGGTTCACTTTTCAAGGAAGTAGACTAAAAAAATAAAATTACCATGACAGTATATATCGAGATTTATCTATTTCTCCATTTAGGCTATATCAAGTCAAGGTGCAGCAAATGTTCAGCTTAGAAGGATTTAAATGTATTTCAATGTATATATATATATATATATATATATATCGAGCTTACAAAGTATCGTTTGAATTTTTTTCTTGTTGTTTTTGTTTTAAATTTGAGATACTTTTATATTTGTAGCTATTTATTAAAAAAACACAAAAAAAGAGAATAAAATATTAAGTTTTAAATTAAGTTTGGAGGTTCGATTTTTAATAAGCTTGAACATGTTTATACAAATCAAATTAATTTGAATAAAATGTCATTAAGTGATGAAATGATTGGCAAAATAATGGAATAATAATAAAAAAATATAATCACAGACTAAAATTTCAATAGTGTGTAACCAAAAAATGAAAAATTTTAGATTTACAACTTTTAAAAAGATTCACTCAGCCATTAACAGGACAGGGCATTTTTATTAATCAAAATCGATCTAGCTTCTGTTAAAAGTTAGAAGTATAGCAAAAAAAAATGTTTTACACTGAATAACTTAATGTGTCATTTCTGATCCCGGAATTTCCACATATTATTGCTAAAATTTACATTATTAATATGTTATCGTTCGGTGTCTAGACTGTGATTTGCATTTGAATCTTTAAGCAGCGCTCCACGAAAGAAAACGACGGAGAAATAATTCTCTGTGTCGTGTCAAACATTAACTCCAGATCAGAGTATCTATTGCCGACAAAAGATGTTAAATATGCGTCAACAAAATATTCCATTCTGATTGCTGAAATATTATTAAATCGATTGCATTTTATTTTCATTGATAAAGACATTTACACAAGGTGAGTGGATGACGCCACCTGTATTTACATTCTAGAAATTATTTTCAATAGAATACATGTTTTTACTAGTAGGTAAAATAAATTTAAAGAAAACAATCGATCGCAAATTCCATTTTCTATTGGAGGATACTAATTACGTATAAGATGCTCGTAATTTGTCAACGAAGCCACTGTAATATTGGTTTGCTTTTATTATAATAGGGACAGAGATCACATAGTCATGAGTGACAGATCTGGAGTTTTATACGTATTATTACGATCCATGTCGAATTATGTAGACAAATCTATCCGTTAAATCCTCGATCCTTCAGAATCCTTGCTACAGATTTACTAACTTCCTGAAACTTTAAGTGTTAAGTATTTCTAAAATTAATGTTTTTAGTCTTGTTTTTATTTCATGTTTGGTAAACTTACTTAAAAATAAAAATAAATCTTTAATGATTTACAAGTAAAGCGAATAATTTTCTAACTTAATATAATTCCCTTTGGAGAGTAAAAGATAAACAAATACCACTTATTTTTTGAAATGATAAATTACATTACTTCCATTTTGTGAAAAGCCGAAACTAATCATTATAATTAATTGAAAGGGAATTTTGCATCACTTAAGGAAATAATATTTAGTTAAGTTAATGCATTGCAATCCAATTGACACTTTTCAGGTTCTGTAATAGAATTAGGTCTATCTATTGATAAATAAGGAGCGGTGCCTTGCCGACTGCTCTCTCATCAGATGAAGTCTCTTTCTAGGCAATTAGCTTTGCACTGCTCCTCATTAACTTTCATTTCCACCCACATTAATTCGTTAGAGTCTCAGCGTCACTCACAGCCATTACAGCCAATCAACCAATCACACACTCGTCTTGCAGATTAAATAGAAAGACATTGGCAACTTTTCTTTTTTCTTTTTTTTTTCTTCCATCTGACATTTTTTTCCCTTCCTTCCAGTATATTTGTATTACTTTCCAAAATAATCAATAACGTACTCTCTAATTTACAAAAAAAAAAAAAAAGTCTGATGTATTTTTTTTTTTCTTCATTGAGTGAATGAATCGACTTTATTAGAAGGCGCGAAGGTAATCAGAATGAATTTTAAGAATTATGAATAAAAACCCGTTCAAATAAATTGCTTCGAAGTAGTCCTTCTGTAAAATTTTGTAGAATTGAATTTCGTAGTTACGAGCTCCCATTTGTAGATTTGATTTTATAAATGCCGACAAAGAATGAGAATTGAAAAAGATTCAGCTTCAGTTTGAACTCAGGAATTCGAACTGAATTTGCTCTTCAATTCTGATAAGCTTTCACATCGATCGTGGGAAGTTGCTTCAACACGTTATACTTAGCGAAGTCCAATGATTACTATGAATTTTTGCCGATTACGTAGCATCAAATTCTGTAAACACTAGCCTAACTAGTGTTGAATACAAGTTCACTACTTAAAAGGACAATAAAATGGGAGATGGATGTCTGCAGTATCTATGACAATTAAATTCCTCTTAGATTTAATAAGGCATTACTAATGACTCGTGTCTAAAACTGCGTCTGCAACCGAAGATAATGATTATCTAATTTTATTAAATAATCCATTATTATTATATAAAATTTAGGACTTCTTCGTATCTATGATTTTTTTTTTTTTATTTTAACTGTATATATTTAATTGGCATTTTTGGCCAGTTTTCACTACCAAAGAAGATAATGTATTCATCTGGTGGATAATCAAAGGACAAACAGCTTGGATTAAAAATTATCCAGTTCTACTTTACCCTTGAAACTGAGGCTCTAATGATTTTAAAGGTAGCGATTTAGAAAGAGGCATTAATTTATATTTATAATTTGAAAAGTTTACTTCAGTTCTAGATCAAATAATATACTGAAACCAATGTGACATGATATTCTACAAATTAGATTTTTCCTATAGTTCGTATTCCCCCCCCCCCCCCCCCCCCCCACAAAAGAAACTAGATTTAACTTATAAATTCGGAAATACGTCATTTCTCAGGTAATTATGAAAACAATTTTTGGGAAAACTTTTGAAATCCCATTACGACACGACCAAAGCATCACCGAACCTTTTTATGTTTGCTACTTTCTTAAAATTTTCTGTTTCCAACATTCTTCACTACATCTACTATACTTGAGACTGGTGTTTCCCAAATGTCTTTCAGTCTGTCTGTATGTCTACATTTGCTAGATCGTAAATCTCAATAGAAGATATACCTAAGTTCAATCAGAAAAAGATAGGAGTATTAAAAAGATATCACAGAAATATAATTAAATGCTTATAGAGAGATCTATTTAAAAGTTTGCAATTATATAAATGAAAAAATTAATACTTCTAATCCTTTCTTTCATTAAATGCCTTAATTTATATATAAATATAAATGAAGAGTATTTATTGAGAAATACAAAAGGTAAACATATCTGCTGCAGAGTAAGCATTTCGTAGCTATTATTATTAATTTCTTTAAGGTAAGAATTTTTTGCAAATTTTTTTGACCTGTTTATTCAAAGTTCGAAAATTCAATAAAATATTTTCAGCGATGAGACGAGAAGCTATATGGATGCTTATATATAAATATAATATTGAATTATACAACTTACGTATATACAATCACAAAGGATTTTACTTACATATTTTTTTTTTGTGATGAATCAATATATACATAATGAAAAATGTTGTATATAATAGAAAGTCTATCATCTCAAAGCAAAATATATGTATTTTTATGTAATTGTTTTTGCTGTGATTATTATAATTCTCAACAAAACATTTTAAAATTACAAATTCTCTCAAACAGACAATTTTTATTTTCTTGAAGATCTTTGGTAAGAAAAGCGATTGCATGTTTATAGTTGCTTCTCTTCTGTTAATTTAGTTTTCGATAGAAGAAATGTAGGAAAAATAAATTAGAATCCCGCTGAAAATTACGTCGGAAAATAATTGTGTTGGAATTTTGAGCTGAAGAACAGTATTAAATATATTTAATGGAAAAAGTCAATTAAAAATTGGGAAATTAATGGGAGAAAGTTTATTCTGATAGGGACAGGAGATGCATTAGAGAAACTCAGGGGTAGATTATAACAAATTCAAAATTTAAATTTAAAATTTAAATAAAAAAAATAAAAATAAAATGTAACTAGTTGTTGTTATGAAACTGAATGTTTTAAGAACTCAATTTCAGAGATAATTCTAGTCTATTTGCTTTGATTTTGATTCTAAGATTTGTTTGTCATGTACTTCTAACACTGAACGACATTCGCTTATTGATAACCTTAATAAATTTTTATTCGTGAAGCATTAAACATTTATTAACTTGTCTTTTTTTTTGTCTTAAACTGATATAAATAAATAATGTTTTGCTATTGTTGAAAGCAATTAGAATAGAAATTAAAAGTACTTGGCATTCTGAATATCAAATGATTATTTCATTTTTTTTTTTAAGTATTATAATCATTTTTGTTTAGCATTTTTCTTTTAGCACTTAATAATATGAACACATAACTCTGAGCAAATATGTATATGAATCAATTTGTTCAATTATTAACAACTATAACTTTGAATATATCAAACTGACTGAATGACAGTGACAATTCCGATGTACTTTCTTTTATTGACCATTACTTGCGAGCTATAATCAAAACATCTTCCGCTATTAGAATGTATGAAAATAATGTAAGCATTTTTGAAGAAAACTTAATAAAGTGAAATTCAGTCAATAACATGTCTTTTTTATTACTAATAGCTTGGTTCTGTTTACGTTTTTCATTTTTTTAAATCACTGAATATTAAATATATTTAATTATTTTTTTCCTCAATTACAGGTTTGGTTTCAGAATCGTCGAGCAAAATGGCGAAAAAGAGAAAAGGCTTTGGGACGAGAAAGTCCTAATTTTCTTCATGGAGACCATTTGGGAGATCTTGGTCATCATCTTCCGGGAACTTCTTTTCCTCTATCTACAGGTGTGGGAGGCCACTCTTCCGGTTCCGGTGTTGGCGAAGCGCTGTGGCCGGGCATGACATCTCTAGGGTTCGGAGCGCTGAACCTTAATCTCAATCATGTGATCGCTCTTCACACGGCAGGTGGAGGCAGTGTTCCGAACGCACTCCACCCAGGTTTGATGTGGCCCTCCAAGACCGCTCTCACCACGGCCCCTTCGTCCTCTTCTTCTACATCCAACCCCTCTGTCTCGTCCCCTCTCCACAGTCTCCTGTCCACCTACGTACTCAATACGGCTGCAGCAGCGGCAATGGCCGCCTCAGGGGGTCTCTCCCCCGGCCTCAGCCTGGCTTCCTTGTCCGGACTTTCCCTGGCCTCTCGGCTGGCAGCCTCTGACCCTGCAGCCGCACTCAACCGCCGCTCCAGTCTCGATGAGCTTCGACTCAAAGCAAAAGAACATTCCGCCTCAATGAGCGCAACATCATCACCTCAGCCCGCACATTTGACCAAGTAATCCAGTGGAAATAGAGACGATTACAGAAGAACCTTTCTCAACACAAAGAATAAAGACACAATGAAAGGACTTGAGCTTGAAATTCATTGTAAATACATTATTATATATTTATATAAAAAAAAAAAAAAGAAAGAAATCTATAAAATTTTTACTGATTTGCAGGGTCAAAAAATATGGCAACTTTTATATAGAACCCATTGTCTTTTCTTTATTAAAGAAAAAAATTCCTAAAGACTCTCCATGACTGGCATAATTAAAGTATCATTTGAAATTGGTTAAATTACACAAACCATGCCACAAATAGAAATAAAAAAGTTTTTTTTTTATCTTTTGAAATTTGAATTTTTTATCTAAAAATGTGATACTGAAATAAAACAGCCCTATTTGTAAGTATTTAATCAAGCACCTAAAGAAAATTAAAATGCAGTTTTTAATCATTAACTGCATTTTCATTAGTTTTAATTTGGTATAATTTAATTTATTTATTAAGTCAGACTATCTTTATTTATGAGACTCCTGTTTCAAAACTTAGTAAAATATGTTACTAAATAACATTTAAATAATAAACCAAAAAAAAAAAAAATCGTAAATCACACATTTTTTTGGTGAAATGTTATACATTTTTAATTTTGCATATTTTAATTAAAATATTATGAAAATTTATGTGCTTGATATGACATCGAATCCAACAAGTCTTTTTCTATTTTCTTTAGAATTTACGTATACAATCAAAATTTACAAATAGAAAACCATTAACCAAAACAGAAAAGATTGGGAAATATTTGATAATTCCTAATAATCCTGAAAACAGATATTTATCTTGTAGGCCTATCTTATATGATAATAGAGTACTCTTTCTTATTAAGGACTGTGACAATTCATTAAGCTTCGTTACATACTTTCAGATGATTTCTTTTTGTTACATAAGAAATTCAATCTGCGCATTGAATTATTAATAAATAACAAGGGGTGACACCAAATTATTTACAAGTGACATCCTGAACAGCTGTTTCACGCTCTTTGGCGATAAAATATTGAGAGCATTTTTTTTTTAATATGCAATAGTAATGATTTAATTCAACTTTTTTTCGGTTGTTATTTGAATTAAAAGAAGAATAATAAGTCACTGGCATTTTATTTATTTATTGACTTCTTTCTTAATATACGGTAATTTTATAAAGACTGAAAACAAAATAATACTGTTCACACTTAAGTAATAAACGTCTATTCTATCTTAAGACAAAATTTTACTTCGTAGTTATTTAAATTTATTATTTATTTTTGTGTTCAAGCTTAATGAAACATCCAATTGGAAGACTTTCTTTGCTTTATTAATATCGAAGCCAAAGCAATGGAACTTCCCATTATAAAATCTATATTCAACGTTAAACAAAAAATACGATAATGTTTTTATAAGGAACAACTTATTATCAATATTTAAATAAAGATATCGTTAAGGTTAAAGATCCACGCCCGTGTCCTTCTTTGAAGATAGGCTGCTAAGAAAGTAAAGGTCGGAAAGCGGTTGACCCCCCCCCCGCCTTAACCCTTGGGGAATGGTGTTCATGTGACATAGGGATGGGTTAACCCTATGACTAGTCTGGAATTGAATTAGACTCCTTCAGCCCGGATATTAGACTATCCTTCAGATAGTCGTCAGACACGAAGCATTATAGAAATAAACTCTACTTATTTTTTCAGTGAAAGATAATCATTGCATTATTTACCGATATTTTTAATTTAGTTTTGGTTTAACGTTTTTCATTATCAGTAATTTCATTATATACAGCAATTTTAAAGAAAAAGAAAGAAAATGCTGTTTTACCTTAGTAAGATTCAATTCCTTGTCAGATCTTATAAGAGTTTTGTGTTGGACCTCACAATGTAGATCTATGAATTTTATTTTCATCATGCTAATATTTTTAAAATCAGATTTTTACTTTCTTAAAAAGAGATTCATTAGCAGTTTAGTCACATATTTTTACAGTACTTGTGAAACTTATCTCTTCAACATCTACTCGATATGGTTACCTAAGATCTTAATAACTCATTTAAAATATCTTCAGACTATGATTAGATGATTAATAATGCTGTAAATATCAGATGTCTTTCTATTTACAGCACTGTAAAAAGGAATTTTAGATATCCAATAGCAAGTATACCTATCAACAATAAAAATTCCATGGTAGATGATTTTTTATCCCAAAGCAAAGAGTACAAGAATATACTTACTAATAACTGTCGAAAATGACTGTACAATAATAGATTTATACTCAAGAGTACTCGAATGAAATTATTTAAAGTTTTGTTCCACGCCTGCTTTTGAAATGAAAAGGTTTCAGAGATTAAAAATAAAAAAAAAAAAAAAAGAAAGAAACAATATCAGTGGCCCACAATGAAACATTCCAGTTACTGCTAAGTCACCATTCGCATTCCGAAGTGGAAAGTTGTAGAATGTGTATTAATATTCAGTATATGCCGATCTAATAAGAAACCTACTTTTTTTACCACATTGTTAATCACCTAATAAAAGTTACAAGATATATCTTAAGACTAGTACAGCTGAAATCTTAATGGAAAACGATAAAAAAAAAATGAAAAACATAGCATCGGTAATGAGACTGCTCTGTACGACAAGCATGGACTAATCCTCGTTGTTCCACATCTATTTTGAGCAAATAAAATATAATAAAACAATAATCTATCCCTCCTATACCCCGTTCCAGTCTCATATTTTAAAGTTTTTTTGAGTAAGAAGCTAAGAGTAATTAGATTTTGTTTAGAATATTTTAATGCGTATAAATAACTTCATTAAATTAGACAGTTGAATGTGTATTTGAAAGGTAAATAATATATTCACATAAGCTATTTGAATAAAATGTATGTAAAAATAGTGAAATAATATTTACTTAGATTCCGCTAAATGTGATTAGAATGCCTGTGATATATTTGTCAATCCAAAGAAATTTATTCAGTATTACTTTTATTGTAAACTCCACTTGTGCCAAAACCTATGCAAATCATTGAATTTGATTTTATTATGTAACAAAAAAAAATAGATTTAGTATTTAATGAAATTAAATATTTCATCGTAATAACGAAATACTGATCCCATAAATGAGTTCTATAGTTTCAAAAAAAAAAAGCTTACTACTTTGATGTGTATTTAGTTTTGTATATTATATTCGTATTTGTCGTTTTCTGTATATAGTTTATAGTTCAATATTTAAAAACCACTTTTTAATTGATTTTAATGTAAAAAAAAATATTAGTTTAATTCTTTAAATTCTGATTGATTGCAATAATGTGCCAAATGAAAAGATGTGATAGTTTGTGTACTTTCTTAGAATAATAAATTAGAAATTTCAATACAATTGATTTCCGTATTTATTTACATTTTTAATGAACACTCAAATGCAAATGCTCAAAACGGTAATATTAAAGAAACAGGTCCCATGAAGGAGAAAGTCACCGATACACAATTAGCAAAGATAAAAGAACAAATTGTTGGAACTTCTTGCTGTTTGGAATATTCTTCTTGACTAGGTCCGTATTGCGACCATATATTTGTAACAACTATATTGTAACGAAATTATTTTTATAGTCTCATAATTATGCCAGAGATTCTCAAACAGTGTGCCATAAGCATACCTTGGAATGTCCCAAAGAGATTCTGAGAGTGTATCGGTAATAAACATTTAGTTTCTCACATACCCAAATGTACTAATCTGGACTAAATTCTACATATCTAATAATCTGGGTAAACAGAACTTTAAACTATATTCTCTTTCATTCTAAAAATGAAGGTTAAAAAAGTATTAATTCAATCGTGAAAATCACAGTGGAGCTTCCAAAGCTTAAACAAAACACTTTAAAAATCATCTTTAAAATATTTCAGGCTACTTTGAAATATTTAAAAATATACTGTTTATCATGCTGAAGTTTTTTTTTTTCCTTATATGTATGCAGTAAAAGCAATGAAAAAGATTTGTACACAGTGGGATTTTCGTAAATATTTAAGTGCAGTGGTGAAACGAAGAAGATTTAGAAGCGCTGATCTACCATAATCAGGGGCTTTTATGGATTAAGTGTTTATAGTTTTTAAGCAAATTGCATACATATATAACTTTATATGCCAAAAAATCTAGGGCCCTCCAGACAAGGGCGTATATAGGAAGGGGATGACTCGAGGGGACCTGGTCTTTTCCACACCGCCTCCCCAAATCTTGAAAGATATCTAATAGATCCTATTTTCTTTCGTTTTTTTTTTTGTTTGGTTGGATGACCCGGCTGCGGAGACCTTGCACACCCCCTCTTCCGAATTAAAACCCTATATACGCTCCTGCCTCCAGAAGGGTCCATCACCTAACCAGGTACTAGGGCCCTGAATGCAAATATGGGTACCTGGTTAGGAATAGAAACAAAAACAAAAAATGATTCTATAATTTCGACTCATTACGTATAACAGTATTTTTGTGACTTCTTTTAAGTTTTCATAAAAAGAAATCTGGATCATCTAAAATAACCTGATAGTCACCATCATGGGTTAATGAATCTGATAGAGGTTTATTCAGAGATGAGATAATATTCTATAAGATGAAGTTATAAATGGTGTCCCTGAAGGAAATATCAATATTCTAGAACAGGGGTCGGCAACCTTTTGTTGTAAGAGGGCCAAATATTTTATGTGGGGATTACTGCGGGCCGCAGTTGGGCCAAAAACGGCCAAAATCTTATTTTAACAACCAAAAAAAAAAAAAAAGGAAATTCTTATTTTAACAATTAAAAATATTTTAAGACGCCCCGCGGGCCACACCAAAACGCTTCGCGGGCCGCGGGTTGCCGACCCCTGTTCTAGAAGGTCACAGTAACGGTCATTCTAAGAAGAAGAAAAAATGGTACTTACGTACTATCGGGACCTATTTTTTATAATCGATTTCTGATGGGTTTTTTTTTTTTGTTTTTTTTAAAAAAAACATGATTGAAAGTTGTCGTTATTTATGATACTTTCGAAATGGAAAATATTTTTATTTCTTTCCATCATATTTCAAAACGAAACATCCTGGAAAGAATCCCACCTCAATTAACCTAATCTAGTGTTAATCTTTTAATTAACAATGTTTTTTTTTCTTTTTTTTTCAAAACGATATCAGATAATACGTAAGTGCCTACTTTCATTACACATTTGGAAGGGTTAATGATTTAAAATACACACCAGAAATAGATTACAAAAAAAAAAAAAAAAAAAAATTGGGTCCCGAATACCTAAAAATTATATGAACAGGTGTCTTTATTCTAGTGACAAATTTATTACAGTTTACAATAAATTTGCAAAAATTCCACCGTCAACATCAATGCACTCTGCAACTTGTGTGACGTTAATTTATGCTGGCACTGCTATTTAAAATTTTACGTAAATTAGAAATTTGTTATAGAAATTATCATCAATTATGCTTATGAGAGGTAAAATAAATTGTATTAAGAACTACTAAAAAAAGTTAATCCGAAATATGCGATACCACAGCCCGGACATTCCCAATGAACTATATGTAATATTATGAAATATGCATTAATATAATTATATGTTCCTTTTATATTTACAGTAGGAAATATCTTCCAAAACTGTTGATTTTTTTATTTATTTTAAAGCTTTAAAACAGATAATAAATCCCCGAGGTAAGTAATAATCTGACTGTAGACTCTGGAAAGTTACTTACGTAAAAGAAATCACTTAGATTGTTATATCAGGAAAACTTACAATGCAATAAATCTGATTTTAACAAAGTTGTAAACAAAAGCAATTAATCTCAAAACTTTTAAGGCAAAGGCAAAGCCAACGACCTGTATATACAATTTTTTAATAAGTCCTAAGTAAACGAGAATTGATAAACCTGAGGCATTCCTTAAAATCGTATTTACAGAAATTGGTAAATGTATTTATTTATGTTTGTTTGTTTGTTTGTTTTTTTATTATTTTTCAGCTGAATAATTGTTTGGTTTTTAAATAAGAAAAATCAGAAAGTTCCAATAAAGTGTCATCCAGTTGCGTTAAAAAGCTCTCGGTTTTTTATTCTTAATCCCAAATTATTCCTATTTTAATACATTTAATTTTTTAATATGTTTCCACTTTTTTTTAGACATACCTTCTTCATTTTCGATTGGTTTCTTTATAATAAAAACAAGAACACATATTTTTTTTTTGTTTGTTTTCTTTGTTTTCATAGCTAAATCTCGTCTTGAGTTTCACCGTCGTTTCGCTACATTGTTTACAAGTATTCAAGATTAAACAGAAAATTTTATTTATTAGTCTTTATATATATTTATCTTTTTATTAATATAATATCTTCTAGATTACAATTGTTGATTTTACAGGAAACTTACTAATATGAAAAACTTTGTGTGTAAATTTGAAGTTTCTTGATTGTTTACGAACGTCCCTTTTAAATTTATTTTTTTATATGTAATCCAGAATATTTTTGTTCAGGTAATGTTTTTGATATACTAACTTTTCTTGTAAGTTAGTATTTCAAAAGTTTAATTTTTTGTTTTGTAATCATTACTTTTGTTTTTTTCTTAATTTTTATTTTATTATTCCGTATCCATTTTATAGCTTGAAATCATTTGTTCTTGGACATTTAGAGAATAATCAGAAAGGATTATTCTCTAAAGTCGATACAAGATCATCCGCATAGATATGATCGATGTATTTCACATTTGTTTACAAAGCTTTAGTACGTATTCAAAAAGCAAAGAACCCAGAGTTGATCCTTGCGGAATACTTTTTTTCTTATCGATTTTCCCAATTTGTTTATTTAGTCTCATTCTGAATTTTCCGTTAATGAGATAATTCGTTTTTAAATTACACATTTTGAATCTCTGAGTTATTTTAAGCTATTTAATAGTTTTAAATAACGTTTGAAGCAATAAATTTTTTTATCAGTAGTAGGGTAAATATCAAAAAGCTTTATTGAAAAAGCTTGAATCATATTGAGGTTAATGATTTGTATTTGTTTCTATTTAAATCTTGAATTTACGTCCAACAGAGTGATTGTGATCTTTTCTGTTCCGATATGCCTGTTGAATTTTATTTATTACTTTATCCTTTCTTTACAATAATCACTTTGTAGATTTTGCAAGATGGATCTCGATAATTTCGGAAAAATTCCAATAAAATGGAAATTGGTCATTGGTTACTGATGTCAATAGACCTTCTGCTTTTGAAAATAGTGATTATAGTATCTATTTAACAGTCATGGAAAAATATTTTTTTAATAATTCAAACAAGAATTCTGAATACTTTTCTTTATTGCCTTTGATACCACAAATAAATACTCTGTTCAATCTTGGTGGTGATTTATTTTGCTTTTAATATTTTTATTTTTAATATTTTTTGTTTGTTTTGTTCTGTTTCTTGTTTACTTATCATTGTGGAGCTAAAATATTAATCTAACATTTATTATAAATTGAAAATGAAGAACAGTTGTTCCATGCTTAGAAATTATACACAGCAATTTGTATACATAGTCCTTCATCTTTATATAAGTAAGATGATAAAATCCTTCTCCTCCAATTTTGTTTTCAATGCCTTTCTAAAGGCTCGGATCAAAGCTGTCTGCAGCAACCGTCTGTAAAATCCTGTTCGTGGGAGATCGTTTATGGTCATTTCTTTGTATATTAAGAGATCAATAATTTGTTTTTGTCATTTGATCGTTCCTTTGCAATTTGAATGAAATATAAATAATTCAATTGTGTTCCACTGCTATTTTTCTTAGCATTGCTTGGGGCCTCCATTCGAAGTGGGTGATAGCCTGACCCCAGTTCTCTATGGAAAGCTAATCCAGTCTCAATGCGAAAATAGATCTGATTTCGCTGTAGGGAAATCCAGATCGGAGGACAGTGTGAACAACGAGGGTGGTACGGCACAAACGACGTCTGCCTCCCTTTGGTTCGGCGTACATAACCCTCGGGGTTTCTTCATAATTCCCGCGAGTTCGTTTTGAACGGAGAATAACTAACCTCACTGATAAACTGAGCCCAAACCGGTTAGTGAATGCAGTGGTGAATTCCCTCCTCACAGGCCTTCACCCATCCTATCTTCTCAAGATGAACGTGTAATTTGATCATTGGGGAAGCGCGTAATTACCCTTCATTGTATAGAGTTAACACAAGAATGGAGACATCCAATCACAGCGCATTGTCCAATAAGAAAGAGACGATTTTTTTTCCCTACTAAATCTCCGTGCTCTGCCGTGAAGCTTTACGTAGGTTTTTTGGTGTTCAATTAAAATCGTCTCAACATGTTAAGACTCAATGCATTCTGCAATTTTATCAGATAATTCCTCAATTACGAATCGAGGATAAAAAAAACTGCTCTTCACGAGACCCACTCAATAGGCGCTCTCCATTTAATAGAGCACCTTTTAACTAAGCAGCTTTGTATCATAGCAGCTGCCGAGATCACGTGACCCCTCACGAAACAGACAACAGTAGTCGAAATAATGAATTCATGGCATCTGGTGGGCAAATGAACAGTTGGATGGTGTTAGTCAGAAGGGAGACAAAAATGGAAAAAAAAGAAAGAAATGTTTTGGGTGATGCACATTACGTAGAAGTAGAAAAAGAAAAAGCAGGAAAAAAAAATTGCAACAAAATGCAAAAAACTTTGACTTTAGTGTTTTAAAAACATGACTAAGTAAATATGATGAGAATTTATATTTTTAAATTCATTTTTGATGCGCTAGCTTATCTTTTGCAACAGAAACAATCTATATTAACTTGTAACAAGCATTTCTTTTGCACTCCTACTTTCATCCATTTTAACATTCTTTTAAAATTGAACAGTTCAGAGAGCAACGTTATCATCAACGTTTTTGCCATAAGTAGTGAAAATTATTAAAAACAGAAACAGAATTAAAATTGCATTGGTCAGTTTAAAGTGACTACTTATATCTGTTAGAATCTTGGATTTTTTTTTTAATCACGACTCAATAGCCATAAAAATGAGTGACAATTTTTTGGGCATGTAAAATTTGGTTTTTGTTGAATACAAAAATTGTTCCTGATCAATATTTAAGACTTACTTTTCCTTTCGTTCCCTTAAAAAGTTAATTTATCGTAAATGTATTTATACAAACCACTAGGCCATCTCCCGTGTACAGATTTGTCCATATAGATATTTGAAGAAGAGATGTGTTTAGATGGATGTTGGTTGATATAGATGATAAATGAAGATCATAGCTTGTCGTATAGATCTTTTTTTTATTCCAATTGATACTTTTTAGTGGTTTTTGAGTTACAGATAGTGATTTTTCAGTATTCTACCTAATACAAACAGAGCTTCTTTCATTCTTGATTATCTTTTTTTTTATTCCAATTGATACTTTTCAGTGGTTTTTTGAATTACAAATAGTGATGGTTTTCGAGTTACAACTAGTGATTTTTCAGTATTCTACCTATTAGAAATAGTGCTTCTTTCTTTCTTGATTCTCTTTTTTTTATTCCAATTGATACTTTTCAGTGGTTTTTTGAATTACAAATAGTGATGGTTTTTGAGTTACGTACATATAGTGATTTTTCAGTATTCTATCTAATAGAAATAGTGCTTCTTTCTTTCTTGACTCTTTTTTTTATTCAAACATCTCCCGTATACACGCGCTTGTTTTTCAATATCACATTGAATTTGGTTAAGTAAGAATATTTAAAATATTGCAACGTTTCTGCAATTATAGTTCTAATTGTCATTTTCGAATTACAAATAAACAGACGGATCGGAAATAAATAAACAATCTTGAGATTCAAAAAAAAGGTTGAATACATTCTTTATTGATGGGGGGGGGGGGGAGAAAGATTCATAAGTCATTAAACAATTTTAAGAGAGTTGTAGTCCCGGTGGCCTAATGGATAAGACGTCTGACTTCGGATCAGAAGGTTACAGGTTCGATTCCTGTCGTGAACGTTTCATTCTAAAAATTATTTCTATTTTCCATTCTCAATGGAAAATTGCGCCGGACAGACAGACAGAGAAATAAAAGATTTTAGTAATATAGATTACTAGTAAGAATATGATAGTAATTTAGCAGCTGCCAGTATGTTTGATTGATTACAATAATATACTGTTAATTACAACACTTCATTCCGAACTAACAAATATTTGTTTTAATATTTAATATAAAAATATTTTAAGTATTTTGAAAATATTCATTAAAAAAAACCCTTCTGTGTAATATTCCTCAATCTGATTGCAGAAAGTTACAAAACCAATTAAAACAAACATAATTTAATAAGTAAAGTGCTAAAGTAAACCCAATCAAGGAACTGCAGTCTACTTCAATTTACTTACCTTAGAAATCTTTAAGTTTATTTTTGTAGCAGTAATTCTCTTTTTGTTTTTATACAAATTGATGCTGTGCCTGATTTAAAATTTAAAGTTCAGAAGAAAACAAAACATGCATTTCACAATACTAAGTTCTTATGAAAAACTAAAGTGAAAAACAAAGTTTCAGCAGTATAAATAATTATTACAAATTACATTATTATTTTTAACATATAATTTACAGTATTATCAAGCAATTTTATTGAAATTTGTTTATACAGTAGAACCTCATTATAACGGACCCCATTATAACGGACGTCGCTTATAACGGACAGTTTAAAAAAAAATTGTCAGCCTACGATTAAGGTGAGCGAAGTGAAAGACCATTTAAATTTTGTTATTCAATATGTTGAACAATCGGCAAATGAAAATATTTTTGCATATTATGAAAATTTACGGCATTTCCGTCAGTTATTAACAGAAGAAATAAGCAGCAAAGAAACCCAGCAGAAAATAAATTATTTTTTCAAACCAATGAATGTAAGCAAGCAACATGAACCATGACCTTCTTGTTCTAAAAATTAATGCAGTGTATACGTACACATCTTTTTCAATTCAACCTACTATGTTGAAGGCTATTTTTTTATTTGATATATAATAAACACTTTGTATAGCTAACTATTGTACTAACTAAGTACACCCTGCTGCATTATACCCCTATAAGAATTATTTGTTATAAACCGGACTTTCATTAAAACGGACAACCTTCAGCCCCTATTAGTCCGTTATAATGAGGTTCTACTGTACATTCATTATATCGCATAATTACGAAAACTAACGCAGCATTATAAAAAAAAAAAAAAAAAAAAAAAAAAAAAAAAAAAGTGAAAAATTATACATTGCTTTGAACTTTTACTGAAGTAATAGTAGTAATGGTATTTTTTTTTCTTAATTATTTAAAAATTACAGTACAGCCCCGTTAATAATAATAATAATAATAATAATAATACAATTTATTTAAATTTTAGTAAATTTTGATTAAAAGAAATATAATACAATTTGATTAATTCAAGAAGTTTGAGCTTTAAAACGAAAAACTGCTCAAGCACAGTTTATCCTAGTTTCTTCACAGCAAATCCTTCATTGACTCGTTTCAGAAATAGATTATAGAAAGATTTTTTTTCACCGATTTTGTTTAACTTCTCATTTGAATGCAGTGACCAGTTCGCTAATAGGTAGTAATGTATACTCAATATAATCAATCACTACTTTTTATTTTGATAAAATATATTTTAATTGATACTGAATGTTACATGTAATATATTTGTTTTCAATTTTTATTTAGTAATTTTTTTTAATAATTAATTATATTGTATTCGAAGGAAGACTGCCTTAACCTTCCTTTCCTTACCTTAGAGGTTACAGATACTTGATGGTGGACAGTGACATTTTTAATTTCACATCGCCTTAAAGTCTACTATATTTATTTGTTTATAGCTTCAGTATTATTTGGAAAATTATAGTAATTAGGAATAATCAGTTTCCATCATTTTGTTTTATATCAAGGTTTCAAAAAAATTATTCTCAATTCTTTTGAGTATATCATAGTTTTTTTTTTTTTTTAATTATTTCTTAACCAAGATTTATGTAATAACTTATTAGTCTTAGTAGGCTTAAAATTAGAACTTTTATTTTACAAAAAAATTACATCTTTTAAATTTATGAGTATTTTATTATCACTCATTTAGTTTAAAAGGTATATATTTTCAACTTTATTTTCATTATTATAAAGTTGAAAATACAATGAAAAAAAAACAAGAAAAGGAAAGTAAAAGATACAACAAACATAGTTATAACAGAATTCCGAATTATTTTCACTCAAACATTCTATTATTTAAATAGTTTAATTTACATTGCATTATTTATATTAATTATTTAAATTACATAAATTAAAATATACAAATTAACAATTTATGATTTAATAATTACATTAAGTTAAAAAGTATATCAATTCATTAAATTTCACTTTTGTGGAAAGAAGATACTTATTCTGTTATTATGGAATAAATATATAAAAATTCCATAATACTTTAATCTTTTACATATGCATAACTTTAATGTAATGAATGCCTATAGTCTCACGAGTCGCTTTATGGGTTAAAAAAAAAAAAAAAGGTGAATTTCGTTGCATCTGAAAGAAATTACACAAACAGTTAGCATATGTATGGCGGTGTGCACCAACGCTCTACCAAAGCGGTTGTCAGTTGATGAGCCGTTACTTGTGATCGAAGCTCTACAGGTCTTCAAATAACAGCTGGTATAACTAAGCAATACTAGATAGTACTTCACTGATGAATCGCTTCTAAAATTGGCTGCGAATGATTAATAAGATCTAATGTCATATCCGGATAACTTTCCGCATGCATAAATACTTTTCAAAATGGCAGCTTCCATAGAGAAGAAAAAAAAACAAAAACACATGGGCCTGATTTTTTCCTTAAAGCTAAGAATTTTCAGGGAAAGAATCTTTAAAGCCGTATTTCACATTTTTTTTGGAACTTTTCGTAGAATAAAATATACTAAATTCATCTTTATTCATCGTTAAATCACAGCAGTTGATTTCATCCACCTTATAGTGGTGAACTACGTGGAGGGCTGATGGGAGTTTTCTAATTGAGGAATGATTTAACGGAAGAAAATTGGGCTGTTAAATTTTGATAATTCGACAGCGATTTTGTTACGGATGAATGTTGGTAAACAGAATATGTCGGTTAAGGAGAGATTTGAACAACTCTCAATGTTACCGTAAGCTTCGTGCACATCGTCCTTAGCACTGGTAACAGTTTGCAAAGAGTACACAGATCTATGCTATTTTCTCAAGAAACTCCATTTCCAGTTGTAAGCAACAAAACAATTGTAAAGATTTCGAAGTCATTTAAATGGTTTGTATTGTGGTTTCCTCACTCCAATTCTGCAAACTTGATGTATCTTCCTGGTAATTTAACAATTCAAAATAAACTTTTGTATCTTTCGTTATTTATATTTCCTCTAATTCATAAGAATAAATTTACTGAATGGGACTATTTCATACAGTTCCTTACTCGAGAAAGTGATTAAAGTACAGTTAAATGAATATTTCTTAATTTTCAAATTACAAACTATTCTATTTTCATAAAATTTCATTCCTAATACTTTTTTTATTTATTAGTCTTCATTTTTATCGTCAACTGTTCTTGTATTGGATGTCAAGATATTGGCAGTCCTCATTTCGACATCAAGTACAGATTCATGATTTTATTTAACTTATCACATCAAACGTGTATTAATGCTCTGCTGCTAATTTTAAGCCTAATTTTATTTTTTCAGTCCAGCGAAGTGAATTAGCGAAGTTTTTCCTGAATTTTGATGCAGAGTCCCATTCAAGGGTGTATAAGCTGGTTGGGGTGGGGGGAACAACTGCCCCCAAATTCGGGCATAACAGTAAGAAAAAGTCGGGCAGAGCAAGAACAAAAATAATTAGTCAGAGAAAGCAAAAAGATTACATTTTTACATTTACATACTGCTAGCACAGAATAGAAAACAAGTTTGATTTTCTATTCTGCG
This sequence comes from Thereuonema tuberculata, assembly GCA_023159025.1. Lineage (NCBI taxonomy): Eukaryota > Metazoa > Arthropoda > Chilopoda > Scutigeromorpha > Scutigeridae > Thereuonema > Thereuonema tuberculata. The sequence goes on from JAFIDM010009631.1 coordinate 155,349,662, forward strand.
CTGCTGGTCTACATTTTTTATTCTCGACTGTATTTTTCTCGTATGATATTCAATATTAAAATACATTAAAATTTGAGATCAATGATCAAACTGACATCTCAAGACAAGCTGTTTCACGCTTATTAGGCGATCATCAGTTGAGAGTAGTCAGAATGAACATTGCAGGTCTCATAACGGAGGTGACTTGGAAGCTGAACAAGAAGAGCAGTGACCTCCATGACTATAAACTAAAAACATAAAAACACATTAAAAATAAAGGAAAAGAAAATTCATGTGCTGGGCTCTGCCAGCCTCAAATGAATTTCTTATGGCATCAAATAAAGAAAAAGTGTCTAAAAGATGTGTAAACACATTTAAATTTGAGACCAATGATCGTCTTCTTGTTCATGTTCATATTCAATATTAATTTAAATTAAAAGTTAAAAAAAATAATAAACAGTACATACTCTTCAGAAAAATAATTAAAATGTTATTTATGACATCATATATTAGGATCAGACCGGACTTGTTGACCTTCACCTAATTCTGACTGTTTTTATGTTAAAGTAAATTTTCAAAATCTGTCTAAAGTGTATCTAGCACAATATGTTCTGTTCTTGTCGCAAGTTATCAGAAATCAAATCATATCTTAGGAAAAAAAACTCGCAAAAGGTTTTATTGTTAGCGCATTGAATGTGAAGATACTCTCAAATTACAAAGGAAAATACGTTAGGGCTGTTCATACTATATGTTTTTCACCAGTGAAAATACACTGTGTGTTTTGCACCAGTGCCCGAAAAATTGCAGCAGAGACTGAGTGCTTATTTTGAAAAACATTCATCACAAAATGTTTTAGTTAAAGAAGAAAGTGATAATGATAAAAGTGATATATCTATATGTCACCGAACTTCCCAAACTATCGCGAAGAATAGACTGAGCAGTCTTGTTGACCATCTTGGTGACTATAGTCTGACAGATCAGTCGTGACGAACGAGACTTCTCGAGATTTACGTAAAATCTGAGTGAATAGCCTCTTTCCGAGGCTTCTCGCAAAATGTCGACACACTATTTTACAAAGCAGCCCTCGCAAAATTATATTGCAAGTAGAAGAGTATTTTCGGAGGGAATTAGTTAATGGAAGACCTCTCATACCTTTAGAAAGAATTCAAGACAGAATAGCTGCAGCAACAGGTGTATCTCAGCTGATAGAGAAAAGCTGATTTCATTTTTAGATTCAGCGCCCCAAATATAGTTAACATCAGTTCAAAGAGCCTAGGCACCAAAAAAAAAAATTTTTTTGAGGCCTGTGCAATAGATAAAATCTCACTTCGACAGTCTGTTTCCGAAAATGAAGATAATAGCGAAATCAAAGATGTTGTTCTACTGGACGATCCTCCGACAGTACTTGAAAACGGCAATAATAATGTGTAATTCCTTTCTTTGCTTCATTACGTAGAAATATACAATTAAAAGACTTCGCCAGTCCTCAAGAAAATGCAGTTATAACTTAATCTGTCAATGAAAGGGTCGGCGAAATATTTTAAATGTATAATTTTACAAAATGAAGCCAAGTACGGAATTCGAAATTATTACTTGTCATTTAGTAAAGCATCCAATTCACACAGTTATTTACATGGAAACGACAGCTGAAAGAAAAAAATGAAAAAGCCTCAATTTTCCTTTAAAGACCCTTTTCTGGGCTACAATATTAGACGGAAGAGCTACCAAACATACTGATCCAAAAACAAAACAAAATTAATAAAATAATAAGATAACAGAAAAAAATGTACTTTTTAGAATTTGTAAAGTAAACAAAAACAACAACAAAAAAAACCCCAGGAGAATGTAAATACTTTCATATAACAATTCATTTTTACGTCTGTTGAGAAGACAATTTTAAAAGATTGGTAAAAAACATATAAAAACTGGAAATAAATAGTAAAATCACAGGACTTAAAATTAATGAAGAAAAGACCAAATATTTGAAAATATCGGCATCAGAAACTAGAAGGAGAATACAAAGAATGGAGATAAATGGTTACAACAGTGATTTCACATATATCGGAGTGAATATTAACAATGTAAATAATATATCTGAAGAAATTGACAAAAGGGTGATGAGAGGTAATAAGGTTTATTACGCAAATGTACCACTCCTAAAATCTGCTCTTTTGACTAGGAAAACAAAAATCAAGTT
>JAFIDM010009631.1:155351847-155365896 GCA_023159025.1 Thereuonema tuberculata
TAGGAGTGGAAAGAATGCCTAAAAACATTTATAAAAGCAATATTCTGGGTGTAAGAAAATGTGGCAGGCCCAAGAAAAGTTGGATCCAAGATGTTGTGGATGACCTGAAGAAGATGAAAGTTACGGGATGGTGGGAGAAGGCTGAGAGTAGAGAGGAATGGAGGCAGATCGTGAAGGCAGCCCTGGCCCACATCGGGTTGTAGTGTAGTATTTAAGAATCACATTAAAAACATACATACATGGAAAGCTTCCTGTGGAAGGTTGACAAAGGAGGTTATAAAGGGATCCGAAAAGCTTCCCAAGTATGTATGTTTTTAATGTGATTGTTAAATATATGTGTGTTCTTTACCAATCTTTTAAAAATACTTTTATATAAGACAATTCATTCAAAATTGAAAATGCAACATTACATTAATGAATTTCAAATAGATAAAAATGCGCATTTATTTCATTTGCTAATCATAAAAAACATAAAATAAAATAAAAAAATATGCTTCAATGTTTCATTTCAATTTATGTTTTAATTTCATTAACAAATTAAAATGAATACGGTAAAATGCAAGAGGCTTTTGCTTTTTTTAGTCTTTTTTTTTTATTTTCTTTTTTTTAGTTTTCATAACACTTGAAAACAGTCAAACAATACATTCATTGTGTAGCATTTTTTGTAGCATTTTCTACTGATAGACAATCACAGTACTACATTTCTTGAAACCTCGGAAAGAGGCTAATGTCAAGATCTCGGCCTTTCCGTGAATCTCAAGAAATCTCGTTCGTCAAGACTGATGTGTCAGACTACATCAGAATATTGCAAAAAAAAAAAAAAAACCTCGGTTCGATACAGAGCCTGACTCCTAATCTAGTGAGGAAGATCATGACGATAAAGTTAATGTGACCCATGAATCTCCACTGGCTCTGCAGAACAACATCACAGAAACTAAGTAAATCAGCCAATTTTGTCGCAAAATATAAATCAATAAAATTTGGCAAAGAGTCTAGTTTGAGAGATTTCAAGAGTGAATGGTTTAAACTTACCTACGATAATAACAAGCTTTATATTACCCTTGTAAAGTGTTTTTTTTTTTTCTTCCACAGTAACATTTTCACTTTTGAAAACTGGAAAAAGACTAAAGGCTCACAAGCACAAAATGCTACTGTTAAGTCAACTAAATACTGTACATAAGCAGTAAGTAGCGCAGAACCGAGTGAATTTGAAAATTAATATCGAAACTCCGTTGTTCACTGCCCAACAAATCATAGCTCAACGAGGTCATGAAGAGGACCACAGTAACTTAGGCGAAATTTCTCATATTAATCTGGTAATTTTTTGGATCCTCGTTCCAACGATAGTTCTTTGGTTGGAGAAAAAATGAAAAATTAGTTGGATGCACATAAGCAGTGGACATCAACTATTGTCCAAAAGAAAATTCTTGATGGCTGAGGTTGTTTTAGGCAGAACAGCAAATGATGCGAAAAAATAGCCCAGGATATTCTATTATTGTTGACGTAACAGGTGGAAAAAGTCTCAATATGCCTAAGATTTATCATTGTAGGCGAAACCAGAGTCCTTCATCGGATTTTATGCAATGCCTTCTACTGAAGGAAGTGTCTTTTATGAGTTAGTCAAAAATGTACTTAGGAAGCTGGAGCTGGAACTTGGCAAAATTGTTAGATGAATGTTTTTGATAACGATATTCATAGAGGTTTGTCAATAAGAATGAAGGAGTGTTCTCGCTTGCCATCTATGTCCATTGTTATGGGCACCTCGTAAATCTTGTTATCCAAGATACAATGACAGATACTGAACCACTCCGCAATGCCTTAGAAACTATTCAGAGATTTTATAACTTTTTAGAAGCCAGTTCCCAAGGACCCGCACTCTTCGAAAGTAGACTGAGGAATAAAAAACCTCACGGACATTTAAATATCAAAGTGCAACAAGGTGGTCTTGTAGATAAGAAGCAGTAAAAGCCGTGGTAGAGCAATTATCTGGTATCGTAAAGGCATTGTTTGAATTGATATCAGAGCATTGTTAAATGGCATATGCGAGTTTGATTCTTAATTGGACTGACTGTGCTGAAATATTACTGTCAAACACAAACAACGTCAGCAAGTATCTCCAGTTATAGATGCTATAACAGCTAAAAGAACAGCTACAGTTGCCATGAAAATTCTTACTAACTGCAGAAATGAAGAAAATTTTGAAAGCGTTCGGAAATGTGTTGAAAAGTTAGGTGAAACTATCAAAGAAATCATTCAAGGCATACGATTCTCAGTCCAGGAAGCAAAAGTTCCAAGGAGAAAAAAAAAGCGTCTTGTCGATTGCAAGCCCTGGTTGGTGAATCAGCAACGGAAATATCACTAAATTAAATTGCTAAAGACTGCCATCGCATCTCTACCTATTACCGTATTTACTCGCATAATTTCCCCTTTTTTTTCATCAATATTTTGACAAAAAAAGGGGGGATGGGGAAATTACGCGATGTTTTTCAATTTGAGAAAAAAAAATATGGTGAAAGTGTAAGGAAAACCATGTTAAATATTGATTTTTAAAGCAAGAAATGTAAGTAACAACAATTTTATTAACACGCAACATTTAAAATATAAGAAATCACATCTCAACATTTGTTTTTTCTTCAAAGTATAGTTAAGCAATAGGCATGCACGGAAGTGTGTGTGCGACTGTGACGTAATTTCGTAACTCACGCAGCGCAGCCCACCATCTTTATAGCTGAAATAGAGGTGGGGAAATTATGCGATAAAAATAAAAATTGAATTTTGTAATCCACAAAAAATGGGGTGGGGAAAATACGCGATGGGGGAAATTATGCGCGTAAATACGGTATTCCAGTCTGGATAAGTCAGGTGAGCACTGCTAACTTGTCGCATTACATTATGGTGTTGATCTGGACCTCCTAAAGGCAGAAAAAGCAATCTACACAAAGTTTGTGACAGTTTTCAAATGCATCATCAGATTCACAGGTAACTTCAACTGGTGTTTTTAAAACAGTTTAAAAAGAATGATCTTCATGGCGAACCGCAGTCTTCAACAAACTCGTTGGTATCTTGACAGCCATTTCTGTTACATCGTGTTCTGCAGAGCGCTCCTTCAGCGGCCTAGACGAATGAAAACATATCTGAGAAGTACAATGGGTCAAACGCAATTAAACAGTGTGGCAATGTTAAATATTGAGCGAAAGTATGCTAATATGCCGGTTGGCAAAATTGATCAAATAAATATACCGTACTACTTGATATTTTTGCTGCTAAGTAAGGTAGAAAACAATTTTTCTTGTAAGTTGTATGTTGTGTGATTTGTGCTAATGTCAATTTGTGTAATTTATTTATCGTCAATTGACAAAAATACTTTTTATTGAAAAATTAGATACTTGTGTCGTATGGTGAAAATTTCGGGCAAATCAACCCTCTCTGTCCCCTCGTAACCAAAGTGTCCCCGTACGCCCATGGTTCCAGTTATATCAAATTTGTGATTAGGTTTTCAATGGATTAAATGATATACATCTTCAGAGGATATAATTTAACATTATTAATTGCAGTAAAATTTTAAAAATTATTTGGCGGACCTTAGATATATCAGACTTCTGTTAAAACGAATTTTGAAAGACACCGCTGAAGACCTCTTATAACTGTAACGGAGGTTACAGTAACTTCAAATGTGTGACAGTGAAAATAAGTTACACGAATTCAACATCAGTGCTTTTAACTCATGGTTGCTAACTTTTAAAGTAATTGAAGACCATTAAAATAAAAATTAAATTAAATTAAAATTATAATACAGTAGACTTAATTACAACGAATTAAATTAAAAGCAATTTCCCACAATAGGCTCGTTTGTCTCTCTTGGATAAAATATTTATTCAATAAAACGTATTCTCATGAAAATATGGTTTGGTCTTTATTTATGGCTCATCATCTAAGATTACCCGCTTTTTTTTTTTATTCATACTAATGCATTTACATCTTATTCAAGGCAACGAACCAAAATACTGATTCAGGACTGTATGGAAAAACAAGTATTATTACAATTTGAGAACAATAACTTCTTCCTGTCAACTGCCTTCTTTTGGATTCAAATTTCAAATATCTTTCCTTTTTGGTTACTTGGGCTAATCAGTCTCACAACTTGTTTTTCACATACCTCTTCCTTCGAATTGTTAATTAGCACTGCAGTGTATACTTAGTGTAATCACAGATTTTTACAATGAATATAAAAAGAAATCATAAAAAAATGGTGATAATTAATATTTAACGAAAGGTTTAACATTAAAAGTTTAATGCTAGTAATTCCGAATAAAGGTGTTTTTTTTTTCTTCAACCATGATGTAATTGGGTTCATGCCATATGTTAAAGAAACTTTGAACTATTTGATCATTGGATAATATTTTTAATTTAAAAAAAAAAAAAAAAACTTCATCTCTCACAATTTAAAAAAAAAATATATATATTTTTAAAAAAGTTAACTGTTGCACTAATAATAAATATTTTAAATACAAAACATTATTTTACAAATTTTTTATCATTTCAGGTTTTCGTCGAATTTTTTAAAGTTGAAAATACTGAGTAATACCTCCAAAACACCCAAAAAATTGAATGTCTTTGAGTTTTAATTTAATCAATAGCAGAAAATTTTGAAAATTAAAAAGAATAAAATAGAATTTCCAGATGCTTTACAAGTTCATTTTTAAATTTTCAGAATTTTAGGTGCATTTGAAAAAGAAATATCTAAAAGAAATAAAAGGTTTGCAGTCGCCTGCAGTTGCTTGAGTTGCAGGATCTTAATATTGTTTACCAAAAATTCTTCAACAAAAGCACTTCCTAAATAGAATGGCAAACAAAATCAACTAGAAAACCATTTAAATTGCTTTGTTACAAATTAAAACATTTAATAAATAAATAAATAAATAAATATTTTATTTCATTGGAAATAAAAGGAACAAAAAAATTGTAAAAAGTTCAAAATCAATGAAGACTACTTAATTTTCTAAGGAAATTTTTTTTCATTTCTGAATTTTGTTAAGATTCAACTGACACGGTGAATTTTTCAAAAGATTATTTTATGTTATTGAATCAGAGAAATGATCGTATATAAATTTAGTTTCAACAAAGCATCAGAGTCTCGTTGCTAATGGAAGTTACCTTATTTTTATTTTTTCTTTTGAAAACTTTACAGGAGGAAGGTGAGTGCTTTTGGCTTTCATTTATCTAATGCTGCAAAAATTCTAATTATATTATTTAATCACTTGCTATTGATTAAATTTTGCATTGCAGCAATTGATTGTAGAAAGGCAGAGAAACTGAAAAATAAGATTACAATTATAGAAAAAGGGTTATTGTTAAGTGTAAACTATTATTAAATGGAATTTTATCATAAAAAATTTTATTTTTTCTTTAAGGAAGACAGGATTCTGTGAAATACCGTTTGAGAATCATTGCCCTCTTTCAGTGCCAATGAAGCATTTTAGGATAGTTTCTATAGGAATCCCTCCTTTCGAGTTCCAAAAGCTTCAACCTGCAGCACAAAACGTATTTCCAAACAGCGTGCGGAAACTTTGGATAGAGTAGTGTATTTAACAAGTATTATTTTTGTTCAAATTTAAATTAGAATCTGATTATTAGGGTCTTCCCTGTCATCAGAACCTGATTGTTAACTTTTTGGTCATTGTCCGCTTTCTTTCGTGTCAGTGTGACTGCGTTGGTAGCACGAGATACAACACAAGCGACAAAATGGGGTTAAAAACAGGGAAGAAAGATTTGGAGAATGGGCTCGAATTGTCACAATGGAACGATTTGTTTGTACGTCAACCAATCGATGTGCTCCTTTTGCTTTTGCTCCACTGCCTCCAAATTTCCTCAAATAAGGGAGAATCCATCTGAAAGGGGGCGGCAGGGGGGAAAATTCGTCCTTCCCAAATCACTAGGATTCTAAAGGCTTCGCTGCATTTACTTCCAAATAGGAGAAGACGCCCGACGCGTCTTGAAAATGGATTCGGCCACTTTTACAGTCAAAAATTCTTAGCGAGCGACTAAAGTTCGTGAATTTGGTGTGCTATTGTTCGACCCTCCGAAGAAAGATTGTAAGGCGATTGATGCGTCGTCAAACTCACTAAGTCGTTACTGTTAAGATTTAATGTACCTCTCTAATTTAACTAATGGAAGTGCACCGAAGCTGATTACCTGAGAGACGCGATGAATCGAGATAATGCGATACCAGTGGACTGGCACTGTACCGAGGGTGGTCGATGCCAATACAGAGGCAATTTGTCTCCATCGGAAACGGGACAATAGACATAAATGAAGCCAAGGAACTCAATCTCAGCTGAACACCGCCAGGAGGAGACTTCGTTCCAGCCAAAAATCCCGAAAATGCAAGTAAACAAAGGAACATCTAATTATTTCTATGAACCTAGTCGTTCATTGAATAATTAAAAAAAAAGGCTAATGTAGAACTTCTTAGCCTGAATTAAAAACAGATCTTTAAACAACAAGAATAATAAAACAAAGATAATAATAATTATCATAATAATAATAATAATAATAATAATTTATTTCCATCCTGTCAACAGGTGCTTGGATTATGGATAACAATAACAATAATAATAATAATAATAATAATAATAATTTTCCTTGAGTTAATCTTAAACTCCATTGTAAAAACTTATTTGTGAAAATATTAATCTCATATTAAAGTAAAATATTTGATTTATATTCTGTAATAAAAAATAAATAACTTTAATGTTTATTTACCTTTTCTGAAAAAAGTAAGAAAATTTAACAAAACTTTTCCAATAATTCTTCATAATTTCTATTTGCTCGTTTTTATTTTATATAATTCAGTTTTATGTACAAGAATAACATATAGAATATAACATTAAATATAATAATCCTCTAGATTCGTTCATTTGCCATTCTGTCCGTCACAATAACTGGATGGCATTCAGAGTGCTTGTGCTAAAAAAAAACAAAAAAAAAAAAAATGTTTTGGCTTAATTTATTGTTTTATCAAAAAAAAAAAAAAAAATAAGATAATAGTGTGCAATGTTAAAATTAAAAAAAAAAAAAGGTTAAACTGTATCTCAACAGGCCATGTAGGTCCTGGAGTGCGCGAGAGGTTTAGGCTCCCAGAGATTCTCGACCAACGAGACTCAACTGCGATTCAGAAAAAGATCGTGTGTGACGTCAGGCGTAGGAATCTGTATTCTGTGGTGACGGGATGCTCTAAGCATCCGTCTTTCATGCACAGGTTCGCTGGATCGATTCTCCTACACGCCTTTTTCGTTTTTGTTTTTTGTTTTTCTTTCTCCCTCTGCAGTTTTTAGGTTTTTTTGTTTTTGTTTTTTAATTAATCCTGTTTAAATTACACATTTTATTCTCACTGGTGGAATTATCTCTTTCACAGTATCACGCATAGACTGACCTCTATGATTAACTTTTAAAGTACATTTGAGGGGACAGGTGCGAGCTATGGAGGCACCCATGATGCCAAGTAGTTCCAAAACTTAATAACCAATTGCATGATTGATTTTTACTACTACTTTTACAACTTTTGTGGAAATTTCCACAAAAATTAATTTTAAACACATTACATATCAGTACAAAATGAAAGTAATTCACATCAAACAAAACCTTTTGCTTGTAGTAAATATGGTACTGCAAAAAAGGTGGAACTATGTTTCGGGCTGAACCAAGATACTGTGTAACTTGGTTCAATAACGATACTCCCGACCTTTTTCTGAAACTGAGATTAGTTGAGGTCGGATGATCAACCGCAACGTTAAAATTGGATAATTTTATTTTGGGATTATGTTCATTTTTTAATTATCAATTTAACATCATCAAAAGTACTTTATTGAGTAATCAACAATGCACAACATATAAAGATATAGTTCAAGAAATTACAGAATGATTTTCATCCATTTTTATTTTCAAGAATAAATTTTACAAACTCGAATTTATAATTATTGATTTTGTTACGCTCTATTGCTTCTTATGAGTCAATTTAGACTTTCAGAAATTAAATAGAAACCAATACAATCATTGGTATTTCGATTTGTGGATTTCGATTGTTATTCTGCTATTATTATTATTATTATTATTTTGTTGTATTATGAAGAATGTTTCCATTATCTTCTCTCTTTGCTGAATTATAATTCAATGATGCGAGATAGTTGGATAAAGATGCTGACAACAACGTATGCTTTTCTTTGTGTCATTCTGAAAAACTATTTCAAAAATTGTGATACTTGCTGGTATCTACTGTTTGTGTGTGCTTCAATTTCATTCCCACCATTCTCTATCCGTCTTTCTCTCATTCTGTCATTACCTTCATGGGTTAGTACAATAAACCTCCGGTCACAGTGCTTGGCTTCCCTGCCACCCTCATTCCCCACATACACATACATAAGGTTATTTTTAACCTAAAAATTTGAATAAAGAAAGCAGATCAAATGTTATTGATATAATAAGCAGTGCATTGTTTATCAGGGAGGAGCTGTTTCGTCACTGTGTGAAGATTGAAATTTCAAGTTTGTTAGTGACCTCTACAAGTGGCTACGTTTATCTTCTTTAACAGCAATGCTTGCTATGTTAAGACGTTGCTTAACAATATTCCAAATACAAATAAAAAAATGAATATGACATTTAAATTTAACAATACTATGGAATTTAATACTAGCTACTTAACAGACTCCGTACAGAGAGTAACAAAGACTTAGCTTTCATGCTAAAAAAATATTTATCTTTTAGATTTCAAAGGACAAAATTTAATGGTTCTTCCTTAATTGTAATCTGTATATGTAAAATAGTAAAACATTCACACATTGATTTATTCATTTCATCATTAACTTACATTCTTTACATAAGCCTGTAATAAAGGATTAATACGATAAACTTTCAGTAAGGGTTTATAACTACTCAGCTTTAGCATAGACCCTCGTTTTTAATTTCCAGTAGTTATGTCAATTTTTTCATTATTATTTTAATTAGTTTGCATTTTCAGTCCTACGAGATCCAATATAATTAGGATCTGTCTGTAGGTTCTGTATTATACATGGGATTTCAGAAATACTTTTACATACTTTGGGGGCGGGTTCTTAACACTAAAACAAGAACAAAAGTCCATATAAACATATGTCCGAAAATCCTACGGTTTTCAGTTATTAAAGAAAGAACGTACTGACACATCTGTTAGACATTGTCAGGTTATTAGCAAGTTTTGAAACTTTCAGCAACTCAGAAACTCATGAGAAATGTTCAAAATGTCCTCCTCGTGCTTCCACACACGTATATACTCGTCGGATAATGGACTGTCGCACCCTTTCAAATACTCCCACACGGTGTCAACGGTTTCGCAGGCTTCCATGACACGTTGATAAAGTATTTCTGCATTAGGAATGTCTGCTGCATCAACCAATTGTTTGATGTGGCCCCAAAGATAAAATCCAAAGGATTGAGGTTGGTGAACGTGCAGGCCATGGAACTGGTTCTCCCCTACCTATCCATCTGTCATGGTAGATATCAGCCAGTGCATCTCGAACAATGTGGCTAAAATGTGCTGGAGCCCTATCATGCCTAAAACCACATGTTTCGTCTTATTTGCAAGGGCACATCCTGTAGCAAGGCTGGAAGAGTGTTCTGAATCATGTTCCTATAGATAAAGCCTGTCAGACGAGCTGGGAGAACCTACTAAACAGCCACCTACAATTCCAGCCCACACATTAATCTTAAACTGCTGCTGGTTGCTAGTCTGAATTGTATCATGTGGATTTTCATATACCCACAAATGTTGGTTTTTGAAAATTTGTTATTCCATCTCGTCCAAATATTACCCCATCTATAAACAAGACCAAATAGACAAAGAACGGATTGGCAGTTTGTGCAACAAACCAACGGCAAAAGTTCTCCCGTGGTGGGTAATCGGCAGGCGAAAGACCCTGCACGCTGCAAATGATACGGATACAGGAGCATCTCGTGAAATACCCTCACGAGTATTAGGTAGTAGTAGGAGATGCATCACATACTTGGGTCATGTGCTGATACCCGGATCTTCTGCAACAACCTAAAAAATGCGTTCTTCCTGGTTAGGCTACGAGCGACTCTTGGTCATTTTCTGAAACAAATCTCCTTGGCATACGTTTATATGACTTTTGTTCTTGTTTTGGTGTTAGGAACCCGTCCCCAAAGTATGGAAAAGTATTTCTGAAATACCCTGTATATATTTTTAAGGTTTTATATATACATTTTTAATAAATGTTTGGATTTAAATAAATTTCGTTTGTTTATTTGTTTTGTGTTACATCAATCAAAGATAATTCATTTTGGTTAAGTGGTTCATAGTGTTACGGATCCTGTCTCAGCAACACGACGATAAACAGCAGCAAATGTTGGATGACTCGGCTGATTGCGGTCTGGAAACACCATCTGATACAACCGTGCAGCCTCGCATCCGTTACCATTCACGCGACCGTACATAAAAATCATATCTGCTTACTCACGAAATGAGTATCTTGCCATGGTTCAACGGAACACGTTTCAGCTAAAAGCACTATTACACAACTGACACATTGAAGACAGACTAACTCACTAAGTACACAAATGTTCACCAATGACACATGGAAACGAATCTCCTTGGCAACAACACAGCGCTATCTAGGAGACAACCGATGCAAGGGCAAACGTGAATAGTTGGATTGTATCTTGAAACGCGTTGACCGTAAACTTTCATTAATAACTGAAAACCGTAGGATTTTCGGACATATGTTTATATTGACTTTTGTTCTTCTTTTGGTGTTAGGAACCAACCCCCAAAGTATGTAAAAGTATTTCTGAAACATCCTGTATATATTTTTAAGGTTTTACAGGTAATATATATATACATGTTCTCCTATGCAATTTGAAATGTCTCCTATGAAATGTTTTATAAATACCTACTTGTATTCATTTTGTCTCAAATTTTTGCTGTCTCTCATGTAATTTATATGTCTATGTATGTATGTATGTATGTATGTATGTACAGTCCGTTTCGGAATGGCAGAGTTACCACTGTGGGACGATTTTACTCCGCAGAGGGGTGATACGCTGAGATGGATACTTTCCTAAGAAATTCTTTTGGATATTTTCGCTTTTAAGAAAAAAAATAATGGAGGACCATTTTTGCATCAGTATTTATTCTTTCCATAATTCTTTCCCGAAAAGCGCAAATAGAACCCAGCTACTATTAAAATAACTATAAAAAGTAAACATCCCATCTTCCTCGCCCCTATTTGGAAGAAATCGCAGGAGACCTGACGCATGCGCAAAAGCGCTGAAGGCTCTCATAAACGAAAACGGACTGTATGTATGTATGTATGTTTGTACATTGAATTCGTCAATAAGCCCAAGTAGAGTGTGGAATTAGATGAAGTCTACACCTACGAAGCATTATCATGGGAATTAATCGCAGAGTCAAATTCTCATGAAACGCTTTTTGCAGAAATAAAGCTATTCTGAAAGGAATAATGATGCTACTGTGCTTAAAAATAAAGTATTTAATCTCTATCTAATAGATGTTTATTTCGGTTCTTAATTACGAAGCAGAGACACGAACTTTGATAAGGAAAACTATTCAGAGGGAAATATACAAAGAAGTAAGGAAAAATGCGTGTTATTATAGTGTGAGACGAGTTAGCTTTCAATTTGTGTGAACAGAGTGACTGATATTATTCTTGCCATTAGGAATAAAAACAGCAAGTTATAAAACAAAACGATCAAGGATAGACAGAAAATTTTGGGAATCCTTGTCAGGAAGCCAAGCAACATCTGCCAAATAAATGAAATCAAAAGTTTACTGGATTTGATTGGGAAAGGAAAGCTGGTGACTGAAAGAAAAGGAAATATGGATCAAACTTAAAAACATTTATGATGCTGTATTTTGAAAATAGTTGAAAATGATGATGATGATCTACAAACTTCATGTTTTCAATTTCACAATCATCATTTGGTGATCATGAAAGGCAAGCTTGATTTTAATTCAAAAACATTCAATTTGAAATGCTTCAGAAATTACAATTTGAAAAAAAAAAAAGAAACAAACGAGACAAAACGAAAGTAACTACTTTTAATTAGCTTTTTTTCTAATGATTGGTAGCCTTAGATCCGAAAGCTGTGTAAAATAATGAAGTTTCCAAGTATTTAAATGTGAAAAAAACGTCTGGTGTGTTTTATTTTACAATTTTATTAGACAAAGAAAAAGGGAAGGTAATTCAATGAATAAATTTTAATAAATTTCAAGCTTTGAATTAAATCAAAATAATATCTCTCTAAAGTTCTTACAAGAGAGGAGTTACCGAACGACTTGAGCAGGAAATGCAAACACCTGGTCAGTTAAATAAAACTTATTAATCATTTTCACTAACCATTAATCCAAATGCTCTATCCAAACAGGACAACGCCCAAGGCCACACAGCAAAAATCACAACAAAGCTGTAATGTTCAGCTAGGGCTAGCTCATTGCAGGCGTCATCTCTATTGATTAGCAGGTGATGCCCTCAACATTTGTAACAAATTAAACATTAAATACGTTAAAATTAGCAGAGATTAGATTAAATTTTAATAGTCTGTTAATTGCAACAGTTGAAAAATAATCACAATAATGTGAAATTAAGCTACTTCGACCAGCCTGCAGCAAATCCATTCTTTTACTATCATAAACTTATACTTAATTTTATTTCAAAAATAATTAATGATTTTTCAAAGTTAACTTACTAATCTTATGGGCACCAAAATATTAGCTGTAAAATAGAATTCTCTCAAATCACGAATACAAAGATATACAAGACAAACAACCTCAAGAAATGCTTTGAACTGACATGGTAGAGAATCGGAACATCTGAACATTAATAAAAAGGAAAAAAAAATTCAGAAAGTTTTTAATCAAACTTATTCAGTAGCAATAAAATATATTTACTTGATAGCATTTTTGTATGTTTAAGTGCTTTTATGATTAAGTTAACCATAAAAGATAAAGAAAAAGTAATTGCATAGACAGGCGAGGATCTATTTATAAAATTATAAAAAGTGAAAGTAAATAATGAAAATTAGTTTTAAGTTAAAAAATTAACGCATTTTAAATGTAATCACGGGTAGCTCTATGGAATTGCTGATTTATATCTACACTGAAGACTGTATTCAGTAGCTAGGCTAATAACCATCTTCTTGAAATATGTGACTTTTTCTTATGAATTAATTACTTGCTAATAATTTACTTATATCGGCATTCTTTTGACAAACGTAGCTAAACCCAATATCTACACTTCAAATTTCTATAGACCATGCTTTGTTTTTATTAGATCATTACAATGATGAATTTTAATCACTATAATTTCAATTTAAATTCACTTTTAATTTTAATTAGCATTATTTATTATTATTCTAAATTAATAGAAAGAAAGCTTGGATCAATATCATTGTTAGTCACCTAAAAAAGATCTATTGAAATTTAAAACGGACTATCAATAGGCAAATTTTCTGGTATACGGTGGGCGAATTATTATGCTGATCATCCAATCTCAACTAGTCCCGATGATCATTGAAATGGTTGACTCTATAATTTCAATACCTTACGAGCCAAAAGAAGGCTGGTATGGAAATAACTATCTACCGTAGATACACAAAGAAGAAGGTTTGTACCTAGAACAGAGAGGGAGGGTGGTTTTTTTTTTTTCAAATTTGGGCTAATTTATGTATTTTAAGTGATACATTTCAAAAGTATTTTATGAGCAAAAAAATTCTGAAATTTGTGAAAATGCAATTGAAAATAAAACAAAAACCATGTACTTAGTGCAATTTTGATTTTATTGCAGTTGTAAAAATAAAATTCTAATTTTAAACTTCATCCAAATATTTTCTCTTAGATGAAATTCAGTAGGGTTTATAATCAAAATTATAAAGGAAACAATAGAAGGATTATTAAATGGATCTTTTCTAAAATTACGAACTTTTGCAGCAATGGTTCAAATAGGAGGTACATTCGTATTTTTATTCCAATTCGTTCACTGA
>JAFIDM010009631.1:155366296-155381642 GCA_023159025.1 Thereuonema tuberculata
GGAGGACATATCTTCATTATTTCGGGGGGGCCCGGGCCCCCTCGGCCTCCCCCCTTATATACGCCCCTGACTGACAGTATAAACTTACATTATTTCTAAAAAGTAATTTTAATAATTTTGCAGCTTTTTCAGACTCAATATTTATATCTTGAGAATTCACATTTTGAGAATATAATTTTAAATTTCAATTTCTGAATTAAATTACTTTATTTATTTAAGTTTCTATTAGTTTATTTTTTACACGGTGGATTAAATAGATAAAAGAGTTGTATCCTTTCAAAGCCAAAATAATATTTGCAAAAATTACAGCTCACATCTCCAATTTTCCTATACTGTATATTAGTTCAAAAATTGAAATTTAAAATTCTATTCTCAAGATGTAAATTCTCACAATTTAATACTGAGTCTGCTTAAAAAGGTCCTAGTTTAAAGTGTGACAGTGTAATCTCCTTTATTAAAGTATAAAGGAAGAATATAAGATAAATAGATATGAAGAGTTGAGTTCCAAAACCAGCCTTGTTCATTATCATCGATTTTTGGTAAATCACTGAAAACTACTCACGCCACCCTAAACATTATACAAATATCTTTTTCATTTGATATTATAACAATCGTCATCTAATTTAAAAGTGATACGTTACAGAAATCTACAAATCGTATTTCCCTTTTTTATTTGGATAAGACTGGTTTTGCTACAAAATACAGCTCAAGGCCTGTTTTGAAAGTAAATTGAAAATATGTATTTGCCGAACCTAACATAGTCTATTCTTGTAACTTATCTTTCAAAATAAATGTAATAAAATTTAAATAGTAATTACTTATCGTTGATTACATACTAATTGAGAATGATCTTACCATCGGGTGTTCTTTAGAACGAATGTAGAGATAGTAAAACTGGACTATAGGAATAGTGCAGTTTCTTAAAATCATCTTTTAATGAAATCAAAATGAAATGTAAAAAAAAAAAAAATTAGAAGAAAGCAATACGAATAAATTGGATCTCGATTCGCATATCTTCATCCTCTTCATGTGTAAGAAATACAGGAGAATAAAGCTGGTTTTTGAAACCAACTAGTCTAGACCAGTGCTTCTCAGCCTTTTTTGCTTCACGGCCACTTTTTATATTTCAGAAATCCCGCGGCACACCAAACTTTTTCGTAGCTTTTATTGCTAACATAGAATCCTTTGAAAAACACCTATGATTTACCAATGTATATAGGAGTCTTATTTTTAAACATTTAAAGATATCCTGAAATATGTTTTTAATCAGATTTGAAATAATGATTTAATACTTTATTAATCTTAATTGTTAGAATGGAACAGAATGTAGTTCATATTTATATTTGCCCAGGTTATTTGTCGTCTAGCTGTTATTCTAGATACGAGCAATTGAATAATGTGAAGCTAAATGTTGAGTACAGACGGCCTCTCAGAATTTTCTCGCGGCACACCAAAGGCATTCTCACGGCACACGGGTTGAAAAGCTCTGTTCTAAAAGGATAAAGTGCTTTTGGTACCAAAATCATTTTTCAATGCTAGGTTTTGTAGGGAACAAAATAATTCAGAGCTCCACCTGAGCAGATAATCACCATTAACACATTTGTTTTTTAAGGTAAGGCTTGTTTTGGAACTCAACGCCTCATATAAGTTAGAGTATTCTGCTTCCAAATGGTTTTAAATCGCTTAATACTTCCCTATGCTCATAAATTTTTATTTGCCTGAATTGCATTTGCTTTTTGCGCCGGAAAGTTCAATGGTGCCTCAAAGGAAAAAAATACACAATGAAGAACTCACTAATGAAAAATTAGTGAGAAAATTCATGTGCCAGCAGTGCGCAGGCCTCTTGTTTTTTACTGTGACTTCTCCTGGCTGATGATTTCCAAAGAGCGTGAAACAGCTGTTCCAGGATGTCACTTGGTAAATAATTTGGTCTCATCCATTGTTATTTGATTTTTTTAAAATCAGATAATCTTACTCTATACATACACCTTTGTATATACATCCTAATTTACCAAATCTTCAATTTCCTTGCCGCCTCCTTTTTGGTTAGATGTTGAACAAGTCTGTAATCGAAAGAAAAAAAAATATTAAGAAAGAAAGAAAGCTAGCCCTAGTAATTGTGAAATGCTTATTTTACTTAAGATTTAAATCATATTTATTTATTTAACATTTTTTTTTAATTTACTTATTAAAAAACGTTCCTATCTTTTTTAAATAGCACCAGACAAGCTTTCCCGACTTTTTTTTTAGTTCCTTACCGTACAGAAAATGTATAATTTTGCTGACTACCATTCCTTCGGCCTTTATTCATGTTTCAATTTTTCTATCTTTAAAAAACCTTATATAATCTTTTCTTACTCAACGTTTTACGTGCGCTGCGCTACATTAAACATTTGTTTATATTTTTAATTCATCATAATTTTTTCGCTATGATCTCGTATACCTTGTATAATTTTGCTGACCACAGTTTGAGAAATACCAGATGACTTAATATATCCGCAAATAACTCCATCTTAACCTAATGACCTTAACGCAAGAATTGGATATCAGTAAGTAATCCGATTATTCAATAATAACAATTATTTTTTTTTTCTAAAATTCATTTTGTACAGCAGTTGGATTTGTGAAAAAATTAAAAATTCATCATCATTTATTTTTATAAGTTATTATTTATTTTTTAAAAAGAGTATTTTGTACCATTTACAAAAAATTAACGATGTGTAAAATCCGAAGTATCATTGAGGTATAAGAATTTTTCTTATACCTCAATGATAATTTCCTTAGCCCGTTCTTACTATTTTTGTGACATTAATGGACATCTACTAAAATTCTAAAGAACAACGTGACTCTAAAGTACAATATGCATTTTTTTTTCCTTATTATTAAAGATCCAAAGTGTTTGCTAAAGCTATTTTTTTTTTTACAAGTTCAGATATAGTTATCTGCAAAAAAAAAAATCTTAACTTACAGCTTCATTTAATGGTCTTTATCAAGATATTAAGGACAGAGTAAAGGACTTATACTTTATGGTGGGCCCGGTAGCAGAGTGGGTAAGAGCTCTTGACTGTGGGTTAGAGGTGGCGGGTTTGATTGGATTGAGGGGATTTTTCCAGGCCCCATTCTCCTCCAAACGGGTTCTATGGTCTACCCAGCCCTCTGTTGAATGGTTACCTAGTTTCTTTCCCGGGGGTTAAAGGCGGGCGGGCGTCGGGCTGACCATCCGACCTCAACTTATGGTCACATAGGTCCCGCGACCCCAAGAGTCACATAGATCTGCAGTGGGACACTTTGACTTATAATTTGTTATGTTTCTTAACTCCTAACTACACTTCGATTTACTGAATAGTCAATAACTCTAGCAAGTAACACTTGAAAAAAGTTAAAAATTTCACTCTTGAATATGAAAGTCTACACTTTGTACTGTCTTTCTTCATTAATAGTACTTTTATAAAATAATGATACTTAAGAAAATAAATTTTTTAGAATAATTTTGAGAAAAACGTGTTGTAAATCGTTTTAATTTGTTATACATTTTGAAGAATTCTCAAAAATGTCCATTGCTTATTATCATTTTTCTTAATGTTTAATCATTGGATTTAGAATCGAGTAATTTACATGAACACTAAAAATAATTTATTTATTCTTAATAATATGACAATGATCTTTGTTGCTATCATTTTTCTCTTAATTTAGATATTCACAGACATTTTCTAATAAGAGTTCAAAAAATTGAAATTTACCTTCTTAAAAATTTTTATTAGGTGAACTGCCGACTTAATACTATGTTCGTATTATCTTTTTCAAGATGTAGAAAGATTAATAAAATCAAATTATATAAAACTGTCTCATGTCATCGACGTCCTCCACCACCAAAAAAAGAAAGAAAGAAAGAAAGAAATAGTGGATTAATTACACAAACAAACAATTAATAAACAAATGCAATTATCTGAGGTTAAAAAAAGAAAGAAAAGAGGTTTAAAGCAGGCACATAGCCGGCTTTAAACCCCCCCCCCCCCACTTCAGGGAAGAAAAAAGAAAAGAAAGCGTAAATATTGAAGACTGCAGCCTGCGTGTAATTGTTAAAATTCAGAGCCGACTACTCTCGCCATAAAGTTTTAGTATTAAGATCATTTTATTTTTAAAGTTTCACTTATAATCATATAGTCATATATAAGCAAAGTCATATACAGTATAAAAATTTAAGGTAATGCCCCCCCCCCCTTAACACAATCCTGGTTATTTGCCTGGTTAAAGCATTCTACTATAGGCTGTGCACTTGGACCCACAGTTATGTGAGGGTGGAAGTTAAAGGAGTAAGTTAAATTAGTTATCAATTTGTCTGGGTAAGTTACTAGCATTACTATTTACTAGCATTTTATAAAGGTGAAATTTGCATATACAGGATGATTCAGGATGATGCCATAATGTGGTGGGTGATAGTATGGATGATTCTAAGCAAAAATGTTCATAGGAACATGGGTCCTATTCCGAAAGTGCATTGATGTGCATGGTGGCATTTTCGAAAACCGATGTTTAACACTTCCCTCTGTATCACTTCGCCAATACAATCGTCTTTCGCTGAGCCTTTGTGTATGGTGTAATCACTTTTTCTCGGTAACAGTTCGGAATAGGACCCGTGTTCCTATGAACGTTTTTGCTAAGAATCATCCATACCGTCATCCACCGCATATTCCTCCTGAATCACCCTGTATAATGCTGAAAAAAAAATGAATGAAGATTTAATAGATAGATTTCTATACAACTGATCATAAACTGATAATATATCTTGTTTTGTTTTAAATATACAAGATCGTAATTAAATTCAGAGCATTCTCTAGCTGTAACCAATAAGCGGATCGATACCAAAATTTATATATAGACTATTCAAATGATGCGGAAAAGGATTATGCAAAAAAGAAAAAAAAATAGGTAAAAAAAGGCGCTTGAGGGCGCTTTACAGCAAAAAAACGAAAAAAAGCACGGTAAATAACTATGACCAACCTAAAATTACATTTTAAGCTTTTAATTTTGTATTTATCAAAATTACGAATAAACTTAGTGAAAACAATAGTACATTTGGCGCTAAAGTCAACGAAAACGTAGTCTTATTTGCATAAGCACCAGCATTGCAGCAGAGTTCTGGATATAAAAATGATTACAGCTAGTGAATACCATTCTTATCAGCTACGATGGCTATCACTTTACTGGAACATGGTAATGGTATAGCTGCTGTTCGTGAATTTCGCCGTCGTAAGAACTTACGCCTGACTGTACAAGCAGTGAGGAACGTGATACGTTAATTCGAGAAAACTTGATCGTTAAGAGTTCAATCTGACATAGGGTGCAAGCCTGTCAGTGAAGAAGACTTGAAGATGTTGCGACGGCTGTTGTCGAACATTCAATGACTTAAGTTTCTGGGCCAGTAGTACATGTGCAATGTCATCGCAATTAGACATATAGTACGCCACAGTGTGGAAGATACTACAACAGATAGGGCATAATTTCCATACAAGATCAATCACAACCATCAGATGCTTGCTGCCGACAAGGACTATCGACTCACCTTTGCATTGACCGTTCTTACCAGAATGGAAGTGACGTGTCGTGGCCTTGGAACATCCTGTGGGGCGACGAGGCACATTTAACAGTTAACACCCAGAATTGTCGCTTTTGGGCCATGAAAATCCACATGTTTTCAGGAATTTCCCCTGCACTCTCGTAAAGTGATCATCTGGTGTGGATTCACTTCCACATTTATCATCGGACATTCTTCTTCGAAGAAGTTGTTAGAATGACCCTCTAACATGTTCTGTGACGACCCTGAGATATCATGACATGCTGCAGAATTTTGTCGTATCCCAACATCAACAGCGACAATGCCTTGCGTCTACAACTTTTATGCAAGATGGTGCGCCCCCACGTTTTGGAATCATCGTACAGTATTGTTTGCACCAACATTTCACCGATCGCCGAGTGATTATTCGATCATTTCCTATTGCCTGGCCATCACGTTCTCCGGATCTGAATCCAAGTGATTTATGGTCGTAGGACCATTTAAAGAATATGGTTTATCGTAAAAATGTTGCAAATTGCCAGACTTAAAGGATCGTATTACGCTACATGTGCGAAGCACAGTTGCGTTCAGTTGCGGTCAGCCGTTGAACACACTGTTCATCGCTTGCAACTTTTACAACTTCACGATTGGGAACACATCGAGCAATATTCCGTACATCGCTACATAGGAGCGAATAAATGCTTTTTGATTGTATTTTTGTTGATTATTGTTTATTTTGTTGTTTATTTGATGTTTTTTCGTATAGTTTTGCTGTAAAGCGCTCCTTAAGGGATTTTTTTTTAACTATTTTTTTTTTTGCATAATCCCTTTCCGCAAATAGACTGTATACAAACTTTGGTGTCAATCCACTTTTTGATTACAACTACAGAATAGGCCACGTTTAATTACGATCACCTTGTATATAAAAAAAGATTGCTTTTTTAATAATTGTAACTAATATTTTACATCTTTTTTTAAGAATTTGGATATAACTCAAACTCTCCTTTATAACTCTTAAATTCTCCTCAGATAAAATGTTAACTCTTAAATCTATCTTTCTTTTGAAAAGTCTCTGACTGCTAGGCCCAAAAAATTGGAAAAGCAAGTTATAGCGAAATGGAATAAATAATAAACATTCACAACTTTTATCCATAGAATAGAATTGGGGGTTTTAGATTTATAACTGATGATGGAAATTATAGGTATTCTAGGAAGCTCTTTGAGGCTTCTTTTCAAAGGAGGAGGAGATGATTCTTTAGTTAAAAAAATTTAAAGTAAATGAACATGTTTATGTTTACTTAATGAGTAATTTAAAAAAAAAAAATAGTAGTATTTTTAACGTGTGTGTCTTCTAAATAAATCGAATGAAATTGAGGCCACCACACTTTGGTGGCCTCAATTTCATTCGATTTATTAAAAAAAAAATATTTTAAATTTTATTGCAGCGGGATCCTCGCTCTGTGAGAGTTACTAATTAACTCTGAATCAGAGGATTTTACTTAATTTAAGAAAATTATAATTTCTATTGATTGGATAAGAAATAAATAGAACACCAATCAATAAGTTAAATACTAAAACCAATAAGAGTTAACAATTGAAAGCCTAAAGCAGCTTGGAAATGAATAATTTAAGTTCTAATGATGACTTTTAGGCAGGGGTTGATATTTAACGCGTGGGTGTCCTCTGATTTGTTTGCAAAGGGAGGGGGGGACAAAATTGTCCAAGGAACACTGCCTCTTCATTCTGTGGGTAATAATAAATTAATCAATACATTTTAACAATTAATTATTATTGTAAAAATCGAAGTAAAATTGAATTCTAAATGTTTGTTTATCTCTTTTTACTCTACAATCAATTTTAAAATTGTAAATTAAAAGGAATCACAAACTTTAGCTCAAATCTATTTAATCTGTAGAAAGCTGTAAAGTAAAACACTATCACATCAAATAAATACTGAGAAGAGAGTAATAGAGTTAATAAATATGTCCAATATAATATCAGTTTTCGCCTCAGTTAATCAACCTTAGGACAATTTCAGTAAAACAAATAGTACTAGAATAAATGTATTCTATAATTGAAGCATTTCGATCTGAAAGAAACATTTTGAGATCGAAGTATAACATTTTTTCTTTAATAGACCTATTATTTATTTTTAAAAAACAAAATCAAAAGAGAAAGTAAGCGATGTCCTCATAAATCTTACCACTTAATAATTTCGTTAATATAAGTGAGATATGGTAAAATATTGCAAAGAAAGATTCTTTGAAATATTAATCTAAAATAAAATAAACGAAAACAAAATAATGCTACAATTGATGTTTTTCTAAAAGTGTTCTTTTAAAAAATGTTAAAATGTTAAAAAATATTCTTTCTTTGAAGGGAGACAAGAAACCAATGAATGAATCAAAGACCTATTAGTTTTTATTGAAGCTTTTCATAAATAAATATATTACAATTAAAAATATTCCAATATATTCTATTTCCTACATACGTTTACATAATATTAAGCTATATTAACAAGTAATTTAAAACAATATGTTAAATTATAATGTCCCTGAACCAACCTTCAGGAACAATTGATAATTTCAAAAATTACTTTGTCTGTAGTATTGGATAGTACATACATAATTTATAATAATTATAAGCAGAACTTATTCTCAGAATGATTAGAACATTACAGAGACAACTGAACGTGTTAGTCTTTATTATATTAGAGCAAAACCAAACATAATAAGTTAAAAACTGTTACACAAAGAGATTAGACAAAGTATTATATGTATTAGAAAGCTAATAGATGTTACAAATATATTAGGCTGGCGTTACTTTAAAGAATATAAATTGGATGTGAAGAATTTTGTTGTTCGGAATAAGAACATATAATAAGTTTAAAAGTTAGTCAAGGAAGGCTCAAGGTTAAGTAAAAGGGTTTTCGCACCCCGAGCTAACAACGGCAAGAGACTGGGACGGCCGTTTCGTCCTCTTTAGGATTCGTCAGCCAGCCAAACTCCACCGATGACAGACTCAGAAGGTGCGAAAGGTTAAGGATCGCGGGTCTCGCTTCTGAAAGCGGGACCTCTACCCCCAGAAGAAATCCCAAACAACAATAAACAATAATACAAAAAATGTCGATTCCTTGTCCTGCATTCCACTAGGCTTAAAAGGAATTTAAGAAAAGCATAAAAGAAAGCATTAAAATTATTCAATATAAGTAATGAAGAATTTGCCTAAATAATACAACAAATGATAACCAAAGAAGGCACAAGACTAAGTAAAAGCATTTCGCACCCTGAGCTGTCACCGAGTTTTGGTTGGGGTTTCTTCTGGGGGAAGAGACCCAGGATCCTTAACCTTTCGCACCTTCTGAGTCTAATCGGTGAAATTTGGCTGGCTGACGAGTACTAAAGAGGACGAAACAACCGTCCCAGTCTCTCCCCGGTGACAGCTCGGGTGCGAAATCCTTTTACTAAGCCTTGTGCTTCCATGGTTATCATTTGTTGAATTATTAAGGCACGTTAAATTCCTTATTACTTAAAAATTAGTCTGTCCTGCAAAATTTCATCTACAAAACGATAGAAAACCCCAGCTATAAATGAAAGAACAAGGGATCAAGAAAAGTTAAAGCTTTCTTTATTTGAAAACTTTGAAAAATTCCTGATTCAAATCAGAATGATTTACAAAGAAGCTTAAAG
The DNA here is from genome assembly GCA_023159025.1 of Thereuonema tuberculata. Taxonomy (NCBI): domain Eukaryota; kingdom Metazoa; phylum Arthropoda; class Chilopoda; order Scutigeromorpha; family Scutigeridae; genus Thereuonema; species Thereuonema tuberculata. The sequence goes on from JAFIDM010009631.1 coordinate 155,375,540, forward strand.
ATGATTAAAAAAACTAACTAAAAAAAAATAGAAATAACTAGACCAATTGACTTTATTAGACAAATTAGACAACAAGATGTAAAATATCTAAATAAAGACACTCCAATTCTCTAAGAGCTCGATTAAAAATTAATTCTACAAATTTTTAAATATAACTTTGATGATTCTTATCAGATTCTATTATTTATTGATGGAAAAAAATAATTAATTTATGTTTCCAATAAAATAATATAAAAGTAAGTCGTATATTTATTCTAATGATAATTGTAAGGTCTTTTTTTATTATTTTATAATTTTACCTATAATTCAGTTTTATAAATAAGTCCTTATTTCTTAAAGTAACTCTTTTTAGTCAGATTTCAATAATGACGTCACTTGGTAAAAGATTATCACTGCGAATCAGTAATGAGATTAAAGAGAAAAAAAAGGAAATTAAAGCGCAGATTTGCTAAACTACTTGTGCTAAATAGAGTCATGAAATTAAATTCCACTTCCCGGTAATAAATGTTCACTGAGGAATCCTTAAATAAAATTTAGTTAGAGTGAGGCACACCTTGTCAGTGGTCTCCCCGTCACCCCATTCTCCCAATACAACTAAATAAGCGTTAGTGTTCACTGAAGCAGAGAGAGCTTCCGAAATGAGCCTCCGAAGGTCAATATTTGCCGCAACGACCGAGAGAGGGAGTCCTTGTACTGCGAGCGCGGGAAACGCAGGAGAAATTAATTTATTCGAAGGGTCAATATTTGCCATCCAGTGCTAATTGCAATGGTAACTGGTGCTCACTCGGTGGGTCGCGTGCTCAAGAAACCATGCGGAAACTGCTGCCATCTAATGGCTTAGTAGGCAAATGCAATTCCCCTAATAACGAATTTACAAAATGAGGGGTGAAATCTTCTAATTTCACTTGCAAAGGGGAATTGAGCCCCCGCATTTTTTTTTTACTTTTATCTCTAACCTGCTTTTTTTTTTTTTTTTCGTTCTCCTTCGGAGAAAACAGCATCTCTTGCTAGAAAACAAATTCTGTTCATCATTTAGTGAATCTACTTGTATTAAAAGAAACTTAATTAAATCTAATGCAAGCAGTTTAACAAATCTCGATTTTTAATTTATATTCTTCTCAGATTAAGAACTCAAATTAATTTAATTACCTATAATAATAATAATAATAATAATAATGATGATGATGATGATGATGATGATGATGATGACATTATTTACAGTCCAATCCAATGCTTAAAAAAAATCCCAAAAAATCACGTCTATTTTCTAGGGTAGGCAGCACAGGAAATAAGTCTCCTGAGATCACCTATAACGAGACAAAGACGGTCCGACGCTCTCCCACCTTAACTTACGGGAAAGAAGATAAGGTATCTATTTGATACAATCCAATTATATAAAACATTTTATTAACTCTGCATATCACAAAGAATTATCGTGTCGTAAGATCCATATTAGCAAAGACAGTAGAGTGGTAACAGCTTCAAATACACTACGACGCTATTACGAAATATAAAAGTGAAATCTTTTTCTCTAAATATACATTTTTTTTTTTAAATCTTTATTTCACATTTCAGATATCCTAAAATAAAACATGCAAACTGAGCAGGAATTCCTGTGAAATTCACATTTGCCTCACTCATTAGTAGCTATTACTTTAATCTCATTCACAGGCCATTTTTTTAAAGGCAGTTTCCATTTGATAGCCAACATAGCTGGTGGGCATCGCTGGAGTCGGAATAAAATTTCCTGGGCTTTTGGGGATTTTTTTTCTTAACAAACAAGTAGCAATAGAAACAATATAGTCAATAACTAATAAAAGGAAATTCTATTTTATTAAAATATTTTACAATTCAGAGGGAATTTTTATTCATTCTTATTTAATATTTTTTTATTATTTTTATTCTTCTAGCCGGATTGGAACTTGAAAAAAACTATACGAGATCTTTGTTATAGTTGAAAGTCGTGAGATTTCCACTCCATTATGATTTTAACTGTCATTTATTTTTTTATCTTCAGTTCATTGTTTCATTTATTCATTTTGTTTTCATAATTTTTGAAGGCCTGCGAATATTTTATTCGAATTTTATATAACATTGAAATGTAATTTATATCAATAATCCTGAAACCAATATTCAATTAGTATAATAAATTAAAAATTAATTCGTTTCCAATGGAATATTGAAGAGATGTGTCTCCATTAATCAGAGACTAAAACTGGAATAAAAAAGAATTGCTTTTATAAATAATTATTTTGATCTTAGAAAATAAAAGGCAGGTCAAAAGACTAACAAATTAGAATAGTAAAAGAGAAATACTGGATAGTTCATTAATGCTGGAAGTCAGGGGCGTATATAAGGGGGGGGGCCGAGGGGGCCCGGGCCCCTCCCGAAATAATGAAGATATGTCCTCCGAACGTTTTTTTTGGTTGAACAGATAGATTTTCATTGGGTTTTTTGCCCCCCCCGAAAATATATTCTATATACGCCACTGCTGGAAGTGAATGAGATGTTTTATTGCATCTAATACGAAAAACGGAAACCTTCTTGTGCTTGTCTTTTGGGTACCATTTGTGCAATTTATTGTCATGAACAAATTTTCCCTGATGTAAGGTTTTGTCTTTTTAGATATTTACTGGAATTATAAATATATGCAATAAGAAAATTATGCTCTGAAATACAATTTTGGAATAGTAATTTCCCATTATGCAATTATTAACAACATAAAACAATCTTTAAAATTAACAACATAAAAGAAATTTTAAAAAAAATAAAAAATGATTTTTTTTTTAAATTTTTTTTCTATAAGGGAAGGAGCGAGCAGAGAAGTAGCCCTACTCAATAAATATTCAAATATTTATTTTGTTTAAAATTGTTAGCTAATCAAATTTTAATATCATCTAACCCATTTTGAAGGTAAAAAACTGGTTAGGAAAAAACACATTACACATATTGTGACAATACTCATATGTCGATTTATTATAACTATTAAAATATTAGAATATTAATATTATTATCATTGTAAAGACAAAAGAAATGTCAATTGAGAAAAATAATTTCAAAGTAATTATTTTGTAAAAGCTAATGGCGAAAGACTTCGTTAGGGACAATTTTAATTATTGTCAGTGATTTTTATTTTAGTTTAGGCTTTAATTTATTTTAATTTAGGATTTTAGGAGATAAATCTTTTAAATGTAACTTATTAGGATTTAATGCAATTTAGTGTTAGAATTTAGGTGTTTTAAGTAGTTGTGTAATTTAAGATTAGTTGAATTTAAGGATTTTAATAAGGAATTAATTTTCTTTTTGCTTTAATTAAGCTGAGTTTATTTGAGTTTGGAAATTTCCTATTCTTAGGAATTTCCTTGTGGCCATCATTCCATATTTGGAATTGTTGTAAGCATTGTAATTCTATTGGTTAATTAGCATTATCACTCCATGTGAGGTAATAATGAGGTAATCTCCCTTATTTGGGCAGATAGGCAATCCTGCTATCCGTATGGTCTGTGCGACGCGTGACGTCACACAGCGGCGCTCTTAAAGTTTATAAAACGGGGTGTTCGAGGAAGATTTCTCTCTCTCGCCGCAGTTTTGCTCTTAACCTTTGCTACAATGCACCCGGCCTCGTCGATAGCCGCGGACGATGTATTGGCGGCCGCGCCTCAAATTCTCGATGCGTTTGTTAGAGATAGGGTGTGTTAATTCAAGTTATCGTTAGTTAGAATAGGCAACCCGTGGATAGCCTACAATTTCTACAATTTATTTGAGCGAAACATTACTGAAATCAATTTGCAAAATAAAGCTTGCAAATTCTGTGTTCAATGCACGTGTACACCCGTGCAGGATTCCCCAAGTTACTTAGTGCTTCGTAAGTGAAAATTTGTGCTTCGTAATTTAGTTATTTAATGCTTCGTAAGTGAAAATTTCAGTGCGTCGTAATTTAACTTTATGCTTCAAGAAGTTATAAGCCATAGCTTCGCCGAAAGTATTATTCTTGCAGTGTTGTGTCATATTATTATTTCGCAGTGTCGAATAAAAATGGTTAAGTTTAAATTAATGTGGTGAATGCGTTGTGCTTCTTTGTGCGTGAACGTGAAGTGTGGCTCCCCCACGCTCCGAATGGATTGGATTAGCCAGGGCATACCATGTAACGACTTTGGAGGGGGTAGATAGAAAATTCACCGAACGGACTTTTCGGTTGGCGCCCAACAAAATACCCGAACAACCCCTGAAGGACTAAAATTATCACGTGGTACCGTTACAATATCTTTAGACTGAAAAACAAAAGGAGGTTAATTACAATCTTTTAACACTAATTATTTAGGATTAATGACTCAGTTGTTAATGAAGAAGACTTCCGTAATTTCCAATATCTGGCAAATTTCTTTATAAATACTTTCTTTAAGACTTACAAGTAAATAAAAATACCAAAGTATCAAGTCATTACATAAAATGTTAGGTAAAAACTTAAGATACTTCATCGATTGACTCGTTCTTAATCTAAGATGGCAGTACATGTCGAAAGGTTCAAAGGAATCTCAATGTGTCTCTACCCATATATCGAGATGTTTGATTAATCGGATTTTCTTCAATTGATGTCCTTCAATTACAACTAGATGTAAGTGCAGTGATTTAATGATGACTTTTCAGCTCTTTATTATAAATCGGGGTAAGTATTTGAGGTAAAAGTATGAAAAGTTTTATAAGTTTAAAAATATAAAATTTATTTTCTTCTTCTTCCTTCCTTAGATGGAATTAATTCTTTTGTAGATTAATTTACATTAATAATATTTGAACCGAAATTAAATGATTTACTGATGTAAATGATTCTCTTTATTAATTTACTTAACAATTATTAAAGTAATAAATTAAAGTATGTAGTTTTATTCAGACATATTTGTATATGTAAAACTAAACAGATCTTTGCCACGTACACAAATGTAATCACATTAAAACAAAACAAAAAAATCGAATTTAATATGTACATTTCAAATTATTTTAAATTTCAAATATTTTGAAAATTTAACTATGAAACGAAGGTGAAAATAGATTTTCGGAACTAAGTTATAAACTTTTAGATGACCGTATTTTAAAAAAAAATAAAAAAGATAGGAAATAGATCCCATACCGTGGCATATGAAAAAGTTGCTAAAACGTGAATTAAAAGTTTGTAAAAATTATTTTTTGTTCGTTTGAAAAAAAATAAAAAAAATAAGAGTAATAGTATATTTTTTATTAATCGAAAACAATTGAATTTATTTCATCAACTCTTATTCTGGGAGGCCAATTCAATTTATTTATTACAATTCACAAGGAAGATCCTATTAAGTTGCCTAACTGTATTTCAAGGAGATTTATATAACACTTTCTCCTGTCCTTGAGGATAAGACAAACTTCTTAGAATTCTGTTAAGCACTGATTTACTATTAAACCTAAACGGTAGTAAGGCATAAATTCACGATCCGTTGTCAAGAATTCTATATTATGTTAATCTCTCCGAATTTATGCAAATTTCCAAAATTATATAAAAATTAAAATAATGAATAAATTTAAATGTAATAAGCAACAGAAGGACAGTAGGATCAAAATATTTCTTTACAATCATTTTTATCGAATGACAGTAATTCAGTAAATGAAACGTCATTGAATATTTGAGTTTTTAATTCATAGACAAGCAGTGTTTGAACTTTTCTTTATTAAATAAACATTAACTAGCTTTTTACGTTAATTTTAGTTTTATTATCAACATCTCTGTGATGAATTACGCTAATTGCAATCCGATACGTTGTGTACTACGCGGAAGGTTACATTACGTCATTTCGTAAATCGTCTGAAGAAACTCGACGGAGTAGAGTATAGATGATTATTTTTCTATATTTTGATATAAAAGTTTCACTGAAATATAATTAACAAAGGTGAACTTAAATTATTATTTATTTTAAAGTCACAGTAAATTTCACAGCTTTCTGTGAAAGCAGGAAGATGGAAATAAGGAATAAAAAAAAAAAAACAAAAAAAAAAAAATTAAAAATATTTTCAAAAAAAAGATTTAAAAAAAAAAAAAAAAAAAAAAAAAATAAAAAATTTGAAAACTGATTAGGGTAAA
>JAFIDM010009631.1:155381742-155396490 GCA_023159025.1 Thereuonema tuberculata
AAAAAAAAAAAAAAAAAAAAAAAAACAAAAAAAAAAAAAACAAAAAGTCATCTAATAAGAGATTTAAAAAAAAATAAAAAATAAGAAAGAATTAAGAATTCTGAAACTGGTTAGGTTAAAATTAAACCCCTTAGAATTATGAAACAAATTCAAGGAAGTGGAAAAATCTCTGGAAGATAACATCAAAACAATATTATATAAGTAGAATTACGTAAGTAGGGAAGAAAACAGCATTCATACAGGATATGCTGAGGGAGAAAGTAAAGACAATTAATGTCACTTAAAAGTAAATAATTTAAAGACAAATAATCCTTCTTCAAAAATACTGCTTTTAACTTACTTCAATACTGGAGATATTGTTTTCTTTTCGAAACATTTTTTTTTTTCCCCGAGAAGAATTGAAATAAATGATTAGCTAACAAAACTTTAAAAAAATATTTAAAAACTTGATTTTTTTTCTTGTTATTGTTTTATTTACTTATTTACTTATTCTATTTGCTTTTTTCTTATTTTTATTTATTCTCAAATTTCAACAAAATTTTCAGAAAATAAGAATGATGTCGAAATTCAGATAGAGTAGAAAATAAAATTGTGATCGGTTCTTCCTTTTGACTAGACGTATTTCTAAAAATATTTATTTATTTATTTATTTATTCAATCTTGTAATAATTGAATAAGAAATGAATAATTCAAAAAGATGCTCAAACTGATTCCTGTCGTAGAGGCACGGAGACGAACTCCCTCTGTCGGTCTATTCTGGAACTTTGTTGAAACGCTCCTCTTGCCAATTTCTTTCGGTTTCACTTTATCCACTACAAAAATATAATTGATTTACAGAATTTAGAATATTAATTAATTTTATAGATAGTTTATAGCAAGATTTGTAATATGTAGAAAAAAAGTTTGTACCTTATTTCTTTTTTTTTAGAAAAAAAATATCGAGGGAATTTTTGTTATTATCGTTATTTCTTTTAAATTTTAACTGAACTTCGTTTTCCCATAAAAGAAAGCTATAATACTGTCACAAATTTCTCTCGATCATTATTTGGTGACATTGGAGTATGTTTTCTATATTAGATTTCAAACTGAGGGAAACTAATTGTGTAGGTTACATAATGGGATATCAGAATTCATTTCAATAGGGATTCAATTTTATGGATGCAGGCATTTTGAATGTTTGAAATTCATATATTTGTTCTTTTCATTCCGACTTAATAGGCTTTATTGCATGTATATAATGATTGTTTTATTTCTTTTTTTCTTTTTTAGCTCCATTGATTTTGCAGTAAGTTTATTATTTAATTAGCGGCATTTTTTTAATTTTTTTTTTTGAAATTTCTCTTTTAATTTAGTAAAATTCAACATTACAATACTGTTTATCAAACAATTCCATTAAATATTACTATATAAAAATAATTTTTTTTTTTTATATTTCTCAGTTTCAATAAAAAATTTTCTTTAGAACTTTGAATACGTAAGCGCGTGTGTTTTCAGACATCTGTTTGAATTACTTTAATATTCTTATCAAATGCTATCATTGGCTCTTTGAAGCTTTTGACTCACTTTGAAGTGAAGTAGGCCTATTATAGATTGTAATTTAGGTATGTTTTTTTTTCATTTAAGATTCTTATCGTTTTTACAGAATCATTTTTATTCTGTTGTACTGATTGACTTCCGGGATTCTTTTCCAGGGTGTTAAAGGCAGGCTAGCTTTGGTCTGACCACCAATTCTCAACTAGTCGTGAAACGTTACCTTTGGCCTAAACAGAAGATGAGCCAGCAGAAGGTCGAAGGAGTAACACTTACCAATACCTAACTACTAATTTTATTTATACCAGCACAGTTTTATTTATTTTTCATCATTGTGAAGAAGCGTGATTGGCTTCTATGGCATTGAATATCTAGTCATTTTAATGTACAGTCTTTATTAGCAAAAATTAACGAAATAATTATTAATTAATTCATTGAGTTACAAAGAACAAGTACTGCTGTCGAAGGAAACTTTAATTCCTATTTGATTTACTCGGCTATGGTTTATAAGAGTAAGCAGAATCACAACAAAACTCTGATTATGTTTTGGTGAACAAAGCTAATAAATATCTAATGACACAAACATAAACAGTAGTAACAGATATTCTTATACACATACTAAAAAATAAAAGATTACAGAAAACTTCTCCAACCGACGTGGCAATTTTGTAATTAGCTGTTACGAACAAGGCAAGTTACCACAGCTCTACTTACGAAGCACGGAGCTTACAACAACATAAACTAATTTGGCACACACTCACAGAAAAAAACAAAAAACAAAACAAAGATAACGAAAATTCTGACATTTCCACAAGGTTCTCTATTCAGTGCAGTATTTTAGCCACTGTCTTATGTATATGTATGTATCTTTTCTATGTCTAATTCAAAATTCGCATGAATTGGATTTCTCACTTCTTGAAAACTCTCCACGGGTAATAAAACACACATACATAAATACCGTAACTAATTTGGAAAATTTATGTAGGCCTACTAGTGACGATGAGAATTCTACGGGATTTTCAAACAAACAATTTGTAGTTTTTGGGTTTTTGTATCTTAGTTTTTTTTTTTTTTTGCTACGATTCACAGGACTTTAAAATTAAATAAAGGAACAGACCTACTAAGTAGGAAAATATGAATTTTCCCCTGTTTATGGACTTTTCATTGAAACCATAGTTACCAAATAAAAAGAAGAAAAATTATTTCCGTATAACCATACTGTCCATTAATAATTTGTATGATGAGCAGTCTCATTAAGCACTAGCATAAATTGTGCGCATTATTTAGTGTTGTATGCAATTTAGAAATGGTTTTAGTTTTACCAATACAGAATTTCAAATATAAATTTCATGTATAATCGCGAAGTAACTCCTTTATAATCTGAGGCTGATCCAAATTCAAAAGGTACCGATCTTGAAAGGATGTTAGGATCCAACAGCGCTAAAAGAGATTGGATCATTTGAAGTTTTCCAAAAAAACGGGGAGCTCAAGAATTGGCGGATCTTCTGAAAAGATTATGCCGCAAAGAAGGATAAGTTACTCAAAAAAGAAGGACTGCCTTGGCAGAAAATTTAAAATAATAAGAACATCTAGATAATTCTGTCCGAATTAGAGCAGCATCTATTCACAGCAAATCCAGGCTTTTCGTCAAAAGTTGAATTCTACCTGTAGCTTCTACATCAAGGCCCTCTTCCTTAGTTTTGTTTTATTCAGCCTCGTTTAATGTAAACACAAATTTTGAATTTCCATCACTGCTCTCTTTGGGAGATAGAAGATCCCCATGTAATCTATCAATCATGTTCAGTTCACATTCAATTTCAGGATCTGTGTCTTATGACTAGCAATAACGAACCAACTTTTCTCTCAACACCAGTCGGCTTTTACATTCGTATATCAAACAATTTTATATGCATTGTTTATATATATATATATAATATATAAAATAAATAATAAACGGCGAAATCGTTGCTTTCCTACTATAATCGAATAAAACCCTCCATTACGCATATTGACAGTTTCTTGGTCTTCTCTTAACTTTAAGAATTCAGTTTGCAATTTTAGCTGTTCATTTCTTCATGATAGATGCTTCTTTTCCAGTTTCTTTTATGACGAGTATAGTGTTGACCATCCTGCTTTGCTCTGTCACCCACACAACATATTTCCTTTGCTATCTGATCTTTTCTTAACTCATCTTCCATACTTCTTTTTGTAACTTGTAATCCGAACTATTTTCTTGGTGAGCTTCCATCTCTCCTATTTATAAATAAGAACTGTAAATATATACATTGATTATAAGAATCAATCTTAAGAACCGTACTGGTGGTGTTCCTCATTACAGTATTTCTATCAAAGACTATCTTGTTTTGTTTCTTATACAATAAAAATAATTGAACAAAATATTTGTTTTCTTTATTTTTAATACAATTTTTACATTTACTCTGTCAGTGATGAACTAAAGAAAGTCCCCATTGGTGTTGATGCCTCTGTTTTCTGACATAGAGTTTAAATGCTTATTTGAAACTTTTCTAAATGCTGCCAATTATCTTCAATTTATTTATTTTTCATTTTAAATAAATTTAAATATATTTTTAGAATTATAATCAAAGCAATCTTTATAGTTATGAGGTTGACATGATGGCTTTTAGGTCTTTTTATTTTTTATTTTTTTTATAAACTATTTTTCACTTTTAATTCTTTATCTCACCGTTAATTTTGTTGAGGACCTGAATCCATAAAACTGTTTTATAACAAAACTAACAAAGAGCCTTCTTCTCAGTTTATTATAAACAGGCTATTCAAAGATGCCATGTCCTTATTCTTTAAATAGACTGAAGCTTAATTAACGATGCCTGTTAACCTGTTATCATTCTGCGTTTTACCAAATGTTTTCATGTGTAACATCAACAAATTTCTTATTCTAATATTGGAGAAGTCTAGTAGAACAATGATTGTAAAGCAATTCTTGTAATTTCCTGAAATTGGGAATTAATCTAACAACATATTTACGAATATCAAATTCCAGTTTAACTGTTCTTAAATAACTTCAGAATAGACTTCAGAGAATTACGGTATAAGCACTAATTCTAAAAAACTAAATTTTGTCAACATCTGAAAGAATCGGGATAAGAATAGACAAATATTTACTTCTGAGCTCCTTGATTCCCTATATTTAGTTTAGTTAGTTAAAATTGATTTAAGCAAGAAACAAACAAGATGCTAATCGAATTAATTCCTAATTAGTCATTTTAAGAAATGAAAACAAATTTTTCTTTCTCTTGTTTGAAATTTTCAGTTGAATTTATTTTGTATTAGACCTTATGATAAGTTTATAGTGGTCAGATCACTGAATATTCATGCAAAAGAAACCTGTAGAATCAAATGGATTATAATGAAAAGATCACACTCGGGACACAAAGCGATATATGCATCTAAAACAAAATATATATTTGTTTTCGAATCCCGAATACATCATAACAACTCTCTGATTGGTCAACTGAAGCTCACTCTATTTCCTCTTCGTCCAAAATTATGTGTCCCGCCTCTCCACTCAGTCATCTATGTGCTCATCAATGTATTATTCTACATCTATCTGCTTTTCATTGACCCACCATAAACGTAACTTTCGTTTTACAATGACATTCATCAGCGGAATAACAATTAGCAGTAATTTAAAACAATGTATTCATAAAAATAGTTATTAAATTAAAATTGTATGTATAATAATTCTAGATTTTTTTTCTATTCTAAATATAATTAAATTTGAAAATACAAAATCTCCATTATTTCTTTCTTTGATTATTATTTTTACTTTGTAGAAATTAATGTATTTAGAACTTTCATAATGTAATTAAATGAGAGAAATATACAAAATACCACCTTTTCAAAATAGAAGATGTTTGTTATTTGTTGATAGATTTGTTACTTGATATGTTAAATGTCTTTGCCTGTTTATATAAATCGGTAGACAACAACTTGGAATGTTTGATTTTTATTTCGTGAAAGTTGCAAAAGTTCTCTTCTTCAGTGGGTGTTGGAAAACCCTGATGCCATCTGAAACGTGTCTGTCTTCCAACAATACTGACATGTGACACTCTTCTTACAACGACATAAAAGCGTTACGGGCCAATTTAATCACTTCCCAATAGGCAGCCGAATGACCAGCTGCACAAAAAGTTTACTGAATATACTGAAAATGACGTTGATTCAGTTATGTATAAATATGCAAGGAAATTTTAATACTTTCATTAAGAAAAGAGTATAATACGGATTTAAATTTTAATTTGTCATATCTTGAATGGCTTGATACTTTATTTTGTAATTTTGACTAATTTTCTTTGAGTATCTCATCAAAAAAGAATCTTCTTACTTTTCTGAATCATCCATTTTTCGAGTCACCTTACATTACTTCCTTACTTAAGTAAATTATAATAGAAAGTAATACTAAAAGATATTTTATCTTGCTTATATTACATCCGGTTTCATCGTAAAATAATAAGGATGGTATTTTATATGTTCTATATATAAAGAAAGGATTGTCTTCCACCATTACTCCAGAAGGTAATTTTATTAATAGAATGCAATTAATGGATCAGCAATGGTGGTCTATATAATTCGTATTTAAACCTAACAGACTAAACTGGACTAAACTGAACAACATTACAATAATCCGTTCCAAAAGAATAAAAAAAAAGTAAAGTATTAGATTCAGTCATAAAAAATATTTGAATTTATCTAGTGAAAAAAAAAGGAAATTAGTGAAATCATTAATAAGCTCAAAAAAGAAAAAAAAAAAGAATGGCCAAAGGATCAGAATTTGAAAGCAATCAGAATAAAATAAAAGCCACATGTCCAGCTTCCGGATACATTTCTATTCAACACTGGTTAACTTTCTTACTTCAGTGCGATTCAATTTTTTTTTTTTTTTTTTTTTATTTATTTATTTATTTTTGCCAGCGTTTAAAGATTCAATTTAAAAGGTAAACTTTGAAAAGGTAAGCTTTTCATTCTCAGTGAAAAGTTAATAAGTCTTATTTCTTTTCTTCTTAATTCGATATTTTCATTAAAAGTAATATTGCGATTATTTTTAATGTCAATAAATTTTCTGATATTTTTTTCCTTTTCAAAAATCTTTTTTTAGAAAATGAGCCTAGCTATAGCTTAAAAAGGAGAGATATGTTTAAAGGCCTCTTACTTCTCTTCAATCTGTACCAGTTAAGTAAACTCTACCAAGGCCATTGTTGTTGTCAGTAGTGCCATCTCGGCAGGAGGTAACAACAACTGGTAATTAGGCTTAAAACCCCATTCTCCATTATGACTGGGGAGAAAAACATGACAGAAGGGCGGGATTAGAAGGCGGAACAGCAAGCCGTAATTAGGCCTAACGTTCCTCCTTGAGAGGCTTGAGTGAAGCGAGGGGAAGAAACAAGTTCTGGAAGAACTCGAAGGTGAGAAGTAGCAATATGAGAAGAAGCATTGTGAACGCAGATTATTAGGCCTATCGGACGCACAATAACATCGGCCCGGAACAGGTTTCTGGGGACGGCAAGACAGCTGCTGTTCTCAACGAAGGGAGAAGTCAATACGAGAACTAATATTGTACTTGTAATGGTTTCAATTGGATCAGGATTTCCATTTATTTATCTTACTAAACAGCTAGATCAAGAGAATTCATTAACATAACAGAGGAATTTAGAAGGAAACAGATCATTAACATAATAAATCAGGGAGTTGGTCATCATCTGTTTTGCAGTTGATCTACAATTATTCAACAATTGTATTATGAATCATTTACAGTTTCAAGTGAACAATAGTGGAACTCACAAGAAAGAACAACATTAAACTTAATTAGCAGATAATCAAATAGAATTAGCTCATATGTTATATCAGTTGTTCATATCAGAATAACTTTTTCGAGAAGGAATGCTTAATATTTTTTGTATGTATGTACAGACGGGACTTTTTATACAATTTCATAAATAAAAGGCATATATAAATTAAGTCTTTATATTAAAAAAGCAAAATTTAACGTTTTTAATTAATTGCATAATAATTGATAAGAAATAATTAGTCGAAAATACTTCTTTCTTTTTCTTTTTTGATATTAAGAAAGAAATTTCTTTTTTGAAGTATGTTAAAGTTGACTTGCAGATCGATAATTGTTATAGTTCAGATCACAAAGCCTACAATGGGGCTTGATAATTACTAATGGATTAATCATTCTAAGAATCTCAGCGACATCATTTTTGTGATATGAAAAACTGAACAGTTGTAAATTGTTTGTCAATGACTGTAAAAATAATCCAATGTTGTATATGACTGTAATTTTTTTTTTTTGCAGGCCCATGCCACTCAAATTTTAACTTTATTGTCTAATTCTCAATTCTATTTATTAATTGATTTGTTTTCATATATCGAATATCTTCTATCGGTGGACTTCCAGAGTTAGGGCCATTTCCTTATATGGTAAACTTTCTTTGATGAAAGCAACCTAAGATATATTATACTCAAATTCTTGAAGGCAACATAGATTACTTGTCCCCGACAAAACGGGAATATAAGTCTTCTGATACTTGTATCAGAAGACTAAAAAGAAATAATAGCAAGTATCAACATCTATTAATTGAATAAGGAAGGAATACTTATTATTAAACTGGTAATAGAAGCTTTTTTATGCAAAGCCAAGGGACTAAATAAATATAAAGTGTTCAAATTAATGATGAGATAGCATAAGCCTATTCAGAAACTGATACAATACGTATAATCAATTTTACTAACGAGTTATTATTGTTCATATAACTTATTCTTTGTATAAATTATGAATTGCAATATGATACATCGTTGTTGGTGTTTAAGAATTCCCAATGTTCGTTTATTACTTTTTTTGAATTACAATTACATTAAAAATAGATAACTTCTATTTACAAAAAAATTGCTATTAAATGTTTTAGGCCTAAACTTTAAGAAGATGGAGTCTCTTATTTTAATCAAATGTATTCGTAAGACTCCGTCTAATCGAAAATAATACAATGAAATCTTGACATATTTTAATAACTTCGGAAACAAAATATGGAAGATGTTTAAAATTTGGCAGTGCAACAAGATAGCTATACAGCAGATGCATGATTGAGAACATGAACTTTCAGAATTTTGGACTTCCTATTGATTATTATTATTTATAAACCAGTATATTTTTCAGTTTACACCAAAACTTGAACTAATTGCATTTTGGTCCGACAGTAAATTACTCCCCGGAAACATATCGCATTTTCAGGAATCTGCAAAAACTTTGACAAAAAAATCATGAAGAATGTTACTTTTATAAAACACCAAGACTAGTCCAAACTTCACGAATAAAAAAAAAAAAATGAAAAATATGCAAAACTAATACGCAAATAATAGAATATATTCAACCAAATAATTTCAGTTAAACGCTGGTGTAATACGCAAAAGTTAATAATTCCAGTTATTGGAGGTTATTACTTGTTATCAAGATATTTAACAATTTCTGAACGTAGAAGGTAACAATCAGTCTCCAATCGTGTCTCTTTAATTTGTTTTTGCATTGCTTCAAAGGTAAAGGCAACAAGTGTTTTTGAAAAAGACTATTACTTGACTATGAATGAATGCAAACACAGCCCGAGAAGTGGGGGGGGGGGGATCCAGACCCAGCCTTTTCATGGAAGAAAAAAATAAAAGAAAGTTCAAATGTGTAACTTATGTGTAAGCTTAAATGGTGAAATTCAAAGAACCTAATCTCGCCGTAGATTTTAGTATTAAGATCGTTTTACTTTGAAAGTTTAATTTAAAGAAAGCAAAGTCATTTATAAAAATTTAATTTAATGCCCCCCCCCCCCCTATCTTAGCTACGTGCCTGATGAATAAAATCCTAAAATATTTAACTGTAAAAGAAGGCTCAAGTAAAATGAACATGGAACGAATATTTATACGAAATCTTCTGAAAAACATTATCTTCTTTATTTCAAAATATTCCGTTCGATAGATTATCAAACTTCTTCAGGTAGAGGCAGAAAGGTGTTTTTTTTGTTTGTTTTTTTCTGCTTCTACCTGAAGAAGTTTGATATAATCTGTCGAATGAAATATTGTGAAATGAAGATGATGTTTTTTAGAAAATTTCATATTTATTTTATAAACAAGTATTGAATAATGTTTATTATTATTATTATATTTGTATGTTTCAAACCTTGGGTTTCCCCAGAAAAAATAATATGGCGGGTCAAGGACCAAAGCACATATTGCCAAGTGTAAAGACGTGTGCAAGAATGATGAGGGATGTACGATTGTTTCCATAAATTTTCTAACTATGCGTGTTGTGTTGAGTACCACAGCCTTCTGCAATTGTGCATAAGTGTTTTTGTGAAGTCCTAGTGTGCTGAGAGCCTGAGACTGTGGTGCAATGTGTGAAGTACCAGACCAGTGGCGGACAGGACGATTGGTACGACACGTACTCGATCCTGCCTCCACTGCTTCTGGATCTCGTGTGCTAGATAGATGTATTTATTGATCTTGTCTGCGTGAGTTTTCTGCATGTTCTTGCTGATAGGCACTGCAATATCAATGAGATAGGTCTGTTTGTTGACCTTATCAACAAGTGGGATGTCAGGTCTGTTGTGATGTATGGTTTTGTCTGTGTGAATGGGGCGGTCCCAGTACAGCTAATGTGAGGATGACTGTAATATGCTTTGTGGTATGTACTTGTAGTACGGGACCGTGTTCTTAATAATTTTGAGTGTTTGTGTGCTAGCTGTTGATGAACAATCGACGCTACCTGATTGTGTCGGTGGAGGTAATCTGTTTTGGAGAGAAGGGGACAGCCTGATATTATGTGGCCGATCGTCTCATGTGTAGTGTGGCATTTCCTGCATCTGTCGTCATGTGTGTTTGCGTCGTGTAGGATGTGTTTCTTGTAGTTGCGCGTGGGGATGACTTGGTCCTGTATCGCGATCATGAACCCTTCGGTCTCCCCAAACAGCTCACCACTCGTCAGCCATCTGTTCGACGCTTTTATGTCGACATGAGGCTGGGTGAGTTCGTTGTGATGTTTGCCATGGAGTTCCTTCCGAGCCCATGATTCACGCAGCTGCTGAGTGTGAGTGTTAGGGGTGGTTAGTGTTGGAGAAGGGTTTTTGAGGTCGAGGGATGTGAGGTGTGTGTCAGCCTTGACAATGGCTGAGTGGAGTGAGGAGTGTTGTGCTCTTTGGTAGAAGTGTTCCCTAAGTGTGTGTACTTGTTTTGCATGTAGGGTGATGAGGTTGATGAGTCCTCGGCCTCCCTCCTTGCGGGGAAGAGTCATCCTTTCCGTAGCGGACTTGGGGTGGTGCATGTTGTGTTTCGTGAATGTAGTGCGTGTTGTACGTTGTAGTGCTTCGAGTTCGGTGTTTGTCCATGGAATTATGCCGAAATGAATATGTTAGTGTGGGGACGGCAAAGGTGTTGATGGCTTTAATTTTATTTCTGGCGTTGAGTTGTGTTTTGAGGATGTTTTGAACGCGAGCACGGTATGTGTTCTTGAGTGCATTTTTGATGTTTGTGTTGTCTATGACGCGCGCTTGCTGGAAGCCCAGGTACTTGTAAGTCTCTCCCTCTTCCATGGGTTGGATGGCCAACCCATGGTCCAGTTCAAAACCCTCCAAATTCGTAGTCTTCCCGCGTGCTATATGTTTATTATTATTATTACTGTAGAACCTCATTATAACGGACTAATAGGGGCTGAAGGTTGTCCGTTTTAATGAAAGTCCGGTTTATAACAAATAATTCTTAAGAGGGATGTAATGAAGAAGGTGTACATCAATGAAAGTACAATACTTAGTTATAAAAAGTGATTATATATCAAATAAAAAGCAGCCTTCAATATAGTATGTTGAATTGAAAAAGATGTGTACGTATACACTTCATTAATCTTTACAACAAGAAGATCCTGGTTCATGTTGATTGCTTACATTCATTGGTTTGAAAAAATAATTTATTTTCTGCTGGGTTTGTTTGCTGCTTATTTCTTCAGTTATAATTGACGGAGGTGCCGTATGTGTTCATAATGTAAATGTAAAACTCGTCAGATAAAAATAAGCATCCTTTATTATTATTCTAAATTTTTATAAAACTGTCCGTTATAAGCGACGTCCGTTATAATAGGGTCCGTTATAATGAGGTTCTACTGTATTATTATTATCATTATTATTGTCATGGAAGGGGTGTCATTCGTTTTTTTTTTTAGTCGCTTGTAGCAATTAAACAGCGAATGAAAAATATTTAAATTTCTACGGCACGAAGTTGTTATTATTGACTAAGTCTATAATCCAATTATCTATATCAGTGCTATGATTTGCAACCATAGTGGCAATGACAATTCATCTAAACCTGCTAAAAGTAGTCGTATTACAGTTCACCAACTAGTCGAACACACGACTACATGATAGACACTAAATCTTTTCCAGGTCCTTGAACCTTTCCTTTCCCCTTTTACACCAGCTTAATTGATGATATCTGACGTTTGAAATGGAGAAAGCGAAACAAATGGGTCATTCCGAAAAAAAACGTAAAAACTATGTCCGAGAAGTTAATATTTTTTATTTAAATAATAATATGCTTTTGAAAAATTGTTGTGTTTTTTTCTTATTCTTCATCTTATTGTTCTTAGTTGTGAATATTTGCAAGTGTAAAAATGAATTACAATAATTTACAAAAAATAATGTTTATAGCTGGGCAGAGAAAACAAGCTGTCCCAGGCTCAAATTTAGAACATTTGAAGATGTTTACAATGAACTGGTTGTAAGTTAAAATAATAAGTTATATAATATATAATGAAACACCTAATTAAAAAAAATACTGACAAAACACATTTGTAAATTTATTTTTATTTTTAGAGATATAGATTTTTTGGTGTGTGTCCCAAATTTTATTCAGTCCCATTAAGTCCACTCTGTTACATATTTTTTAAATAAAAAAAATTAAATTATATTAAAGTTGGCAACAGTACTGAACTCTCTGAAGGGTTTTGTGTTCACTTCCAGTCAGCCATATTGGATTGGATATTCAGGAACAACGTAAAATCGATTTTATGTCTATGATTGCTTAAAGGTAATTAGTAAATGTCCACTCTGTTGCATCATGTTTTTTAATCTAATAAGTACTTTTTAAAGAAATAAATCACTAAGAGGAAGTACATTATTAACAGCTTTTAAAATACCACCCTTTGTTTCATTGTTCATGAAATTTTAAGCTACAATTCTGCTTTTACGGTTAGTTGTCCACTCTGTTACATTGTCCACTCTGTTACATGTACAGTGTAACAGAGTGGACCAGTATTGTAACAGAGTGGACAAATTGTAACAGACATGCCATTTCTTTTACAAAAAAAGTATTTAACTATTATTATTTATTGCGTAACAAAAACTGTACCAATACAGAGATTATTGGACAAAAATATGATTGTGGAATGGCCAGAGTGGGTCAGGAAAAAAGAACAAATTGTTAAAAAACTTTCTAACGAACAAGAAACAGTAAAAACAATAACAAAGGTTGTGAAGGAGACGAAGAGGAATCAAATTGGTGAACTTGTCAATTGGTGTTTCAAAAAGATATCAAAGTTTTCAAAAAACACATCTTTAACATTCACCAACAATACCATGCATACCGAACGTGCCTGAAGAACTTGGGAGAAGCTGAAGCTGCACTTCACATAGACTTCAGCGAGAACTTCAATTGCAAATTGGGTGAGGAAGTACAGAGTCACCATTTTGGAGGCTCACGAAAGCAAGTGAGTTTACATACAGGTGTTCTGTACATGAAGTTGCACGAGAAGCCAATAACATTTTGTTCTGTCTCGTCCTCTTTAGAACATGGTCCAGCAGCTATTTGGGCCCACTCGGAACCAGTATTGAAAATGATTAGAGATGATTACAAGATCAACGTAGTTCACTTTTTTTCAGGTGGACCTTTTATCCAGTATAGACAAAAAAAAATTTCTATCTATTTAATAAACATGTTGACAAATTTAAATTTCATTGGTGCACATGAAATTTTTTGAGTCAGGTCACGGGAAGGGAGCCGCTGATGGTGTTGGAGGAATGCTGAAGAGGATGGCAGATAGGATTATATCTTGTGGGGGTGACATAGCAGATGCTAATGATTTTTTTAGACAACTAAAAGACATCACCAATGTGAAATTATATCTTATTCCAGAGATAGAGATAGATAAGATGAGTAAGGCTATTCCAAATAAAATTGCCATTCTAAAAGGAACGTTGTCTGTTCACCAGATGGTGACAACAGGTAATGGAATATTTAGGTACAGAGATGTATCTTGTTTTTGCCAGAAAAATAGTTAAACTTTGTCCTTGCTTTAAAGTGAGGCAATTTAGCTGTAAAATAAAACCTGACCTTGCTTCTCATGAAAATAATCACAAAATACTAAAAGTATCAGATGTTTATTCTTCGGACTCATCAGACTCAAATGGAGCATCCACTGATGAAGAGTGTGAAGTGAAAGTTGAGGAATCCATACAGAAAGTTTTGCCTGATAATATAAAAGCTGGTAAGTATATGTTGGCTTCATTTAAAACAGATGGAGATACACGTAATTTGAAGTACAAATATGTTGTAGTTACTCAAGAAGATATGGATGATGACAGAGAAGTAAAAGTGGTGGGTTTAAAGACTATTAAGGACTGTGGAAAGTTGTTTCGAGCTGATAAAAAAGATATTTCATACATCAATTTAGAACAAATCGTAAAAATTCTTCCTGAACCCGAATGTAAGTTGCAGGGTGGTCGTCTGTGTTACGAATTTCCATATAATGTAGATGTACACCAGAAAGCTTAAGTTTTAATGTAAATATCCTCTTATATGAATAATAAAATATTAGGTGAAAGGTAAGGGTGTTTTATTTATTTATACTACATAATCCTGTTGATGTTTTCCCAAGAAGATACAGTTGTCCACTCTGTTACAAAGCTGTCCACTCTGTTACAGAGATGTCCACTCTGTTACGTTACAGATTTTTTGCATTCCAGGATAAAATAACTGAAATAATGAGAAGTGAATGTGTCCTCATATTTTAAAAACTATGTGACTTGTTTAACACATAAAAATAATATTTTCTAAATTAATACACAACACTTAAATAAACTTATATCAAGTATTATTCCATAATTTGTAACAGAGTAGACTGCAATATCATTAAAAAACATACAATTTAAGAAT
>JAFIDM010009631.1:155403975-155417624 GCA_023159025.1 Thereuonema tuberculata
TGTATGAAAAATCCTTGATGAAGTTCTTTTGATTAAAAAGAACGAAATATTGGAGAGAAGTAATATGTTTTGTGTTTTTATCTGAAGAGTTTATTATAGTTAATAATAATTTTGAAGTTTTTTTAGAATTAAAAGTCTTTTTTTTTTTTTTTGTCAATCTAATTTATCCAATTTATTGAAAATCATTTTAAATCTACATTGTCTACAGTTTTCATCCTCTTTAAAGGGTTTCTTTAACTAGTGTAATTAACGTTCATGCCAGTTATGGATAAGAAGAGGAAGAATATTTTCTTTGAAAAGACATCAAACAATTCTAAGATAGAAAGTATAATTTTAGAGATTGTTTTTGTATTAAAATATTAAAAACATATTTTGGTTTATGTTTTAAAGATTTAAAATTCGGGAAATTTTGATTTCGAACTTAACATTTTCAGTTACATAACTTCACTTACAAAACTAATACAAAAAGACTTAATCGCTGCCTTATCAAAAAAAGTATTGACATGGAAATGTTGAATAATAAATTGTTCAGGCCAGTCTTCTGAGCGTCATTAATAAAACCAGAACAGCCTGTTTTTTATAAGTTATTTATATAAGTATAGCACACATTTCAATGTCACATGATTTCACCTTTTTTTTTTCCCGGAACTGCGGATAAAAAACTGTGACAGTCGAAAACAATTGCCAACAATTTAAATATTTAAATATATCCATAATATACTGAGACGTTGCAATCCAGGCATGCGGATCAGTCAAGCCGTGCCCAATAAATTCATAATGCTAGAGTAATTACAAAAAAAAAAAAAAAAAGTACAGTATTCAGTATTAATATTTGTTATAAATTTATCTATATTTCTAAATTTATCTAGTTTAAAATAAGCAGAAAACTGACTGATTTTTTTTTCTTTCCTTTATTTATTAACCAAAGCTTCAAATATAAGTTTTATGCTTTTTTTTTAATATAAATAACACAAAAAATTAAAATAATCTTAAAAAATAGTTAAATTTAAAAACACTTAAACGATTTCGAACAGTTTTATTTAAACATATAGAAGAAATATAAATAAAAACAAATAAATTTTAATGAGAAAAAGTGACTGCAATTGAATGTAATGCAAATTTTAAATCTCAGTACTTTTGAAATGATAACAACCTAAGAATATTTATGTTTACGTGTAGCTACTTACTGATGCACCTTCGCAGAGCCAATAAATCAGAACTCACTCTAAAAGAGAGAGAGAGGTTAAAAAAAAGTATTCAATTGTTTCTCGATTGAAAGGATAATGATGTTACTGGATCGATAGCGTTGTGTCATCATTACAGAGACAATTTGGAACTGCACTAAATTCGTTGAAGTATAGGGTAACTACAATATAATGAATTGTCTCATTCTGATGTCATGCAATAATTTAGAGTTTGCCTGAAGAGGACTCCCCAAATGCCACGCTTGCCTCGAGGCGAATAATTTACCTTAGACAAACATTAATAACGCCCGTCCTAATGTCGCCGTAAACTTGATGACAACCATAATTTCGTTTTGATATCTTTAATAACGAAAAAGAGTCTGAGCAATTTAATTTGCCTTCATTGGCTTAAGCTCCAATCATTTTGCAAAGCCAATTACCGACTTCTCCGAGAACAAAATTAGCCTATTTGGGGAAAACCATTACCCTTAATTGAACGGAACACGGAAGATAGTTTCAGAACGAAAAAAAAAAAAAAACAATATTCTCCCGTAGTCATCGCTGACATCATTGGCTGCCACCGAACCAGATGGAAGTTATGGCGCATGCGCTAATGTTCTCTCTTACTATGTCATCCTTCCACTTATAAATTATTGTTTCCCAATAATTAATTATGCTGATATGTCCAGAATTAGGGTACATAAGCTATTAAAGTAAAAAGAATTGAAGACTCAGGAGCATAAAAGAACTTATTTCGAGGGTAATTGGGGGGGGGGGGGAAACAAGTAAGAACGTTGTAAATACATATTATATTCTCTCACTAATGAAGTAAAAATAAAATGAAGATTGTAAGATTGGACTTCAACAAACTTCCAGAAGAGTTGAATTCAGTCCAAGATTACGTGACTAGTTTATATCAGGGTTACTCAAACTGTGGAATGCGATCTCCAAGGGGACGTCGGATAATTTGTTTAAGGAATGTGTTTTTCCATAAAGTGTTTAAAAAATTAATGAAGCTAACCTGCTATTATCATCTCAACATTGGAATAATTTTACATCGTTAAATCCCTTTATTTTGCAATGAAACTTCTTAGGTTTTCTCTTTAATTTTCTTTATATCTTTTCATATGTAATGTAATTTGTTACTTTTTTTTAGGTTATTTTTGTTTACGTTATTAATAAAATACTATCTTATTATATGTATAAAACTCCTATCAATAATCTTTTTCTTCTCTCCTTTTATTTGAGACTACTTGTTAGTCATTATAAAGGTAGTCATGACGTCGAATTACTCAGTGGCTTCAGTGACTGGTCCTTTGAATAGATGTTATCCAACTTTGTTCGTCTCAACTTTCTGTTGCATTGCATCTTGATGTATGCTTTCTTTTTATTACAACACCGCAATAAAGAACAATTATAATTACACCTCATTTTTATGGTGATCTAATAGAAAGTAAGGATGCGTCACTGTTAGTAGATACCTAACCATGGTCTACAGAAATCGAGACTAACTGTACAAGAAAGGCTCCCAACTTTCTTTTGACTCGGAATCCACTTGTCTTGTGAAACCTACACCTAACATTCACAGAAGTAGAAAAGTGGTTTTGTGTCTAATTTGATGGAAATGCCATTACTGCATTTCTACTGAGAACCCCTGGAATAGGTGGAAATGTTAGTAAAAATATCGCTGAGCTTATTCTATAAACTATCTATAGAAGACAAGATATTTACAGAAATTAATCACTGAACTTAGAATTTTACATTATTTTGCACCGAAAAAATCTTGATAATTACTATACTTGTTAACTGTATTGTGGTTTGGCAAATATTAGTAGACTATCAGTCATCGGTGAGGTTTAAGTTCTTATTTGTTTTTCCAGAAACCTTTCTATAAATCAAAAGCTATGGAATTAGTCTAATGTTAAAAACCAACTCCTGAAAGTTATATATAAATTCGTATACATAGGCCTAAATCTTTTATTCAACTATTTTTCATTCCCTTCGATTGGATTCTTTTAGATTTTAGTTTCGAAGAATCGTATTTCGTTATTCATAAACTACATCTCTCTAAATAGATTAATAGTTTCTAGTTTGTATGTTTGTAATCAACAATATAATATCCCACCGTAATAATCACAACAATTTTCAAGGGAACGTCTTCATATTCGTAGCATGTTCAATGAATTAGAACCATGTGCCATTGCTTGTACTCAGTGATGGCGGAGCTAGTTTATGGCGCCAGGAGGAATAAATCAGAAATACCTCTCAACCATGGAGGCACCCCCAAAAGGCCACCCGAAAAAAATAAAATAATAATAACGAGTCGTGTCTTTCAATTAAAAATAAAGTAATGAGTCGCTCCCCATTCTGCTGTTGCCTCTTAACTCTTGTAGCTTTGTCGATTTCAACTTTATGAAATTGAAGACCATATAATAACATTGCTCGCTATCATTCGAATAATATGACCATATTAGGTCTAAGAAAATTTCGGCTATTCATTTCAAAGAGGAGAGAAAAATTTCTTCATTAGCAAATCATGGTATTCAAATTTAATTATTACATTTGAATAATTAAACCTTTTAATGGTTAGATTTTTCATTTTCAATTAAAAGTGGATGTTCATGCCGTGACATTTTAAAGAATATCAGCACAAATTCCACGACGAGAAATCTCAAAAAATCAGAGTTTCTATTACTTCCAGAAGGGTTTCTAAATCCTGTTTCATGAAGAAATAAAGAGACATTTTTACTAATGCTGCAGTAATGAATGATAAAATTAAACGAAATGAGAAAAATCGTCTAAGTTTTGTACCTATAGGACACTAGGTACTGCTGATAAGAGGTTCGTAATAACTGCAGCTTCTCAAAATGATATTTGTCCTCATTGTAAGACGTACCGGTACCCTACAAAAGCTGTTATTATGGACATTATTCGGTGAGACTTTCTCGCCGAATCTTGTCGATTCATCTATCATTAATATCTATATTCAATTGTATTATTAAGTCATTTTTACCCATTTGGGAGCTATTGCGTTTGTCCTGTTTGTCCGTCTATTCTTCCCTAACAACTCCTCAATGGTAGGTCGGATCGACAAACGGACTTCAACATCGGGTTCAGAGGCCCAAACACCGTATATTTTGCCTATTCGGAAAAATCGGACAGAGTCGACTGTTTCCTTCCGCAGATTTAGGGATTTTTTGCTCAACAACTACTGACCCAATCAACTTGAAATGTGCTTTAGTTTAGTGTGTCGGCTGTACTATCGATATTTTTATTCGACCATATCTACAACAGTTTGCGGACACAGTTTTTTTCCGGATAGGCAGAAATAAAAAATATTCATTGTATAGTAGACACTAACTAAAGCATATCCTAATTTTAAGTCGATCGAGTCAGTAGTTGTACAGGAAAAAATTCCCAAATTTCACCTTTGTTTTTTCTTTTGTGCAAATAATATCGGCATACCCTGAGCTCTATATTTCTCTGGCTCTTCTCATTGCGTTACACACACAGAGGGAGTGATAAGAAATACTCAACAATAGTTTCAATGTAGTCCCCATGACCTAATGGGTAAGACGTCTGATTTCGCATCAGAAGGTTGCAGGTTCGAATCCTAACGGAGACGATTCATTTTAGAAATTATTTTTTTTCCTTCATCTTATTTGAAAATGATTAGGCACACGTTCAATGTCCTCGTGGGTTTTAATGGGTCGTCCTTAATTTTATGCTTTAGCACAAATTTTTGTTATTGCTATTACTTGTCTGTCAAATGTCAATACTATTTATTTAAATTTTATTATCTGTCAATTTAATTTTTTTTGTGTGTGTCTAAATCAACCACCTGTGCATAGTTAATTCCTAATAATAGACTTTATTGTTTATCTTCACTGAAATAATTATTAAAATTATTAAAAAAAAGTGTTTTATTATATATTTCTTTGAAAATTGGAAATTTTAAGATTTATTTTATTAGGAAATTAAATCCTAAATTTATTCTATTATTTAAATTAAATAAAACATCACTTTTGTTATTGTTTTATTATTTTAATTGTAAAAGCAATTGATTACTTTCATTCCTTATAAAAAAGCGTTTTTTAAAACGACGTTTTTACAATGCTTCTGTTGTTGTTGTTCGAGTTTGACATCTTTGGTTTCAGTGTTCTGCAGTTATCAGAAGAGATGTTCCTATTTCTTAGCCAAAGCGGACTGTACAGGATTAAAATTTAATTTTTAAGTTAGGGAGTCGACCCCCTTCCCCATAGAAAAAAAAGAAAAGAAAGTCGTTTCTAAAGTTTTGGAGGAGCGGGATAAAGCTCATCTTCTAAGCCGGCCATCCAATCAAAAAAGAAAATATCAATAGGTCTATCTATACTACTATTATAAAGCAGAAGATTTTGTGTGTTTGAACGCGCTAATCTCAGGAACTACCAGCCCGATTTGAAAACTTTTTGCGTTAGAGAGCACATTTCGGAAAATAGATTGAATTTGCTCCACAGTAAGAACTATACATTCAATGCGTGAATAATTTAACAGATAGAAATATAGATTATAGTATAAAACAAGAAATATTTGTAGAACTTGTAAGATTAAATAGAAATAAAAGGAGTTTCTAATATATATATATCATATATATATATATATATATATATATATCATATAGCTACTGTTTTGCTAATTACAACAACTCTTATATAAGTCTATATTAGGATGAATATTCTAAAAGTACATTGCATTGTTACCAATTCCTAATCAATTAAACAAATTTGAATTTTTCTACTTAATTCACAGTCAAAATAGCTAAATCCGAAACTTGAAGGTTCATTTACTTGATTATTTGCTGAGCTAGTGATTCATGTGTTAGGAATGTAGATTGTAGAAAGCAAGTACATATGTATAAATCTAAGTGCATCTGCTTCAAGGTGCTAAGATCTAATGTAATCTACAGTGACCCCTGCAATAATTACTTGAGACAATGTTCTTCCATCTTCTCCTTCCCCGCCCACTTCCATTAGACTTAATCAGATGAGCGGCAAAAGCTGTGGTCGGGACGAGTCGAAGAAAGATAAGATGGTGGGGAGGAGGGAAGTACAGAGGCACCTTTCAGGTGCATGCGGTTGGCAGACGCCGTGCTATTCCCGAATATTTAATTGGATCTGACAGAAGGTAATTGGTGGGCTTTTGTTCTAGAACAGCAAGGGGCTACATGGGCGGGGGTGGAGAGGGAAAGCGCAGAGGAGAAATTCAATTTCCACATCTCTCCGGGAGGTGGAGCTGTGACACTGGCCACTTACGTCGCCTACAAAGGGAGAGAGGTTTAACCATGACAAACCCTTTAGTCCATTAGCAAAGAAAAGGATGCAATTAGGGCATTAACAGCACAAGAAACGGACATTCCTTGCTTCGAACACTGAAGCCAGGGAAATTCGACGATCACACGGCTCGTGTTTACATCTGTTGCCTTGTTTTGAGCTTTTTAAACATGGAGGGACTCGAAAAGTTAACATCGACCAAAACAAGCAAAAGGAAATTGAAATTTCTTAAAGAACAAAATACCAGCAACGTAAAAAACGAAATAAACAGCAAATTGACATTAAAGTAATAATAGAAGATAAAAGAAAAATAAATAAATAAATAATAGATTAAATTGACGAACTCGTTTGTCAAGGAAAACGAAATGATAGTGTAGAAATTAAAATAATATTCAAATAAAACTTTGTTCTGTATGATTATTTGTTTATTTATTTATTTTACGGGAATCCAAATAATTCGATTCCAGAAAACATTATCGTATAAATGCAGAAAACATTTTAAGTAGAAATGTTATAAACGAGGTTTGACCGAATTTCCAAAGTGCACGAATGGAAGATAATGAAGGGGGTGGGGGATAAACTATATTTTGAGGAAAACAAAACAAACCATTTCTTCAATAATTTCATTTTATTAGTTTTTATTTTGTCGAATCCAATATAATATGTAATATTTTTCGTATGAACTTTTCGAAACAAGTTCTGTGAAAATTACAAAATATTAAATTCCATGCAAATCCATTCTTTAGTAGCTGAGCTATTTAGCCGTTTTAAAGATCTTTTTATTTTCATTCGTTTTTTTTACGAAATCTGAGAATTGAAGCCTGATTAACAAATTCAATGATTTTTGTTTTGTAAGTCAACTATATTTCATGGAGATTGGTGCCAGATGACTTTAATGAAGTTTTCCAAAACGTATTTTATTTTCAAGTCACTGTACTATTTTGATACCTTCATTCTTCTTCTTAGTCAGGAAGAAATTATTATTAATCAGTGCCAGTACAAATTTTGCCAAGGGATGTCTTAACCCCCCCCCCCCCACCAACAACTGAGATTCCATGTAAGCTTATCTTCTTTTTTCACAATAAGAAACATTCAGGAATTAATAAGAAACATTTTTAATAAGAAACATTCAGGAATCTAGATCCGATATTTAAGAATTATTCAACTCTCTTCATAATACAATCCCATCTTTCGAAAGGATAGTCTGCTCCTACTTTTCTTCTGAGTTCTGGTCTCTTATCTTTCTGAGGACAGTCACATTTCTCATAAATACAAAATTTATATTTGAATTCACCACAGTCACCCCTAAATGCAATTATTTTTTAATTAAATTATTTTGGAGCTTCATAAAAAAAGAATAACTTATATATAAAACAGACTAGAAACGAAGTGCAATCTATTCAGTTTTGCTTTGTCTCTCCTCAAGACAGGCTTCGGAGGCCAAACTGTTGGGAATCATTGATGAGTTGGACGTATTCAGTTTGGGTTATTTTATCCTGTCTGGTTTGTCAGTATTAACTTTTCAATTATTTGGACGATACACATATTTGGATTTTGTTTCGGATGGGGTCAAGTTAGGTAGCCGAACTCCAAAATTCAAATTTAAAATTTCATGAGTGGAACGGAAGCAAGGTTCCGTCAATCGCCCCCTCCCCCCAAAATGAAAATAAATTAGGGCATATTCTGTATGTTCGAGATTTCGGAAAGGTATAGGATCCCCTCGGCCCTCCCTCTGTATACACCCATGTACAGTTTTATCCGTTGTCAGTCCCGGATACAGCTTTATGGTTCTAGCTCAAATCATTTCGCATTTCAGAGGTGCTACACGAGTGGAATCATGCGCAAAACAGTTCTATCCAGGTTTTCAACGATGTATAACAGGAAAAAATTCATCGAATACGAGATCAAGACCGCCGCAATACGGTAAACAAGGCACGGGGTAGCGGTGTTATTGTTGTTGTGTTGTTTTTTAGGTTGACGGAACTTTAAGATCCAACGAAGGATTACTCATATTAGTAGAGCGGAATGAGAGAGATGGGGCGGTGATTTATAGGTTGAAGGGTGGGGGGTGCGACAGAATCTAGGGTAGACTTCATTCTCTTTTGGCCTCTTGGTTGTTTGAAATCTGCTGGTGATTGTTACACAATGGTTGGATATCAGCTGGATGATATCCAACTGAATGGGTATCAAACATTCAACTTCTTCTGCTTCAACTCTTTTGAGTTGTTCCGTGTTGCTTCTTGTGAAGCTTTTCAAGAAAACTGATATCCGTGACACCAAAGTCAAAGAGTCAAACTTGTACAGGACATAATACGTCATTCTGTAAAGTCCTATCCACTGTCTTCTTGAAATCCTCTTCCAATTTTTATCGCTGTCTATGATGGTACATTTCAGCTTCTGATGTTGAAGAATATTGTATGTTCTGGTCCATTCCAGAAACTTGTAACAACAATATAGAAGTTCAGAAATTCCCATTAAAACTATGGGTAAATTTGTAACAAAATTGACCTGCCACACCAAATAGTCTCAATTTTTTTGAAATAACTCACTATTCCTGGCAAGGTAATCAAACCTTCAGATTATTCTGCATCAATATGTTAAAGAATAGATTAAACTTTCTAGAAAAATTATCTTGTTTAGCCAACACGAATTTCCACAAATGGAAGATTCCACAAAACGGTGACAGTAAACCATAGGCATAAGGGGAATACCAGAGGGGCCCCTCTCCGGCCCTTCCCTCCCCTTCCTCTCTGGCATCTCGACATGTATGGGTAGGCCCTACTTTCTTTCATTATTTTGATTGGATGGCTGATTGAGGGGACCTTTAGCCCCCCCCCCCCCCCTCTGGAAATTTGGAAGACGATGTTTGGTTGTTTTTTTTGTGTGTGCGTGATGTTGTTTTTTTTTTATTATTATTTTTGGTTGTTTGAGTTAAGTTCTCTAGTTTGGCCCTTCCCGAAATAAATTCCTAATTCGCATCTGAGGTAAACTCAGCCAACAGTCTAAAATGGCTGCGAAGTCGCCGCTAGAGTTTACCATAGACACAGCCACCTGGTGCGATAGTAATCATCGCAGTAGCCAATTAACTACTGCGCGAGGTGCGAATCCACGCAAGTCCCGATTTTCCTCTCTAAGGTCGTACATATTTTAGGTAAAAATTAGGTAATGAATTTTACTTTCTATCTTAGAAAAAAAAATAGTCCTGTTTTGTTAAATTTTCTTTTTTTATTTCTTTTTTGAATAAGGAAGAAGGGGAATAGGAAGTAAGGTAAATTGAAGTGAATCTTTCATTCTAACAATCACCTCTGACGAATTTAAACCTTTTTTTTCCAATACACCTTCACCTTAATTCATGTTAGATGAACATTTTTTATCTAACTTTCCGCTTCAAAAGGAATTTGCCCATAAAGAAACAAAAGGAGAAAAAAAAAACAAACACATGCACACACACAAAAGACGAAAGAAAACAAAACCCTCTGATGGGTTAAGAAAAGCAATCATATTAAAAGAAATGTCTATTTTGGGTTTTAAGCTAAGACCCTGAGACGGCCGTTTTGACGCTCAAAGGTTTTTTTTTATGTTTTATTTTCTTTTTCTTTATTTATGACAAATTCCTTTTGAGGCGGAAAGCTTAGCGCCTAAGGATATTTGATTCCATTACTTACATTCTTTTTTTTTTTTTTTGCGAATTTTAACTGTGTACGAAGTCAGCTGGTACACCCAGCTGATGATGACCCGTGACGGGCCCGAAACTTGTCCTGTCTTGTTTTTAACTTCACTTTCTTTTAATTGTATTTTAGTCACTTTGTGTGTTTTTTAAGACTTTTTTTAATTCTTTTTGTTTTTGTTTCTTAATTATAGAGGATGCATTGTGGTTTCCATCTTTAACTAACACTTCCCCTCGTACGCCTTTTTGGCTGTTTCCACCACGCCCCCCCACATCAAATTTCGGGCCCAGGTACCAAATGCAATACCGGGCCTTCCCCACCCTCCCCCCATGTTATGAACAAAATCATAAATTCTTAGCCGAAAATATCGCGAAAATACCACACGATTATCCAAATCGACAACCAAAAAAAAAAATACTGTAGATAGCCCCGGCCCCTTTGACAGCCGGGCCCCGGTGCTGAGGGACCAACTGACCCCCCCCCCCTGCCTTGTAGGGGCCCTGGTTTCCACTGGGTGATTAGCCCTGGCTGAAGAGATTCCAGCAAGCTCGAAACGGCCGTCTCAGGGTCTCAACTTAAAACCCAAAAAAGGCATTTCTTTTAATATATTTTTTAATTTTAATACCTAATTAAAGTATTAACTTTTATTTCCATTTCTGAGTCTAACTTTACTTTTGTCAAATAATATTTCAATTTAAATAATAAAAATTTACGTATAAGAAGTGAATCATTTACAATAACTAATTTTGTTAATAATTTAATCAAATATCATAAAATCAAGAAGTATCAAAACTTTCAAATGACATTTAATGGTAGACATTACCATAGTTACCATTAATTTCCTATAGATAGACTACGCATTCGCTTTCCAACTGTTTTCAAAATGGCCTTCCGTTTAAGATTTCCGAAATCTTAAATCGGTCATTGGTAAATGTTATCAGTTTTCACCAGTATGAAGTTTTATTGAGACCACATTTACTTTCATAATAACGGTTTTTGTAAAATTAAAAGTTTAATATTTTTATTACTCTAAGTTTATCTGGTGAATGTGGGCGACAGGGAATCCAAGCACTGCGACCGGAGGTCTATATTATTACTCTAAATTACAACCAAGAATTACCTCACTGATGAATTCAAACATTAACATGTACCATCTTTTTAGTATATATATGGAATGTACATAATGAAACATAACCTATAATTTATCGCTTGATAACAACATTTTTACGGCAACCAAATTGTATCCATGCTAATATTGCTCAATTAGATTCAAATTTAAAGTTACAACATTACAAATAATGTTTTTAAATTTATAAGTAGCCTGCTGTATAAACAAGTAACTTGAATTCTACCATTTATTTATAAATTCATAGTCGCTTGTACAATACCAAAAAAAAAGTACATACAATAATTACAAACAGTATACTAATATTACGAGTAGTAATGAAGATACATTAAACTAAATTTCTTAATGTTTCAATAAGAAATATAAAGTATATAGAGATTGCTCTACATTTTCTAAGGAATCTATTCAAATTAATTTTTTATAGTAGTATTTACACTTAATCCATTGCTTATTTGGAAAATACTA
The DNA here is from genome assembly GCA_023159025.1 of Thereuonema tuberculata. Lineage (NCBI taxonomy): Eukaryota > Metazoa > Arthropoda > Chilopoda > Scutigeromorpha > Scutigeridae > Thereuonema > Thereuonema tuberculata. Next base: position 155,415,728 of record JAFIDM010009631.1, read on the forward strand.
GAATATATTGTTTAGAATAAAGTGTTACTAACCTTCAATTACGATGACGCTATATCTCTGCGGTTATCACGTGAGGTTGTATTATCATGTACGACAGACTAAAAAGACTCAGATTTGTGTATTTAAATGTATTATTATAAAATTCTGAAAAAAATGTTTTCAGAATGTTGTGCTGTTTTTTTTTTTGTTTTTTTTTTACCTAAATTTTTTTATTTTTTTTTCTTCCTTATCTAATAAAAATATTATCTGGATTTTTTTGTTTGTTTGTTTCATCAGGGAAAAGGGCTATCAAAAAAAAAAAAAAAATCTAGGTTTACACTGGAAGAACTACTTTTATTTTCAAATAACAATCTCATTTCTGTTGACTAAAGTCCCAATTTACTTTTCTTTTTCATCTGATTACTGAGAGAGAGAGAGAGAGAGAGAGAGACTGGATGGATTATGATGCACATAAAAATTGGTCTGGGCGTTAAGAATGACTAAATGTAAGAACTTTTTTATAATGAATACTTGCTGTCATTCAAACATTAGTTTTTCGTTTCTGAAAGACCCCAAAATGTTGAATAATTTTTAATTAATTCATTATAAAAGTCAAAAATCTTCTTCTGTTTCTCATTTTTATATTGTTTATTTATTTAGTTTTTGAAATTGTCTAATTTAATAACTTCAGTTTCATTCACTTTTTATTCATTTATACATACAAATCTTTTAACTTTTGTAGTCTTGGCTTAATTGATCCCTTGGCAAGCATCAGCTTTTGGGTCTGTTATCTGTTTTATTTGGATGTATTACTTATATTTTTAAAATTAATAAATACAACATAAACATATCTGTATATTAATGTTTGTTAATTAATTGTTGGACCGTATGGTTTTCATTAGAACTTATACTATGTTCTATATATAAACCTTTCTATATATAAACAGCAACAAGAAATCTTTAAGTCTATACTCGAAATCACATTGTGTATCTCATTATGCAAAATTATTTTCAAGAAATTATAAAGAAGGCAAATATATCGCTACTAGATAACATTCAAAATAGAAAGGATAGCAAACATCCCTATTACCAATAATAATTTGTATATAATCAGTCTAGATGATATCGTCATTGTTATTATCAATAGCTATTTGTCTTATTGCCTGGGGGCTTTCGTTCACACACAGAATCTGATCTCTGTATTCAACACGCGGCAAATTGAAATAATAATAATAAAAAAAAAAAGTTCCTGAGGGGAATTTCGAAAGGGCGGGTGGATTGTGGGTGAGTTGCTTTAGTGATAATGTCTTGGCGATTGGTTCACTCTCTGGCAAAATTAATTCCATTCAGTGACGGCGTTATGCGTGTTCTGCAGCTGCATTCGATTACAAAATGATAGCGTAGCTGCTGTAATAGCGGCTACCCATTGAATGGCTAATAGGCGACGAGAGGCCACTGGCATTCCCCTTCGCCCCCTCCGGAGTCGCTCGGAGACCTATCACTGATCGACCCCTTTCACTATTAAATCTCAAAGAAATGTCCCGTTGTTTGGGCTGGCTATCGATACAATAGACACCGGGGACGGACAGATTAGAGAGGAACCGACATTGACGCCCTTCTCCACCGCCCTTAAAATATTCAGGCTCATGTCATGTGCAACGAGCTTACAGAAGAATACGTCCTCCTCGCAATGATTTCATTAGCGTAGTCGAACTGTAAGCCTATTATTCACTTTCACAATGACACTGATCTTCTACCAACAACAAAGAAACCAAGCCAAAACCTAACGAAAATTCAAATTAAAACCACTGGCTACTTAACTGATTTGATTTAACTCGGTTTTTGAAACAAGCTCACGCTTTTTTTAAAATAAAAAAAAAAAAACAACTGTAAAACTAAGAATGTGAGTAAAGCTATT
>JAFIDM010009631.1:155426644-155466977 GCA_023159025.1 Thereuonema tuberculata
TGCGATTCCAATGTTGTTCGTTTTTTAAATTTGTAACCGTCCACCTGACGAAGCAGTGTTTGATCACTGTGAAAGTACTTGTAATGTAGTTTATTTTGTTAAATTTATAAAGTTTGTTCTATAATTGACAGTGTGGTGGCCTCGATTTCATCCCATTAATTTCGAATACACACACGTTAAAATTAATACTAAGAATTATTTAATTCTAATAAATTTTAAGTAAATCGGTCCTCTTTATTAAAGAATACTTAAAAATATTGTTGAGCTTCCTGGGATTTTGCAGAAGGCCCAAAAGGAATGTATTTTACGATTTTAATCCAATCAGCTGAGACTAGTTTAATTTTTTACAAGATAAGCCCAATGAAAGCTCGAGATAGAATCGGCATTTTCTGTCATCGCATGTAATGCGCATGCTCCATGCTACCTGACAACTTACACCTGTAATCACATTAAAAGCAATGGATTAAAACCACGAGAGAAAGGGGAAAAAAAAATTCCCTTCTATCAAATTGCTCTGCTTCTTAGCATAACTGGTTCTGAATATTCCGATTTTTTTTTTTTTTATACCTTTTAATTCCTGTAATTCGAACGTGATAAGCAGCTAATGCATGAGGTAGTTATAGCACCACAAGTTCTAAGAAACTTTAAACTAATTGAAGAATTAGACTTTTTTCTTTCCCGTTAATTACTATTGATGGTTCTAATGAGAGGTGGAGCGAATTGATTATATCTTCCTTCATAATACTCCGTTTATTTTATATAGAACTGATTGCTATATAATTAACTGCAATCAAATGGGTTCGAGATTAACTGTTGATTTCCTATCACTGTTGAATAGGGAATGAATGACTTTCAGCAGTTGAGTCCCAGTAAATCGAATGGAACAATAAAAGATATATATAAAATATTTTTTTATTTCGACTTAAGTGTTCTAAAGTGTGCGTGTTGTTTTTTTAATACCTATTAAAAATATTAAAAGGCCTAATCATAGAAGGGGTAAAAGATTGAGATAAATTGAACTTTTGAATCATTCCTTATATTCCAGTTATGTTTTGTCTGTGCAAATAGGCCTCTTTTGTTTATAAAGCAAAACACATTGCTTTTGAATAATCAGAGCGATTTAATTAGAAAAAATAATGTATATTTTTCAGCATACGTATAAAGATTTTTTTTTCTTTAAAAAATTTTACACTTTTATAAAAGTGTTTCCCTAATCGTACAAACATATTTACATAAAATTAATGAAGCTTCTGTAAATAGTTTTAGTCTTGAAACTAATTGCAAAACAGGAAACGAAATAGGGTTGTTAAGATTTTTTCCTCCTCGTAAACTGTTCTCTCGATTGTGCAAAAGACGAAAATGACTAAATTTTTTTTCGCCATTCTTTTAAAAAAAATATTTAATTAGTTTCCTCTGAAAAGAAAAAAAAGATAATTTAAAATTTAATTAAAGCAGGTTGCAAAGCTCTTTCAAAACTCGCTTTCTTATAGTAAATAGCAAAAAGAAAATATGAATAAGAATAGAAACCAGCTGTTGTCGAGGGAGTTGTGCAATCAATGCATTAGCACTAATTTGCAAAGCTGAGATCGCGAAAGCAAGAAAAGTCGATTTCGAAAGTTTTTTTTTTTTTTTTTTTTTTTCGTGAATCGCGTGGGTGATTAGAGCCTGGAACAGTGGCTGTGATTCCTTGTTACTTAATGAAAGGGCGTGCTCCACCAAATTGTAGATCAAGCTAGTGCTTTTACTGAAACTCAATTACAGTTTCATTATGGCTGTCTAATAATGCCTTGCATGCCGCACACACCAATTGCCATCGATCCCCCGTTGCAGTCAACTTCCACTGATCGGGGTTTTTTTTTTTCCTTTCCGTGAAATGTGGTTTGATGTAACATAATAATAGTGGAAATGCTCTTTATAAAGACTATACAGCTGCTGCTTCATGCCATATTCAAATTAAATTAAATTAACTCATACTCAAATTAATAATAGTTTCACCATTGATAAATGTACTGTTCCAAGTGAAGCAATATCCTCGGGATTATTAAATAATTACATGACAGATTCAGCCTAGCCTTGTTAATTGTGATGTTGCAGTTACTACAAAAATTATAACACTTTTTACGTGTTTCCCTAACACATTCACTAGTAATGAAAATAATAGGACGATCAAAAAGAAGTAGGTTCTGATTATACTTTCGCCATCATGAAAAAAACTTAGTCTACTAATTCCATTGGACTTGAATTTCGAGTTCTTCCATGAGGAGAAAACGATGTGCTTCTTACAGGTTTTCCAATATAAATTTTGCAAAATGCACTGTTTTTATTTGTCAGTTTTTAACACCTTCTGAATTAACTGAGTCGATACAACTCCCTTCAAAACATTTTCTAAATATATTTAAGTTCGAGTTACAATTAATTTAATAATAACAGTTTCTTTTTTTGTTTTGTTTTGGTAAGCTGCATTCATAAGCTCAAAACCAAGTTATAGTCTTATATTGGGAACTTTGAATACAACCAAGTTATTTGGATCTATATTAAATTCAATTTTTTATTAAAGTCAAATATGAGTGAACTTGCAAATTAGAAATCAATTACAACACTAGCCAATGAAAGATGAAATCTGAGGAAAAACTTGAAATAAAATGTAGTTTGATACTTTGAATGATTTGTTACTTTTAGAAGTTCAACATTATTCAGATTGTGTTTAGTTACTAATCTTCTGTCTGTTGTTCTTCTATCCTCAGCATAATCTCATAACAGTCTAATTCCATTAAGTCTGATACCACACTGTGTAATATGCAGGGTAATACATTAATGAATTCAGTTAAATGTTTGTTTGTCCAATTTTTGATAGGACTTTGCCTTTACCTTTGGTATATGGTTTCATTAGCTACTTTGTCCTTTTTTTTTTCAAAGAAAAATAATATACAATTGATTTGAGAAACGCAAATACAAATTTCCTTTATCTATTTCTACGTCTAAGTATTTGCCATCATCCAAATGCATAGTTCCGAAAATTTTAAATTTACCATAGAAGATCTATTGTAGTTTCAAAACTGACTTGAGTAGTATCAGTATTATCATGATTAAGACAATCCAGGCTAAATGAATAATTCGATTAATAATAATAATAATAATAATAATAATAATAATAATAATAATAATAATAATAAAAACAAAACAATAACATTTTTGCTTTAGATTAATGTTAAATAAAATAAAGATATTCGAAGATTAGCTGATAAAGAATGAAGTTATTTTTCTTTAGGCTAATGTATAACTTATTTAGAAAAGTTGTATAATATGATGTTAAATTACTGCCTATTTCAAACTGGTTTTGGGAATAAAGAAAATAAGGATTTATCCACAATTAGACAACCTTCTACTTTATTTTGTAAAAATGAATCATATTTTAAAAAACTAATAATCTGTTTATGTTCAGGATGTGATGTACCCGTAAGCATCATAGAAAATTCTCCAATTGCTGAATGCTTGAAATCAATATTGAACTGGAAATCTTTTGATAATTATGATTTGATATTAAACTACTGTATCTTTGCATATGTGTTAAAATAAAGAAACTGAAACCACATATTAAATAGCACTTGACCTCCTTTATTGACTGAAAAACGAAGGATTAAGTAAGTGACATCTGGTGGGGATTAAAAGAAGTACGAGAAACATGACAAGACTCACGCAATCACGAAGCGTCGTATGTGCTTCTCATTATCTGGCTTTTCGATAATTTCATAATAAAGATGGGATTAAAAGTCTTAATTGGCTTTTTATCTATCGATCACCCGCAGTTCAGACAATTCACTTGCACAATCTCTTACTACTGCATCAAAGATGTTTTTTTGTTGTTGTTTTTTTAATGTTATATTTTCTCACAGAAAATTCAATCTAGAAGGTTTAAAACGTGCTTTTGAACACATGAAACAGAATGTACAAAATATAGTACATACAAAACACATAGGTACAAACACGCAAAGAAAACTATTTTTTTTTCTTTTTTTTTTTTTTTCTTTCATAGGGACATCTTACATTTTCTATAGAAAAAAATATATTTAATATATTACAATTTAGGTTACTTAGTAAACAAAAAAAAACAAAAAAAAAATATTTATATATATACTTTTATATATAAACTACCGGTAACGGTTAAACTTTCAGAAAAACTTAAATTTACAGCTTAAAAGTATACGTAACGATAATAAATAAAATGAATTAAGTAATACTTAAGCAGAAAGGAGGAGGATCTTAAATTTCTATTCTTAACAGTTTGAAGTTCTTGAATTAAAAGAACACATCATTTACGTCACTACAGAAGAAGCTTTTCAATAAAAGCTGATGTCATTTTTTTTTTTATATCGTGGATCTTCTTTATGTCGATATTTTTCTTTTACACAATTTTAAAAAAAGTCACCAAAGAGGAACGGTCCGTCGCCATGGTAACACACCCAAGTCATTATCATCTTATTGCTTCCATTGAGGCTTTGATCTTTTGAGAGGGGTTGGTTGAATGTAGGAGGGGCTTTTAGACGAGCTGCAGTCCTTTGCTGATCGTCTCGAGATGTTCCTTCGCTTTCATCCGTAAAGAGACGATACTGGAGCTCCTGGGATCGGACTCCTCCAGAGAGCCAATTTTGCCGTCTGTAATAGATGGGGGAGATGGGCTTATCGTGGTGACCCCGTGTGTGACCCCCAGAGTCGGAGGGGCCACGGCAGGCGTCAGATAGCTAGGGTATGCAGTCTGCGGGTGTGACAGAAAACCGGGCAAAGTGTGCGACAGAGTGGTGTTGAGGATGGGCGGCGTGAGCCATGGGTCGAGCGGCAGTGGCGTTCCCGCGAGACCGGGTCCCGGAGACCTCGTCAGAGCACTCATCGGATATTCGTGCAGGCGAAGAGCGTTGCTTTCCATCTTCTCCTGACGACGCCATTTCGCCCTACGATTCTGGAACCACACCTGTATTCAAAGAAAGACAGAAAGTTAATAAAAAAAAAAAAAGGAAATTTTGAATCAATTTAGAAATTTTAAAGAGAAATTTGCCTGGGACAAAAATCAACCCAAAAACTTGATATTAAGAAGAGCGTAGGGGGTCTCTTTACTGCTGAGTTATTACTATAGGGAGGAGAGGGGGAGATCTTCAGCCAAATATACCCTTTCTATCTACTATCAACAATTGGCAATTATCTCCATAACATTCAATCTTGCAATTTGAAACCAGGCTTACTGACATTATTTTAACAGATTTTATTAGATTTTTGTTTTGGTTAAGTTATTAAAATCCAAAAATCTAACAAAGTCGGCTAAAGTAGATATAAAAATTATTCCAACAACTTCTAGGTTTCAGATATTAGATGTGTATGATTCAGAAATAACAGTAAGAACTGAATCTACAATATTTCAATCGCAAATCTTTCAAACTCCGGTATTACAAGATATATCCTGAAAAGTAAAATAAGAAAATGCCGAATACTAACATTTTTACATGCTTTATTTAAAATTTATCAAGAATTATCAAATTTATTTAAAATGATTTTTTCAAGAAATTTATCATCAAATTTCAAAAGAATACAATTACATTAAATAATTTTGTATGCCATCCATTTATATTAGAAATAAAGAGATCTTTTCATGAAGTTATCGTTCAGTAATTTTCTCTATATTAGATGCGTATTATAAGTATTTTTATTTTAGAGTAATGAGAAATTCTTTTGAGTAATAATTATCTCAAAAGGAATTTCAACCAATTTAATGCAAACATAAAAGAAATAAAAGTTTCTATTCTATAGATTCACTGTCATAATAAGGCAATGGGGAAAAAAAGAAAAACAAACAAACACAAAAAACAAAAAAAGCAGTATAGCTTTATTTCCAAAATTTCTGTTAAACTTGTGTAGTGACGAGTTCTGTATTAACACAAAATAAACTGCTGAAGATACTTAATATTCAGATTCAAATATTTCACTAATATTGATCAACATTGTAGGAAATATTTAAATGAAAGTAGTAAAGTAAGAAGTATTCAGATAATTTAGATATTCCTTCCTTCAGCAATAATTAACAAAAGCAGGAAATCTTTAATCAAGTATTCGAGCAAGAAACGTAAATATTTAGTTTTCCTATTCCTGAAAACTTAGTATACTGAGGAAACTTTTCTCAACTAATAAGTTAAAAAAAATTGCAAGAAATTATGCTGATGTTATAAATTTTATTATAAGGAACTCATTTATAATTTAAATAAGGAACTCATTTATAATTTAAATAAGGAACTCATTTATAATTTAAATAAGGAACTCATAGATTAAGATTGACTGACAGGTGGCATGCAGACCACATGCTGCCTATCATTAGATATATTAATTGGTCGCAATTATTTTCAGCACTTACAATGTGTAAACTCACAACTTGATATAACGCTTGGAAAAATCACTAACAATTTTGTAAGTATGTAACCTGTCTGCTAAAGATACAATTCGTTGCTAGCCAGAACATCATATTTAACAATAAACTTTTAAATTGGTTGTTCTGAGGAGCAAGCACGTATCTAGATAGGAACGGTTTTTTGGTAATTGCCCTAAAACCTATTGCAGTTAATCAAATGTAAAGTGATATGAGTGATTCTGATATTAAAATCACTGAAAGCTTTGAAAACAAAGTTGGTCGTCTGTTTTGAAGTTGTTTTAACTCAAAATACAATACCCCTTAATTATTTTGTGTGTATATATGTGCGCTTTGTTTATGAGGATGCCAATAAAAAACCAGTTATTCCCAAATGTTATAATATTGTATTATCAGTTACTCTTCAAAGCCTTAGTCCATAAACTAAAATACTTCCATCTTTAAATGAAATTTGCTTTAGTTTTTTTTTTCTTCTTAAAATACATTTGATATCGTTTTTAAAGATTCCTCTTTGAAATTCATTAAACTACTGAATTATTTTATGCTTACAGAGACCTTAAATTTTAATTTCATTTCATTTTATAGGAGGAAAATTGCACTTTTTGTTAAAGTAATTCACTTTTATAGATCAGTTAATTACTTTTACTTTCTTTACCTGAATCATAATGCATTTTATAATATTCATTTACCGTCTTACACACAATTAACGATAATCATTAATTTACGATGTGTTGATTTTGCTATCATTTTCTCCTCTTACATATTTCCAATTAACTTACATAATTGGCAATTAAATTTCTTTTTCTGCCAGTAGATGTCGCAAACCGTATGACACACAACCGTCCAGCGCATTTTACCAGTTCATTATTAATTCCTGAGAATTAGTTCCACTCCAAAGATCACAACTGATCAATAGCCAACACTAAAATTAATCACCGGCCAACTGCGCATGCTCTGAATTTATTGCATGCGAATTGTGTTTGCCGAAATTTTTCGTCCATGAAAATTAATTGGCTAGAAATGATATAATAAAAAATGAGAAAGAAATTGGGTAATAAAGTTTGCTCAATAAATCACCGAATACAACTGAAAACCAAGTATCGATCAAATGGCTCTAAATGAGTTATTTCTTTTTATTCTTTTTTTTTCTATAACTAAGTTACAAAAAAAAATATAGATCTGTGATAATGTGAAGTTTTTTAATCTTTTTAAATAATTAAAAAAAAAAAAAAGAAAAGAAAAGAAAACGAATTAAAACCAGCTTAAGTAAGTTTCAAGTAAGATAATCATAACTATAGAAGTTCCTCAAATTTGCTTTACAGTTTTTGGTGTTGTTGTTAAACTGAGTGTAAGTAACCAGTTTATAAAAGCCCTTGTCTGACCTGGAGGATTCGGGTTCAATCCCCGGTGGAGATGTGGCATTGGTTTTTGTTTTGGTTTGTTTTTCCTCTGGTTATTTCTTCTCCTTAATTTCACATTCTGCCAAATGGGTACAGAGCTTGTTTTCGGGGAAGGGGGTTAAGGCGGGTGAGCGTCGGTCCGGCTTTTCAACTTCATCCCTCTCTTTGATGGGTGATTATGGGAGTTTCCGCCCTGCGCTATCTACCCTCATTAGAGAATGTACCCTTTAACCACACTATATAATAATCTACTGTGAAGTATTAATTGCTTTGTTATTACCTTGATTACGTTCCGTCTTTGAATATAATTTTGGGTTTCAAGTTCATGTAAGACTGTATAAGCATCTCATTATTTCGCTAAGAATGGAATAAGTAGAATCCTCAGCTTTTTTAAGCAGGAATTCAGACAGCCGGAATCTTGAATCTCTTCAAGATTTCACTGGCTCAAAAAGCAAAGCAGTTAACAAGAAGTTCCTAACATAACTTGAACCCTACTTTATTATAAAGTTGTTTTTTTAATCGTGAAAACAACACTTGTGAGAATTTTCGTCACTTTCATGTGCTGATTTTTTGGGAAGGACCACACGAAAAGTTTTTAATACAAATGTTAAAATGTCAAGTTTCAGGACGATTCTTACAAAGGTTAGAGATGGAGGAGGTGGGGTACACAGTGATTTTATATGCCTCACTTACCTAGTAGAGTAGACTAAAGAAATTAACGTATCTTAATATGGATATGAATCTAACACAATGAACAATTTTTCAAATAAAATAAACAACTTTATGTTGCTTAGTGGACCAAGATATATGCTCGGGATCACCATCCTATACATTGAACCACATTTAAAAAGAAAGATTAAATGGAAAGAAAACAAAGTATAGGACTACATTACCAATTCACTGTACGAAATGAAAAATGTTAATCAATAGGTACAAATTGGTCTGGATCAGTGTTTCCCAACGTGGGGCCCACGCCCCACAGGGGGGCAATTTGAAAATTCTATAAACCTATTTGAGGGATCAGTGTCGTTTTTCCATTTTCACTGCAAATGAACAGATTTCGTTTCTTGTTTATAGCATAGAGAAATTGATGATATAAAATACGACATTATATATCTATTTTTCTAATATATAATAGTAAGTATGTTATATTTGAACCGAAATGATATTTAAAACTGATATGCTGTTTAAGAACTGCTATATTTATACTGTTTCTTATTTATTTAAATTACGAAAAATCATAATTGTATATAAATTATATTAATTAAAGTAAGAAACAAATATATACACTTCATGGTAATAATGATTTACTTAACAATTAATTGTTGACAGTTAAAAAAAACAAAAAACAAAAAAAAAAAAACCTTGTTTAAAAACAACCTCGTAAAGTTCCTCAGAACATTTACAAATATACGAATTAAGACAATTGGCATTCGCACTTTTACTAAAAATAGAAGTAGATTGGCATTATTATTATTATTATTAAGATGGGGGGGGGGGGCAATAAGTAATAGTAATAGGGGGCATAAGAATTTCAGAAAGGCTTAGGTGGGGCATAGCACATAAAAAGTTGGGAAAAACTAGTCTAGATTATCTCCTTAACGGCAATTTTTAATGCATTTGAGGTCTATCGCGTCCCTTTTCTAACTAGGTTTGTACAGAGGCATTGTTGTCCTTAGTATCAGCCACTAAAAAACGCTAAAACACAAAGTATATTGTAACCTCTTCTACCATAAACCTCTGGCCCAAGGTACAAGATGCAGTTGGTCCGAGGTACATGTGTCTATACTTCAACTAATATGGCTGCCTGCAAGCTACCATACAACCAAATTAAAAAGTTTCTTCACCATTATATCATCAAATAATGGGGGGTTCCAACGAATATACAGTAAACAAGTATTGTGTGCGAGTTGAAAATAAACTCACATTCAATCGGGAGCGGAAAATTTTATTTTAACTTTTAAAAACAACTTTCTGCTCCAGCACATATAATCCTTACACAAACACGTCCAAACGCACACCGGTAGTGAAGTTCATCACTTAAAAGGATATAGTTCTACGAGAGATCATTAGGTCCCAGCATTTCCCAGATATTCAAATTGGTCCAATATTGGTGAGTGTCTTGGTACAACACTCAACCCTGTACTTACACTCACAAGTATTTATATTCAGGGGGTGGACACAATAATATGAACACACATGAAAATGGTACATACTTCTTTGCGTAGCAGAGCCACGCCATCTAGAATAGACGTCTGCCACCTAGTCGCCGTGAAGACGGAGATTTCAATCGATCAGTAACTGGGTTGCATGTGAAACTTGTGCTAGCAGTGAAACGCCCTTATGTCCAACGTCTCAGACAAGACATTGGAACGCGGCTCGCTGGAGCTTCAGTGAAGAAAACAGCCAACCTTGTGGATGTTGCAAGAAGCACTGGTGTTATGACAGCCTACACAAAACAAGGTAAGACGTCATCTGCGAAACAAAACAGTGGGCGAATAGTGAAGCGGATAGCGACCCGACAGCACAAGACAGTGTCCCAGATAACCTCCGAGATGAACACCCATCTCCAGAATCACGTATCAACAAAACTATCCAACGGGAACTGCATGCTGCGAATATTCATGGCAGAGCGGCTATTCCAAAACCATTGGTGACACTGCGTAATGCGTTGAAGCGACGGCAATGGTGGCGCGAGCACAGACACTGGACATAACAGCAGTGGGGACAAGTAATTTGGTCTGACGAATCTTTCCTTACATTACTTCAGACCACTGGATGTGTTTATGTGTGGAGAACGCCCGCAGAAGCCTTTCATGTTGACTTATGACTGTTAAGCATGGAGGCAGCGCTGCGATGGTGTGGGGTGCGATATCTTGGCTTGGTCTGGGACCACTTGTATTCCTGCATGGGAAGGCCACAGCACAGCATTATCTCAGCATTCTGGGCGATCATCTCCATCCTATGCTGAAGACTTTGTTCCCTGAAGAAAGAAATCTTTTCCTAGACGACAATGCCCCCATTCACACTGCTCCGTATATCAAGCATGGTTCGATGAGCACTAACATGAAGTGGAACATCTCATCTGGCCTCCTCAGTCTCCTGATCTTAACATAATCGAACCTTTGTGGGGTATTTTGGAGGCCAAAGTGCATGCTACATTTCCACCTCCCTCCACAATTTCTGAACTAGAGATCGCTCTGAACGAGGAATGGCTGCATATTCCCTTGCGCATTGTGCATGACATGCATTTGTCCATCTCGGATAAAAGCTGTAATTCAGGCGAAGGATGGACCAACACCCTACTAATAAAGATTTTGAGTAGTTTCACAGGTGTTGATATTTTGTCCACCCCCTATATTTATATGGATGTATTGTAGGTATTTTCTCATTAAAACCTCCGTGGGAAGCAGGAAACATACTTCTGACGTTTCAGTGGCCAACGCGAATAGGAGATTGGATGGCCATCCAACGCTCTCTCGCCTTTAACTCCAGGCATATAAAACAGGTCCCCATTTTACAAGGGCTGTGTAAACCCTAGGGCTTGTCTGGAAAATAGGTGTATTCTAGTAGGCATATTTCTACAACATACTAAATGGCTGTAGACAGACAGATGGAAGCCGCAATCATTTGGCCTAAGCCCCGAAAACTGAGAATCATTTGTGATCGGTCCGGACCCATCTCACTTTCCCTCCCTTCTCATATACCTAAGTAAGGGTTGGAGAATTAGTCTTAATTACACTGGCATACTGAGTGGAGCTTTAGGAAAGCTAAGTACAGAGACAGAGACTATTTTAAAGCTATTTTTATTTTATTTTTTATTTTACATATAATCTACATTGAAATACTATCATTTTTTTTCAAAATCGTGTGAATGGGCATTAAGAATGCTGTAATTTATTAAACAATTAATTAATTGGTACGGTACGCACCGAAGTACGAGCTTCGTAGCGAAGCATCCGTATTCCAGGGAGCGCTAGTGTTCCCAATATGGCGAACCCCTAGCAGACTCCCGAGAATTTCTAGGGAAAGATACTGAGGTGGTTTCCCGTTGCCTTCCTCAGGACGCCATTATGGAATGACGTCAGACCCGAAGAGAAAGTGAAGAAGAGGCTGACAAACACAGGAAAGGAAATTTGAAACATCCATGCTCTCGACCGGGATTTGAACCCGGGTACCGGCACACCGGCCACACGGCAGACCGCCGCCTTAGACCGCACGACCACGCCGGCACGGCTATTAAAACTATATTAAATCTTTATTAAAAATAATTAAAAGCAGAGCAATTCTGATATAAAGGTGATAAATAAATGACTTTACAAATGACAAAACAAAGAAAAAATAAAACGTTAGTTTAGGTAAGAGAAAATTGCAGATCAATTTTGAAGAATGATAAAATAAAAAGATATGGAAAGTAACAAAAAAGCATCTAGGGAATTTTTATAAGGAAGGGATTAGATAACACGACGACTAAAAAGATTAAGATGAATTTCTTCTGGGGATAAAAAAAAAAAATCACATTTCATCTGAGACATTTCAAGGAATTCCTAAGTTCAGCGGATCCCATACTGAGAATTTATATTTCATAAAACTGAATTAATAAGCAATGGGTGACTCAGTTGAAGAGAAGTAAAAAGAATGAAACACCTTTTCAAATTTACAAATATAAGTTCAGATTGCAGAAGCGCTTAATTTCGTTATTCTATTCCTTGTCTTGAATGGTATTCTTTTTAGTATTAATAAGCATGTCATGAAAAGAAACCAATGAAACATTATAAAGTATTAGTGTTATCTTTTTAGTTTTTTATCAATAATTAGGCTTATATCCCTCAAATAGTCTGGGTAACACAGGTGCCCTAAATCAATTGCGATTTAATTGGATCCACCTTTTATTTGAATTAGTTTCAAATCTGATAAAGCCACTCCACATGCAATGAAAAATAAACCAAACAACTTGAATTGATTGGTCCTTTATATATAATTTAGTAGACGAAACTTTGTAAATTAGACAGAATCAATATTACTGGATCTATACACTGATGAAAAGTTGCACACTGGTATCTTGGTCTTTTGCCGAAAATACATACAGAATTTTTAGCTTGATTATTTTAAATTATAAAATTCTAGCTTTCTATTTTTATCTTTTTTTTAAATAACAAAAATGAAGGCGCATAATGATTTTAGTTGAAATTGTAATGGTTGGGAATTTAATTAATAGAATTAATTGTAAAATCGAAGGAAGCCAAATAATGGTTAAGTCAAAGTAGACATTATCTCAATTTCGTGTTGTGTTTGGCCTGACCCCTAGTCTGCTGCATGTAGGTGTCTGTTCATATCTCATCAGGATCAGTGAATCCCTCACCCCCACTTAGCGTTTTACCCCCCCTCAAGGCGTTCCCCCATTGTGGACTGATCAAGTCTTTTGAGAATTACTCAGGCAAAAGGATTCAGCAAACAGGCAACGACAAACTAATAAGCATTTCGGCGAATGTCAAAGAGTGTACCGTGGTAAGAAAAACAGTGTTCTTCTTTCATGACCTGTAATTTCACGTCCAAATCAAATCCACGTGATTGGTTGGCAACAGAGAGACGGCGCGTGTACTTGGCATTGTTCGTTGGAGGTCATAGCACCAATGACAGTGGATTTAACATTCTTTCCATTAAACGTGAAGACAGCTCCACCAATTAGGCTTATTTTACTTAACGTGGAGAAGCAATGTAGCGTGCTCAAGCCTATTAAATATATATGTTTAATTGAAAAGATTCATTAAAGCTTAATAATTTATAAAAAAAAAAAACTGGTAAGGATTATTAATGCAACTTAATCCTTTACCCTAAGTATTAAGACATTGTTCAAATGAATTAAAGACCATAGAATTGGTAATACTCTACCAAAGAGTAAACTACACCAAAAAGTTAAGATTTTGGCAAAAAAATTCTAATTATATCCGAATTCTATTAAATTGGATTCATTATAAGATTTTTGTTTCACTTCGAAAAGTAACTACAGTCGGACCTCTATTTAACGAACCTCTATTTTGCGAATTTCTCTATTTTGCGAACTTTTCTTTGGAACCAAGAACATTTTGCTAATTTCTTCGTAAAATAACCTCCAAATAGCGAAGTGCATTTTCTATTTGACGAACTTTTTCGTGGTATCTATTTTTTTCTCTCCTTGAAATGTTTTGATTATTAATATTCCCTTAGAGGAAATGAAAGAAAAATGGATACAGCTGAGGGAAAAAGAAGAAATTAACGATGATGTACTGATTGATGATTATCTTTCAATTGATTTTGAAGTTGAGACCTCGGAAACACTAAACTGAATCGGATATTTTGGACAGTGTGAAAAATAAAAACAATACAACTATGAATTGCGATGAAGATGATGAAAATGGAAATGATTATGATGCAGAAATCAGAAAACCTTCTTATGATGAAATGCTAAAATCATTTGAAACAATCCGACGCGGATTACATTTTGAAGAAAATATGCCTGAAGGGGTTTTTGGTGCAATGCAAAGATGCGAGACATACTATGAGCGAAAACACTTTTTCAAAAAAAAAAAAAACTCAGACAAAACTCAAGACAAAATTAACAAACTTTTATTAGTAAAATTTAAGTAAGCATGTGGTAATGTATGCTTTATGTCATTAAAATTATTACTTTTTTAATAATATTTATTGTTTATGTATTTTAAAGTAATTTTAAAGGTGAATCTCTATTTAACGAATTTTCCGTATAACGAACATTTTTTCGGGATTTAGCGACTTCGTTAAATAGAGGTCCGACTGTATTAAATATAGTGACGGCAATTAGAAATTAAGGTAAAACAAGGTCTCATTTCAATAGCTATTAAAACGGCAAGATGATGCAGCAACCTAAGAGTATAAATGAAGTCTTTCAAAAGGGAGAGCTGCAAAATATCTGAGGTTCAATAGATCGACCAAGCATTTTGCATATACAGTATTTAGCCAGACAGTCATTCCGAAAATGTAATCTTACTGTAAACTTTTCAAATTTGTTCAAGAGAAAAAATGCTTTTCTGTTCAGTACCGTACGTTATTACATTTTTCAAACTTTTATTTTCTTATTGACCCATTTTGTGAGGGGAAAAGATTAGGACGACAGCCAAATAAAGAAAAAAAAGAAAGAAAGAAAGAATAATAATTTCCAGAATAAATGGAAAAAAGTTGGTTTTTCCTGCTTAACTTCTATTCTCTATAATCCGCTGGAATTGAAACTAGAGCTATTTTAAGTTGGTCTAAAAAATTCAAATATCGATACACAGACATACAGTTTTCAGTTTTTAATTTTTGATGTCTATTTTGTAGTTTGGATCATTCCTTTGAACCATCTACAGGACCCTTGCAGAGCACAGAGATATGTATTTCATTTTTGTATGATTAAAGATGATTTCTCATAACTTACTAAGTTCATATTAAATATAATAACTATATATTAAGAAAATATTTCTGAAATCGCATGATATTAATATTATTTAAAATTTCTTTAAATTATGTTGTTACAGTATATCATGTATTCAAATCTAATATTGTATAAATATATTATTAATATATTATATTATTAGAGGCTTATTGAAAATGTCCCGTAAGATTTGTTTCGAGATAGAAAAAAATAACCAACACAAATTTTATTAAAGTAAGAAAAAAAGGGAGGGGTGTCATTATATATATATATAGAATGAATTTATATCAATCTAAAATGAAATTTTACCAAACTTGAAAGCAATAATTTCTCTAAAAACCAAAACAAACAAAAACAACTAAGTACAACATCTATTAATAGAAAACAAATTTATTTTCATAAAAGTTCTGTATATTATTATTTCAGAATGAATATCACATCTGTAATTTAAATGGAATATCAGAAGTAGATTTTAAGGCTTCAGACCCCCTTCAGAATATTTCATTCCCTTTACGAGAAATGTAAATAACTGGGACCCCCATATTTGAGTTCGAGAGACTTAACGAAAACAATTCGTAATTTTGTACGGATATCTTAGGACCTAATCTTATAAACAAGGCCTAAAACTTCATTGTTTGGTTATGAAAGAACTACAACGTTGAAAATAGGCATATCGACGTAAATTTATAGTTTATTATTAAAGTCTTACTATTTCTTCAAACGAAACAAGAAAAAGGAATGAAGCCGAATTACCATATATTTGTTTAACATCAAACATATCGATAAGACAGCAATTTCTTTCTTTTTCTGGATAGGTAAGTACATCAGCATCATAATTATTAATTGTATTTGAGATTTATTAATTTTCAATCCTTGTGTAACAATTCTGATTCTAAATTTTTATGCAAAATTCCAGCATCCGAAGAAGGCTAAATTTAAAACATAAGAATCCCTTCAAAATCAAAACTAATAACAACAATCGTTTCCAGAAATCACAATGAAAAACAGTCATTTCAATTCGTTGACAAAAATAATAGAAGCAGTGAATCTTTAAAAAAAAACTCACGAGAATTAAATTTCCTAAACTGTTTTTCGTCAGCAAATAATTCTACTAGAAACTAGCGCGCTGAGATGGGAGGTATTGGTGGAGGTTGTTTATCCCTCATTGCATTCGAAAATGGAAGAAATCAAAAGATTCTGAATCCTATTTTGATTGGAGAATCATTGTTATTTGTAAACTCTTTCTCCATTAAAAATTTCTGAGCATTCCAGTCATACTATTAGTAATTTTTTTGCCTCATAAATTTACTTATTACTTCAGAAAGAATCGGGGTGACTATTTTACACGATGTAGCTTCGCCGAATAATTCGATAACTTTCAGAAGACAAACTATAGTTTCGACTAAAAATATTTTCAGTACGAAGGGAGTTTTAATGCAACGTTTTTCTCCTGTAATCTCTTTTTCTTAAACTACTTCTGATACATGTTTACACTAAGAGTAGTTTTTCGTTAATCCTTTCTGATCACAGCCTCGATCCAAATGTCTCCCTTTGATTATCTATCTCTCAACAAAATTAGTTCCTCTTTTTATTGCCTTTTGACCGGAAATTATTTCAATTATCGAAAATTCTAGAACTTGCTCAGGATGTGTTATTGTCGTCACTTCTATAATCACAAAAGCAGATCTACAGTCTTTACAATAGATCTTCCATTTGCAATCAACCTATCCAATCGTGTCGCACCACAAAAAAGCAAGAAAAAAACCCTCCGCAATCTTCCTACTTCTAACATATATCAAATTAAAAAAATGAAAGTCTGTTTCAATTTTCAATCTAAATGAGTTCTAGGTTTATAAAAAACTAACAATTATATAAAAACAAAAAAGCGAAACCAATTTTAGTAGAACAGTCACAGTATTTTATAACTAAAGATTAATTCTAATGCTTCAAGATAAAAAAAATAATTTACATAGGCCTATAAATATAGGCCTATGCAAATTATTTGTTACATAGGTTCAAAATAAATGTCAAAATTATATTATTACAATTTGTTGTATAATAAGGTTTTAGAGGAACAGCTGCCATAGTAGTTGTAATCAAAATGAATTTCTCAAAATGACTTAATCCTTTAAATAAATTTATCAACATTGCAATTTGAATTTAAATTATAGATTTAATGATCTGAAGTAAAGCGAAATGTATGTATTGTATCCAAAGCCTAGTCTATTTTATTTATTTTTTTATTCCCAAAAACATCTATATTTTTCTTGACTTTTTTTCGCATGTTTCGCCATTTTTCTTCTTATTGAGTTTCGATTGTAAATATATCGAACATTCTGAAACACCCGCACGTTTTAAAAGTTCCGACACGATGAAAGCAGTTACTGGACCTATTTGAACTGAGATGGAGAATATAAATTGTATAAGAAAATTTCATAATTGTAATTGCAGTTCTATTATCGCCCAACAAGATTTAAATTGAAAATTTGTCGACTGAAATTAAAAGGTCTGTAATAATTGTGCTGCGATCTAGTCAGATAAATATAAAAAATTGAAAAAAAAAAGGATGAGTTTTATATGTAATTTGCTTCTTAGTGGATATTCTATGATTACTATATTTGATTGTTATCCACTGTGATTTCGAAATACAATAACGAATGACTATCGTAAAATGTGAGTTAGTATTCAGACCGAGTAACGATACTAAGACCAAATACTGGCTAGCGCTGTTATCTGCAGTTGATAAAAACCACACTTAACTTACATGTATTGTAGGGGAAATAATAGATCTTAAAAATCTTATGCTTTATTGTTTTTTGTTTTTTTTGGATGTAATATTCTAATACAAATAAGTAAATATAAATGTATCAAACAGTTCCCTTTTTCACTGAGTAGACTGCTCTAATTGGACTTGCAAAGCAGCATTTTTAGGCGAAGAACCAGAAGTATCATTAAGTCCCTTCAAGACTAAAAGAAAAAAAAAAGAAAGAAAGAAAAAAGAAATAAAAAAAAGGGGGAGGAAAAATTCCGCTTCTTTGCAAGTTGACTTCTGAAGGTTTGAATAATTTCTGGTGAACGAGAATGGGAGAGGGGAATTGGAAAAAATGGCAGAAGAGGGAAAAACGAATGGGCCAATTCCATCTCGTGTAGTTTTATCCATTTCTGGTTGGATAATGATCCGATTCCGGGTCCGGTCTCCAATGACTCATAAATTTCACCGTGAATTTTTAACGGACTGATTTTCCATGGCGTCGAAGAGAACCCAAGTGCCCGTGAGCCAATGGCAGCAGCGGCCCTTCTATCCTCACCACTCACGGACGCATTAGTCGAGAGAATAAATTTTCGCCTCAACTGGAATTACACGGTCCATTGACCGAATTAAAGTTATGAAGATAAGAAGCCGGAGGCGGACGACATCGTGTTATTGCTACGACAAGGCTCGATCGATTCCGTTCGCCGAAGGGGGATAGCGAGGATGAGGGGGAGGAGGGCGTCAAAACCGCACTGAGACGACAGACGCGTCCCCGGGGGGAAGGGACTTCCGTTTGACATGCGTTTTCCGAAGGCTACATTCTTTTTCCTTTTCTTATTTCTTCGAAGGCGCAATATTCTTCGTTGTGGGAATTGAAAACTCCCCTCCCCCAGCATTGTATCTCTCCCCCTCCCCCCACCTTTTTTTTTATGCAACGAGTTGCCAAAGACTTCATTACGGCTCCGCATCGCGTCTCTGATGTATTTGCACAGTAAACATCAACGACGAAATTGATTGTTCACTTGGCGATAGACTGGCAGGTGGCAACCAATCACGTTACGACTGTCAATTTCTGGCGCCAATTTCAGCCTCTTTTTGGAAGGGGAAATCACATCAACATGCAGATTGGATCCAAGTCAGACGCCGCCATTTGCAATCAACAGTGACGGAAGTGACAGTGCTAACCTCTGACCTCACCCGAGGAATTGAGTACAAACAGGAAGGAAAGAGATCTCGTGACCGACGAGACCTCGAGTGAGAACACTGACGCCAATAAGCGAAGAAATGAACAAGAAATTTCAGTGAAATCTCATTTATTTTTCATTTTTCTGGGGGTAATCCGTTTCACCGTTCCAGGGAGGCTTCGTTTTAACGGTAACAGACCCACACTCTTGACTGAATTGCATCAAAGCCTTTTAGACCTAAAGGGAAAAAAAAAACAGACGACCAAATCCAGCAAAAACAGCTATTAAATAAAATGGAAATTCAGTAATTACGCCTCAATAATAAAACTAATTCAGGAAATTCTGTGGATATTAATCTGATGAAATTGCTTGGTTCGATTGCATAGTTTTTTTGCTTGCAATTTTTTCAAAAAAATTATAAGACGCTATTTTGCTACTTTCCTGCTTACCAAGTTTTCATATTACATTTAATGCACGTTAAACACCATTAATTACCAAGTTCTCTAAGAATCCTATTTATTTCTATCGTGTCCTCAAACATTTATACAAGAAAATTCTATTGCTAACTTCGACGATTCCTTACGCTGATTTCAACATTAAATTAATCAAACAGATTTCCATATATATTACCACTTTTTAGTTTCTATTTAGAATGTGCAAGTTATTATGTTATCGTTTCAGAATGAATTTCACGTTTACCAAGAATACTGCAAAGGTTTGTACAAGTGCTTGATTTTGCATTTTTTTAAGATCTTGAAAGTTCTTGAATTTTTTGAAAACATTGCTTTGGTAAGTTATTTGAAAAGTCCTTTGAAAGCTACCATTTCTACAGATTAAATTTTCATACTAATAAACTGAAAAGTTTTATAAGATTTATTTAACTTTCTTCAAAAGTTGAGTCCATGTAACGCCTAAGCCTACAGCAAGTTCAGAGTTCAATTGACCGCGCTTCAGTGCAAACTTATTGTAACAAAAAAGAAATGAAATCCTTTATGAAATGCAAAACTTGAAGTTACTGTAAAGTTCCTAAAACCAATTTCTGTAAAGAGCCAAAAATCCGGATATTAGCTACTGAAATTACTAAGTTAACAAGTATACGATGTCTATAATCAGCCTTTTCGAAAATGAATGTTAACAAGGTTTTTCATAACAAAAACCAAAAGTTAACAAGCCAAAAGAATAAGCAATAATTTTAAGAGAAGTCGTTTGCAAACATGAGTATTTCTAAGTCTAGTGTTCGTAAGTCGAGGAGAGCTTTACAGAAGTAAAAAAAAACTGCTTTAAACAGTAAAACGAAATTATAACAAATGAATTAATGCATGCGTCTGCAGCAGATAATGGTTAAGAGTTTCAAAAATTTCTGAAAAATAGAACTTATTAAAATGTACTATAGACAGAACAAAGTCAACATCCTAGTGTACCGTTAGAGGTTTATCTATATTTCTACGCTGTCATCTTACAAACCGAAGACGAAAATTAGTAGTTGTGACAGGAAAGAGAATTCAATTGAACACAGCGCCGCCAGTGGCCGCGGCACCAATCAACGTCCTCCAACTATTGAAAAGCAATAAATTCGTTATTAATATTTCACGAGAGCAGTCTGCGGAACGTGAACGGACGCTAATTGTGGAAATTGACGGACGCTGCAGCAAACGAGTCAAGCGCCCTCGACCGGCAAAAAAAGGAAAAAAATGATCAGCCACCAGATGGCGTTTGGGCAGTGGATGGCGCTGTTGACGTCGAAATTAAATCAACTGCACTTTAAAGGAGTAATTGGGTGATTTGGTGGGAGCGACGTACCGCTCGTCGGTGAGCTAATGGGTCGGCACAACCTCATCAACTGTTTTTATAACCCGTAATTTAGGTGATTTTCGCGGCTCGTCATGCTGTTTTCTCCGATTGAAGCGCCACATTACGCCAACGACCACGAATTATTTATAAACGGAGAAAGACGGAGGGACGCAAAAGAAGAGCCAACGATCGATCTTCTGTACGGTGGGAGGAATCTTGAATGGCGGTGTTGATCGAAGATTTCCTAAGTTTTCTCATAAGTCTCCTTTCTCATGTTCTTATATTTATAAATAATTAATCTAATTAAATCTCCTTCTCTGATTTGATTTCTCAGATCTGGTTAAAACAAACATTTCAATAACCAAATCTTAATATTTTAATAATACTAATAATAATAAATTAAGAATAGGAACTGCAATCCTGTTATTGTCAAAAATCGAATTAAGAATCTCGTGAAACAATTAAAAAAATTAAGGGATTTTTTCACTTATTTTATTCTGTTTTCTCCAAATTACGATATTTTGCAGGGAGGTAAATAAGTTTAGTTATTATTTCAAGAAAAGATTCTTACAAAAACTATTATAAGTTTATGAAATAATTTGGGGATATTTGGATATAAATTCATGTTGCAGTCAATAAACAGATCCGAAATTCAAAGTTTATTTTCCATTTGCTAAAAATGGAAATGAAAAGATATTTTTAAGAAAAATTCAAGTTAAAGTTAAACGAAATTTTCAAGTTTTGAAATAAAATCTTCATAATATTTGGATTTTACTGCAGACATATTGGAAAGCGATATTTCGCAAAATAGGAATTAAAATTTTAAGTCATTCTATTGCAGCAATTGATATCATGTAACTATTGAATATTTAATTGATCTCAACGATCGAATCTTTCCTATTCTACAAAAATTTGTAAACTAATGGAATTTGTCAATGAAGTAAAAAAAAAAAATCAGGGTTTATAAATAGAATACAATCGTGGCCTCGAGGTGTCACTCTACGAAAGGTCTATTATATAAAATCAAAATGCAAACAGTTTTTTTAAGTACCATATTGGGACTAACTTAACTTAATACAAACTATCTGCCAATTACAGGTAGATATATAAAATGTCTTCAACCGTTTCAAGTCTTTGGTACCTTATTTTCAAGTCCCAGCGCTTTAAATAGATGCCTGGCTTTCTGAAAACAAGACACTATAATCGTAGTGCGACTATAACAGTGATTCTTAATATTATTTGAAAATGTTCGGACACAAATCAGCCGCAAATCATTTGATGATCGTACTTAAATAAGGAACAGATAATTTGAAATCACAGCAATATCAACGTCTTTCGTAAGAAGTTCCAAAGGGAAATTATTAGATAATATCTCAGTAATGGGTTGTTCCGTGTTGCAGCAAGTACTTTGGGCCTTCCAAAAGTCTACAGTAAGCTACATTGTAAAGAGGAAAAGAAAAAGACGATCATCCGGAAGGTCACGAAAAATAGCAAATGCAAGTTAGAGTTCCCAATGATACGAGATTTTTCGTTAAGACGGTGCTGCTTCAGAGTCTTTGCTTTCATGAAGCAGTGGCAGCTTAAAAGCCCGATGTTATATCAAGGGAGACTTTCTAAAACTATGGAAAGAAACCAAATGAGCACCAGTCGCCCTGTTCAGATCTGATTGTCGAATTTTGTGTTTGGAGAAGCCCTCGTGAAAGGTACCTTCCGCTAACGCACTGTTCACAGATGCTTCTCGCGATTTTGACTGATACTTTTGATCATAATATGTCAACTCTTCAATGACATGTAGTGCGTATCTACTTAGGAGAACCCTGTGGCAAGTCTTGAGAAGATGGTTCCTGCGTCTTTCAGCTTTGTTTCCCTGAAGTCCACGTTGAAAAGCATCCGGTAAACGAAGATAAGGAATTGGTCTCGCCGTCCGAGAATCTTGACCTAAATTCCACTGGAACGAGCTGAAACGAGACGTACATGATTCTTTTCTAACATTATGCTGACGACTGTATTGAATGGAACAGAATTCCAACATCCTACACTGATTGAAAGCCTCCTATTTGTTATTAATCTTCTCTGCAAACATTTTCATTAATTATGGTCAGAATACTGGTATCCGAATATTGCATCCAAACATTAATGTATAACTATGTAGATATGAAAGTTTGACTAATCATAGGAAAACGGTATAAACTTAAGTGTTGCGATTGAAAATGTATTAAATTAAATGAACAATATATCGGTTTATTATCGCACGCTTATTGTACATGGTACTAGAAACGTTCTCTAAAAGCATACACTATATGACACTTATCTTTTCTTCACTTAGGTGAGATACGATTCCGCGACAAATCAACTTATTTTTCTTAATATTCATCTTCAGTAAATAACATATGGTATATTTAAATATGCAGCACGTCATCTGAGTTAAAGATGTTGCAAAAAGTAAATGCCATTCTATAAAAGATCTGTTATTATGTATGATACACATTTAAATTCGAAGGAAAGAAAATTGCTTTAAATTGTATTAATTAAAGAGAAATGAATTTAAATTATCAGATTTTTAAGTGCTTTTATTGAAGATTATCCTTAGCTGTCGCTTTTAAAGGTATCTCCTAACTAAATTAATGCAATCCAATAGCGTCCATCTTGTTCTTAAAAGACCTAAACTTGAATGCCTTCATCAAGTATAAAAATAAAAGATAAGATGGATTTAACAAATTTTGTACTCTCTCGATTCATGCTCAAGACAAGGTTTAAATTGATTTTATCAGGTTTTTGGCATTATAATTTTAAAAATAAGGTCTTAACAGTAAAAATCTTCAGCGAATTCCTCTTCTAAATGTAGGCATGTCTTCAGTTAGTTTCGAATGTGACGTCATCTTCTCTTCAGGCACATTCCTTCAGCAATTCCATGTAACAAGGTATTTGTCACAGCTGCGATGACATACAAGCATTTTTCAGCTATGCCTTCGGTAAAAAAAAAAAGCCCCTCTCCCGCTCTTCTGGTGAAAACAACTTTGCTACATTGTATTGTAAGGAGGGTTCCACCAATGGTGAAAGCTGTTGGAGAGTGTGGATGACCCTGGGATGACGAGCAACGGGTGTCGGTATCGACAAAGGTGGACGATTGGAGGGTGATCCAGGTACGACAATGCGTTGATCGAATACAACTGTTGCCACCGCAACTCTGACAGCCAACCTCTTGAGCTGAGGGTGCTCTATACACACACATACACGTACACTCACAATGGTGGCTTTGTGGGACGCCGATCCCTCATCCCAAGATGGAGTGGGGAGTGGGGAAGAAAAAAACTCTTCCTCTCTTTTGGAAGGATCACTGATGATAGATATGCGAATCATATCGAAATTGCATTGGCTATTAAAATAAGAATCGTTGAAACTTTTATATTCAGATAAATTATTATATTGAAATAACGAGAAATATGTAATAATATTTTATGAGGTCAAAATATAATTTGAATTTTCCCCGACTACCGGTATCAATAAATACTAAATTATATAAACTGTTTATAATCACTCGAACAAAATACATTTCTTCAAATAGAAAATGTAATCTATTCAAAATAGATTCTAGTGAGATAAAAAATAAAAATAAAGTGTGTAAGCAGGTTCCTGGAATTAGTAATTTTGCTAAGATATTCATTTTTCTTTATTTTTTTCTTACATTTTCTTAGTATTAATAACTTACGTAAATAGTGTTCATAACCGATCAACATTGTGTTATGTCTGTCACGGAAATTTGTATTAATTTCTCTCAGCAATTTGCCCTGAAAAAGATTTAACTGCATGATACAAACGTTGCAAACAGAACCTCAGTATCCGGCTGGGAATTTTCAACAACAACTAACTGGAAAAAAAAAAATGTTAAAGAGCTGAGAACATTGGGCCATTTTCTGGTTAAGAAATAATTCATTATATTCACGATTCCTATGTTACTAGAATTATTGTTAGTATAATTACTTCTTAGTATCATACTTCATATTAGTATCATACTTAGTATTGAACAAATATTATTTGTTATTATGTGCTTATTATGAAAAAAGTCATTTGACAGAATTTTATTAGCGAATCATCCTCATTATGCACCATCCAAGGAAACAACCCAATCAAAGTTATTACTACAAAGTTTGAAATATCCAAACACTTTTTGTCTTCTTTATTCAATTAATTTTTTTTTTTCTATCCCTTTTTTGAAAAGAGCAAAATGTAACCCCAGATATCACGGAACTCAATTTCAATTGAAGTGTTGAATCGTTTGAATAAAGTTTTCAGCTGAGACTTTACTTTTTACTGTTTTTGTGGCAGCCGTTACCAATTTACTGTAGATCTGACGAAGTAGATATTGTATCCTTCAAGAGAATCCATCCTTCCATTAATTTTATATCACGGAACTAATAGTCACGAAAAATAAAATTCCAGAAAGATCTGAAAGAGAATGTTTAAAGTTTATTAATTTAGTGAATATCAGTTTCTAATTAAAGTATCGAAATTAGGATGGCTTATTTATATAAAATGTTTACTCCAAATTATGACAGAAAGCTCTTGATTTCTCAATGCAGGATTTCGAACGCAAAGAAATGACAGAATCCTCTACTGACGTTTCTTGATCATTCCCAAACGGTCACTGAAATTTCCTTTTGTTTTTTATCTCAGCGACAGAAATTAGCTTTAGTCTTTAATCTTTTGATTGAGAGAGAGATTGTTGTTAATACCAAGAAATGTAATTTAGCTTCTAGCTTCAAAATTGTAACACTAAAGATGGCGTACATTTTTTGACTTTTAGATGGCATATAATTCAATATTTACTTAAAATTCAAAGTTCTAAATCAAACTTATTTCGGGAGTCCATTTATCTTTGTCAGTTGATAAAATGTTTCTAGACAGACGGTTATTCATTAGTAACATTCTCCAGATTGAATCACATCACAGATTGAACATTTTAATATAGTAGGATTTATTTATTATAATCAATTAATGGATTCATTATATAGTATATGTTAAATCTACTTCCAATTAAAAGACTACCGACTTGGACAAAATAATAATAAGAGTATTCTAAGATTTTTAACTGCTTTAAAATAGTAATAACAAAAAAATAAAGCAAAACAAAAAAATGTTTTGTTTTGTTTTATTCTGGAGAATGGATTCACAATAAAAAGTAGAGGCTTTGATAAAGTACATTTTATACTTTAACCCTACAATTTAAATACAAAGAATCCTACAAGGACGTTGTTATTGCTTTTCTGGTTTCAGAATTGTTATGTCTTTGCTGCTTTTAAAAGCATTCAATACAGACAACATACTTAATAACAGTTTCCAAGAGACAAGAAATATCTATTCATATTTCCCCTCTGAATCACGTTCCTTTTCAGTTTTTGATGGATAAGATATTTGAATGACAAAAGAGTCCAACTGGTCTGGTTCTTCCCTCTTCATTACAAAGGCCTTCGCTCATTGGCGTGAGGCGCAACCAACAGTAACTTCTTCTAATCACCAATTAAGAGCTAAAGCGTGTGTAATTGCTGAAGAGGCACCCACTTCAAAGATAGAAACTGTTGATTAAAATGCATTAAAACCTCATTAGAGGTAAAGAGGAGGGAGGGAATGGTTGGTGCCCTACGTCAGGGTCACCTAAACACCCCCAATTCGCGGGAGTGACAGAAAATCCATCCTATGAAAGAGCTCTCCCTTGTCAGAGCAGCGATGAAACATGACCAAATTCAAATCCCATTCAATAAATTAAGCTCGTTATTGGCAGACACTTTTTTTTCTTAACTTTATTTCCCACAGAATTAAATGAATTTATGAAACAGATCCTTTATCCACGTCCAACAATAACGGTAAATCATCGTATGAAGGGAATCTAATCCATTTACAAGATAAAGATACTGCCTTAGAAAATTTGTCTATACAGAGTTAAGCGAATATACATAATGCAATTTGCACCAAATGTCAATCGTACTAAATGAAAGCAAAATATATAAATCAAAATACTCAGAAAACATCTATTTTAGATTCGGATATAAAGAAAAACAGCCAGAGAAAATAACTCGTTTATTTTTATTTCAGAATCTTATTTTGTTGCTGACCATTCCACAATTGCAGATGCTTCCATTCGGAAGGCCTACGTCAATATACACGGTGAAAATTAATAAATCCTATACTTCATCAATATTTCTAGACATATTTGCATTGTTTTAGGGGAAAAAAAATCTATTACTGAAATCGGAATCAAACTTATTTTCCAATGGATGCCTCGTTTTCATTCTAATACTGAAGTTCCGTTAGTTCTTGAAGGTTCTCTAGACTCCGCTTCAGTTTTACTTAGTCTTTAATATGTCGTTCAACGTGAAGCAAGCAAGACTTCCTCTTTCCGGTTCAAAGATAACACTTAACAAAAACAGGACCAAAGACGGAAATTTTCCTGATTAAGTCCCGTTTAAGGCGAAAAAAAACCCAGCCTCGCAGTTGAGAACTAAGTCATTTTTAATGTGTTATAATTAACTTAATGATAATTCGTACATCAATTAATCAAAAACAAGATCAACAAAGAAATTTAAAAATAGGTTAATATTATCCTATTCATTCTGACTACAAGAGTAATGAAAATGTTTGAAACTTAATGGAAAACGAAAAATTAATTATTAATATTTTTTCCCTTATTTTAGACTGCATTCTGAATAGCTCGTACATAAATCTGGGTCGGAGCGATTTCAAAAACTGTTTCATTTTTGTGAGATTTCATTTTATACAGCTGCTATATACTATATACTTAAATTTTTTTTTATTTATTTATTTTTTAATTTCATGAATACACGAATACTGTGTATTGAAGTAAATTTACATACAGTTTACTGATCAATTGGTAAGTGTAGATTTTAAAATCCCCCCCCCCAAAAAAAATCATTTCTTCATTATCATTTTTTTTTTAATTAGAATAAAAAAAGGGAAGGATACAGAATTAAAATTAAAAAGAGCTACAGGGTCTGATATCATCTAGCCTATAATAAGATTTAACCTTTTTAAATCGGGATTGAAAAATAGCTATTTCATTCTATTAATGACTTATCATCTGAGATTGTTGGATCTTTGGTATTCCTAACTGAGCATCCTCTTAGCATAAAATTCTTCTTCTGACTATTAATTCTGACAGAAGACGGACGAACAGTTGTAAACAGTGCTTTATGTATATAGTTTCGAAAGTCAGTACGCCCATAACACATGGGTTTATCCTTAAATAAAAATAAATAAATAAATAAATAAATAAATAAATAAATAAACATTTTATAAAATTATATAAAAAAAAAAAGAGTAGGCAGTGTTTTGTAAGAATTGGATTTTCAATAAAGTTTTTTTTTGTGCTATGGTTGAGAAATACGTTTGGTTATTACAATTCGAATAAAAAGGGTTTAATCCGACCATCCACTAAAAATGACTAATTGCAATAAATATAAGCAGATTTTAAATATAATTGAGGAAAGAAATTATTGAGAAATCTAAATACAAGTTTGTATGCGACACTGAAGAATACAAACATACATATGAATACAAGCAAACAATATTCAAAAAAAGTGATTTGTTGATTGAATAAACGTTTAGATTTATGAACTTAAAAATATTGCCTTCAGTTTCTACAATCTCCAGTTGTACGAAATTAATGATTTTAATCGGATGCAGAACAATTCAGTAGTTGTCATCTGAACCATATGTAATTTCTGACTTCTTGAAATCGGTTTTTTTTTTTTTTTTTTACAGGTGCTATTACATTCAACTTATCCTAAGATTTAGAATCACATTACAAGACTTCGCTAAGACTAAATGTGTAACAACAGCTAAGATTTTCTTAAGAAAAAGTCAATAATTTTATTAGAAATTAAGTATGAAATTTCTTGATGTTACATTCAGGCATCACTTGAAAAATAGACTAAATATGATCCAAACTCAAAACGATCTCTTGTTTATTTGGAAATTGACTATTGTTATTCTTCTTATTTAGTTTGTGCTTGTATATCATCTAAACGATTTGTATGCTCTCATGCTCTCAGAGAAATTGAAAATAATTTAATTTAGGGTCATCAACCCGTGGCTTTTCTTCATCTGGATCCTCTCACCCACATTTCCACGTCATTGACGGTCTGATTTTCTTGGGATATCAGATATTTTTTTTAACGGATTTTTTGTTTTTAACTGACTCTTGGTTCTTTGGATTTAAGCATATGGTAGTGTTTTCATTTCTAAACTAACTGAATTTACTATGTTATCGTAATTTTCAGGTAAACCATAGTTTTTAAAATCACTGATTTTAATATAATGAAAGGATCTAAAAACAGGCTTCAATATTTTTTTCAATATTTTTTCATAAAGATACATTAGAAAATATCGTATTTTCATAAACTGATTTCGTTAGATTTAAATATCACATTCATTATATGATAGTTTTAAACGCCTCTGTTTTTATCTACGATATTTTGACACCAAACAGATGTCGTAGACCTCCGTTTATAATAGAGTTAATTTAATTACGGTAGTTCTTGAATTCAGTTGAAACTCAAGTGTTTTCTATGTGTTCGCCCTCCCTAGACAAGTCGTAACCCTCGGATCGAATTGCCTATAGTTGAATAGCTGTTAGGCTTACAGTTTCGCCGGTATCGGCTTTCGCTGTTCGGACCCTGAGGCACAGCGTCTCTCCCGTGCACGTGCGCACTAAGCTCTGATGTCATACTTTACTTCAACAATGGAATAAACAGGATCAAACAGTCCTTGCTTATTGGCTCGATTCTCTTCAGGAGAATTAAACACTGATTTTTCAGATAAATAACTATTTTAATTATGGCTAATTTAATATACAAAAGAATAGTCTATCTCTCAAAAAATTATATATAGATCTAAACAATGGTAATAATAAAGTTAATTTAAGCATCTTAATAATATATATATAATTTATCTTTGACATTAAATTTGTTTATTTCTGATATTTCAGTTATTTCCCAGTGCAGCTATTTTAATTTAATACTTGCTTATTATAAAATTACATATTACATAATAAGCAAGGAATATTAGCACAAAGATATGATCTCTCGACACTATTAAGATGGGTATCAGTATTCAGTAGAATTGGTATCCTGTTAAAAGATTGCAATGTTTGTAAAATCTATCAGATAAAGCATGAATATCAACGTTCGAATAACTGGCACGATTATTTCAAATTAAAGACAATTATTGAAGGAAATTACATTCCTTAATTTCTTAAAATTAAGTCGCCTACTTTCTTTAGGTGAAATAAATTAACAGGAATAATGAATTAAAAAACAAACCAACAAACAACAATTAGGCAAACTTAACATTTGAACATTCGAATTTGAAGAGATTTTAAGATTTATACCTAACAAAAACTATCAGCGACTTGTAAATCATTTAGAAGTTATTAAGAAGTCTTACATTTTGTGTTATTTAGTGAACATATTTTTCCATGATTTATGAACTATTTTCTCTTTATAAAAGGTAATAGGACGTTATGTATCTTGTCCTCTTACGACGGCACAACCCTCAAACGCAAAGTTCAGATTTTAAGCTTCGTACAATCAGAATTGTTCTCAGCACAGCGTAACAAAAAATGTAAATTGCTTATTACTATGTAAGGTATTAATTTCTTTATTTACCGGACGTCAGAGTACGGAAAATCTGAAACTTTTTACGTTAAAACTAAATTTGGGATCTGGCTGCTAACATTGGTTGGATCAACATCCAAGTGACATCTTATCATCTATCCAAAGCTTAGTTTTAATTTTAATGAAATACCAAAAACAGGTAATAGGACAACTACGATTATTATTGAACTTTTTATACCAACTATCCTCGCATTATTACATTATTTCTCGCAAAAAATAAAGTTGTCTGCTTCTGACAGTGTTACTGCATCAACAATTAGGTTAAAATCATTAACGATTCCTTAATTGATTTACTTTGCCGCTCATAAATGTTTTCTTGATGAACAAAAAATAATAATAAAAGTAAATATTAAAAAAAAAAAAAAAAACCTAATAGGATTGAGAAAGTAAAAGGAAACATTCTTCACACATTCATAAAAGTTTTTTTAGGCTTTTAACAACTCTGTGATACATTGTTTTCATTTCCTTTGAAGAAACTACTACTTTCGGTCTATGCTATTCCCTATTTTGATCAGATATCAGAAAAGATCAGGAAATTCCTATCTTATTATCTAAATCGATTTCATTTTAATCAAAATTGAAACAAAATATCATTTCATAAGATTAACGTAAATTACATTGGATACACGCATGAACAAGCATTAGCACAAATTATATTGCGATTATTATACATGTACTCTCGATATCTCGAAAACCTTGATATCTCGAACTTCGATATCTCGAAAACCTTGATATATCGAAAAATTATTTTTCCCCTTGATATTACATATTCATGTAATCTCGACCTTATCTCGAAAACTCGCTTTCTCGAATTTTTTTTAGCGTCCCTTCGACTTCGAGATATCGAGAGTAGCCTATACTGTACTAGCATCTTAAAAACAAAGCCTGTAATGGTTTCATGAAATTATAATATAGAAAAGATACGAGATATGCACTACTGTAAATTCAGAAGAGAAATTTATTCAAAATTCTCATAAATAAAGTAATTAATAAATATAACTATCTGCTTGAAATTTATAATTCGTATAGTCAGTTGATCTCTCCAAGAAGATAATTTCGCATGGTTTTTTTTTTAAGATCCTTTAAACTACTTCGTTGTTTTTATTTTAAAGAAAATGACATGAAGCAAATTTAACTAAATAAGTTTATAAATAAACATATCGGACAAAAATTTAGTTAAAAAAAAATTAGTTAAGTAAATAAGATAAACGCTGCCCATTTCATGATTCGGGGGAAAAAATCTCCATTTTTTTTTTTATGTGTACAGTGAGACTCTTTATTTATGTATTTATTTATTTATTTTTTTTGACAGTTCAGATTTCCCGATAAAAATATGATGTCGGAAGTGGTTTACAAGTCAAAACACTTTGGGAACCTCTGCTCTATTCAGTAACGTTATCTTGATATGCCTTGTGATGGAATCATGCAGTATTTATCGACGAACTGAATGAAAATCTCAATGAAAAATGATTTTAGATTGTTTCACAATACGAACTAATGTTCTAAAATTTATCAAAGGAAACCACTCCTTTTTCTACTTAGTACTCAATTTTTAAATCTCAAAAAGAGTCATAGGAACAGAAGACATTGGAAAATTTAAGTATATTTCAATAGATGACATTTCCTTGGCAATCATTGAAGTTCTATACAAGGAAACCATTTTATTTCAAATAAATATTTGAATCTTTGCTTCTTTTTTATTCCAAACTTAATTTTCAGTTGCAAACGATAACAGACAAATACCAGAGCGGTGATTATGGATTGATATTTTTGCTGCTCATTTGATCTGTTGCTTTTCCCCCCCTTAACCTTTAAGTATTCCGATGGGCTTCTGCGATCTTTAAATCCCACCCACCACTGGCTTAGAAAAACTGCTTTACGGGCTCAGAGTAATTTTTTTTTCCTGTTCTTTTTCGAAGTCGGATGACAATAATCCCCCAATCCACGTGGACTCCGATTAGAGTCGAATCCTTAAGTAGGGTTCGTCTCATTTTATTAGGGATTTAAGCCTAATTCCTGGGGCTACGCGATCAGAGTTCGAAGCGCCCCCGCCACAGCAAAGCCTCTTACGGCGGACGGAGCGAGCGACGTGGGAGGGCTTCGGTGTTGCGGAGTTCGCAGTGTAATAACGTACCACTTGTTATTGGACAGATAATAGGCCTTGCTCGGCACACAGGATTAATCCATTACATTCTGGACGATTCTACGAGTGAATCTCTTCTACGCGTTGCCTAATTGGCCGAGTGCATTTTTCGTTCTCTCCAGTAATGAGACCCAAACGGAAAAAGAACTGACCTGACACAAAACGAAAGGGTTAAGTCGAGAATTAAACACAACGAAGAGAATTAAGTCTGAGTAAAACGAATTCGACAATAGATGTTCCACGAAGTGTGGGAACAGGATGTAGAGACGAAGTATAAACTAGTTAAAAACAAGTTAGAAAAGAACTAAGGCAGAAACAGAAAAAAAGCAGCTGTTTTTCTAAAGAGAATTACCTTAATTAAAATTTTATGTAATAAATTGTAAACATTTGCGTCATATTAATGTATAACCACATAAAATGTAGAATCAGCTGCTGATAAACCTGTTTCTTTGGTTCAGAAAAACTTAGCATATCAGATAAATAAACGGATAGATCAATAGAATCAATAGAAATTACAATCTTTTTTAGGAAAGTTATCAATTAAGATACAGACAAGTGGTAAATTTGGCTAATACAAAATACTTAACTATAAAACTTAAGTTACATTGCAACCAAGCCGAGTTACCCATTCTCACGACAAAATTCAAACAATATATAAAAGTATATAAATCTCTATAGCTTCTTTTCAAGCTTTCTCTGAAACCAGTTTTATTATATCGTTTTGCTTAGTGATATTGCCTTGATGCAGTTTGTTCAAAAGTCCTGCAACCGATATAATCCTAGATGTTTTAATTAATCTAAGTCAGTACACACACACACACACACACACACACACACATATATATATATATATATATATATATATATATACAGTGAAGTCTCACTTATATGAATATGAGGGGGAACCAAAAATTATTCGTATAAGTGAATTACATGTAGGACTTAGGGGGTTTCGCCGGGGAATGAGAAATTCTTCGTATAATTGAAAATGTTTCGTAGATACATAAGTTCTTAACCATTACCGAAGCTAAGTAAAAAAATTTGTAATTTCAGTAAAATAATGTTAAAAACTTCAATGCAATTAAGAAGGAACAATTCTTATTTGGAGAAGCAAATTGCTTAATTTTCCTGTAGAATTGCTGAAATTCTTTCACTGCTAATAGAAAACAGGAACGTGCAAAGGGAAGATAAGGGCCTCAGGGGATCTCTTTTGGACTGTCCAAATCTGTAAGTGAAATGATTGTAGGATGTGAGATGTAAAGATGATTAAGATTCTTTACAGTGGGTGGAAATTGAAGAATAGTTCCATTTCTTTCACTTTTGGGGATCCAAAAGGAGCTCTGTATCTAGTATCAAAATGCTGCACTGCTCAGACATAGGTGGATTCATCAATAGAGCTACTGCAGATTGTATCAGAACTGATTTGTTACATATTTGTAATCATTATCAATTCAGTTTACTGTCATTTTCATATTCATATAATTGTTATATAATGAAAAAAATTAGTAATAAATCATGATTATCATTATGTAAGGACAATGAAATTGTTCTATTGCAACTTAAGTGGTTTTGTATAAATTGATGGTAATTCCTTTGCACAGAAAAATGTGAGAAGAAAAACATTTTAAATGTATGTACATGCGCAAAATGATTGCTTTTGACGTCCACAAAAGAAACATGTACTGGACTTCATAAGGCGATTTGTTTTTGAGTTAATTTGTTGTTAGGGAGAGTAAATATTGTTATTTCTAATTTCAAGTTTGCATTTTCGTTAGTGTTTGATTAATTGCTGCAAAATTATAAATTTATTGATTCACTGTTGACTTTTGGGTTGAAATCGTTAATAGAACAGATTAGCAAACAAAGCAAAATATGTTATTGGTGAAATCAATTCTAAGAAATTTCATAAAGAATTTTCTTACAAATTCAGGATTCAATCGCTATTGTGACAAACTTTATCCTAAGTCTGACGAACAGATTAGATAAGTACAAAAATAACAAATAAGATTATGCAAACTTTTTTTTCCTCTAAAGAGGTAGAAAAATGCGGAAAATAAATTACTAGTCTACTTTTTGAAAATTTAAATAAGTATTGTTTTTTTTCTACGATTCAAGAGAAATTATTAGAAATAAATATATGTAGGTTTTAAAGAACAATATAAGTCCTGAATTCCCTAATAGAATGATATTCTAATTTTTAAGAAATGAAATTTGTAAATATTACATTGTAGACAGCGTTCTTTGTATCGTATCTCACCACAGCCACCACCATCATCACCGTGATCTCCGTCGTCATTCTCATCCTCTCTTCCATTAAGTATCGAGGCACGGAAACAGGTTTCCGCGATCAACTAAGGAATCTTTACGACCAGCTGCCTGTCAATATTTTAGTAGAGCTCATCTCAAATGAAATAAACGAAATTCACTGTAATTTTGGTAATTAGTAAATAATAATCATTAAAAAATTGCGAATTTTTAACATTAAATAGATATTAATAAAAGTTCGTAAGGACTAACCAGTCATTACCTCCAACCATTGCCATCGATTTTGCATGAAAATAAAAAACATTGTTCTAAGGAAAATCTACTTTCTACTGCTGGAAGACTATTTACTCCATGGTTTGAACGCAATTGAATTAATTAAATTACCTTGCCAGTTGTCAATTATTTTGATTTAATCTCTCTAACTCCTGATTCAATTCTAAAATCTCTCTGAGCTGTGTCCGATTCCAGCTTTGTCAAAAGCTCCTGCGTTTACTCTGTTCAACTCTTGTTTTTTTCCGTTTCACCGAATGCCTAATCGGATAAAACAAATCCCCTTTATTACCTCTACCCTCTCCATCTCCCTCTCTGGCGTTCACAGACCCTTCATTTAATTAATCCCTGCTGTTACTCTCCTTATAAAACAATTCTTGTCGAGACTATTAATGCAATATTTGATTCTCTAGATCTTGTCACGAAAAAACCCAAACCACAAAGTCACTTCAAGATGTTATAGATTGAAACAAAAGGTAATAAAAATCGACCATTTTAAATTCAGATCTGTTAAATTCTGAGGATTCATTGAAACAGCAAATTCGTTTATATTGGTATTATATAAAGTTGAACTGCATATATGCGTTTTCCAAGGGGAACGAAAAAAACGTTTTCTATGAGAATAAAACCAAAGTGAAATTTGTGCTTTTTACTTTTTTTTTTTTGGGGGGGGGGGGGGACTTTAAAGCAATTCGGTTCCGAAAACATTATTGTAGAAACGTGAGAATCATACAATTGAAAAACGTGTGAACAGGTTCGATTGTAATTATGAAGGCATTTTTGGCTATGCAGTGATCTATCTCTGGAGGTTATAATCACTTCCCCTACTGGCAAGTCGCAGCGCTGAGAAGAAAAGTAGGAACTGAATTGAAATAGATTTTTTTTTTTGGGGGGGGGGGGATTCAAATGCTAAATACATGAAACCTGTAAACCTATCGTTTGAAGCCATATATAATATTTGTGATTTAATTTCTATAATAAAAAAAAATAATAAATCGTTAAATCTATTTATCCTTCTTTATCATATTTAAATATTTTTTTCATCTATTATTTTATGTATTGTTATATAATTAAGTTAAAAAAAAGTAATTTTTTAAAATAAAAACATTTTTATATAAAAATTTTATATTAATTTCAAAGTTTAAGAACCCCAGTTGTAGACACAAATAGGTACATATATTAAAGATAGTTTAAAGAGAAATTGAACGAAATCTTCGTATATTTTTTACTTTATTGTACAACATTTTAATCATGAAATAAGTACGACATCACACTGAAAAACGGATAAACCGAAAAGCTGAAATTTGGTATCTGGAAACATACTTTCACCTGTCATATATCACATATGAAATTTTGTTTCATTACACCTACCATCATAGATACATAACTAGCATATTGTGCGAGTATTTTGAGTGTTTACATCTTCGGAGTATTTTGCTTTTGTTTAATTTGATATCCCATCTGGTCCCGAAAGACATTCCAAACACGATGTGGCTTATCCTTTTTTTTTTTTTTTAATCAGTAAAAAAGATGTATTGGCGATCTAATAATGAAGAAACTATTGATTTTGAATTCTATAGATCATAAAACAAATTACTTCAACATTTAACATTATTAATATCAAATGAAAAAATGCCAAGAATTTTACAGTAGATAAATTATCAAAACATATGGAAAATTGGTGACACATCAGCTGAAAAACATTAGTCTAAAGACTGCGAGTAAGGAAATTAGACAGCAGTAAGTGCGCTTGTTTGTCCTAAAAGATCTTCCAGACGCTAAGATCAAGGGGGCCCCAAACTTTGCATAACCATTTCATTCACTTAGGTACATTTTAGTAACACCCATTTCTCTTTCTAATATTAAGTATACAAATAAGCTCCTCCTCGCACAAACTATATATATAAATTTATTTTAATTTTAATGGAAACTTATTTTGTTCATTCAGTTATTGTTAATTCAAACCATATCCAGGGGAGAAAAAAAATCTTTAAATCAACCACAACACTACTTTCCTGCAAAACAGTTAAGTTATTTATTTATAAAATTATAAATTAAAGAGAACAGATATAATTGTTTCTACATTGTCCTATCCTATACTTAAAATTTTATATAATCTTAATTTTAAGACTCATATCCACTTTCACAATGAAAAGATAGCTAATAATAAAAAAAGTGGTTTAAATGCTTGTCTTGAATAAAGATATTAAATTATCATCACTAAACTCTTTTATAACGTCTCTTTCCTATTTCTATCTGTTCCACTCACCCCTTAATCTTTGCAGCAAATAAGAAACTGTGTCAACCTTAAGAATTAGTGAAGGATTAAAAACAGAAAAGGAAACCACAAAGAAACTTTCAAGAAAAGAGAATCACCGAGTCGAAGGCTTTGAATTAATTTCTGTATTCTGATCCGCCGGGAAGCCAATGACAAATGTTTCGATTTATTTGCTTATTGTAATCCGCCTATTGCCAATAGACGGGTAGACCATAGTCTGCTTCCATGCTCAATAACCCTCGTTAAACACTCGTTTCCATGGGGATTAGCCTCGCTCTCCTATTGTGCTTCCCCTCCAACTGGGCACGAGGCTACACCCTGGGAACCACGACAATGGCGGTCTTGTCTCACGGTCACTGAAGGGAGTTGAGCCGTCGTCTGATCTGTTTGCACAAGGCGATGTTCCTAAATCCCCTGTTCAAAGAGCCGCTTCCGCAGATCTGTCGGAAATGAAGTTAAAAAAAAAAAAAAAAAAGACAGAAAGAACGACTTTTGGTCGCTCCAAACATCATCATTCTTTCATTCCCAAATAGAGGAAAGCTTATTCTAATGTCTTTTCTTTCATTTTAGTTCTACACGCAGAAACAAAAATTCATTTTGATTGAATAGGAATTTAAATAAAAATTCAAGAAGTGTGTCTTAAAGCACACTGTACTGTTTGAGTATCTTATTTTTATTAACAAAGGTAATATACTCCGTGATTTGCTGTGAAACTATTAAGTGAAAATTTTCATGAAATTTCAATGAATAATTCTTGCTCCCAATTGTTTTTGGAAAAATTGCAAACTCATTTTTAGGTATTCCTTTTGCTCTCTATATCGATATGAAACCTTTCATTTGTTATTTACTCTTCAGTTTTATTTACCGTTCCAGAAACAGAACTATAGCAGATATATTTGATTAAGAAAAGTTTGTTTTTATTTGAAAAATAATGTTGAACATCAATGTTAAAATTAATAGAATGATAATACGGAACAGATTTTCTCGTATATTCCCGATACTCCTCACTCGTTTCAGAGTAAAAATGGACTATTTATCAAATTAAAGAAGCCATGCTTGCTTGGAAACAACAGTTTAGTAAATCTTTAGGTCAGCACCATTTGAGACTTTTCTAGTCGAATATCTCTGCAGCCCCAGCAGAAGCTCATCTGTAAGAATATTGTAAGGATATGCTAGGAAGCCAACATTCATTTGTAAGAGTTGTCTAAAGATATGTTGGTAATGAAACATTTAAAAAAAAAAAAAAAGATCTTTTCAGTTAAAAAATTCCATTCCTACAAATTGCCATGAAAGGTCGAGTTTGGAGAAAGATAAACAGCACAGCTGCAGAAACCCCATTGGATGAACGGTTTCACAACTAAAGGCGCAATCTCCAAATACCAACAGAAGCCAGACGAGCACCGCAGTTGCGAGAAGATAATCACAGAGAATGAGCCCTGATCTCAAAAATTTAAAACACAGGTTCCTATGTCCCTAGTTGATTTAGTACCAAAAATAATTTATATGAAAAGTATGTAAGTTATTTCATATTTAGGAAAATGATTTTATTTTTCAATAACAGTACAAATAAGTGAAACTACATTTGAAATTAAAAAAAAAAAAAAGGCGATCTGCATAACGATAAAAAGTCAAGATAACTAAAAATATTTAAAGCTGGGATTCAAAATGAATTCAAGTTATAAACATACACAGTCTACCCCAATTTTTTTTTTTTTTAGCCATCAGTGAAAATTTGATAAAAAAATAATTATTTTCTTTTTTCAAAAGCAAAGTCTACTCATAATTGAAATGAGAAATAAATACATCTTGTTAATCAAGATCTTTCATTTCCTTTACTTATTTTTTCCCTATTTCTTCTTACTATATTACAGTGAGAAGTTAAAAGGAAACATTTCCGAATTAAAAAAAAAGAAAAAAGTCAGAGGTTTCGAATTTTAGGAATTGTTGTAAAAAAAGTACTTCAGTAAAATTTATTTACAATACTTCGGCTAATTTTATTGGAGCAAACCACAAACAGTGGGAAGAAGTACTTCACCTGCCCTCCAAATAGAGATTCTACTTTACCAGTCTTTCGACTTTTCTGCCTTTATTGGCAGTCGATCATTTGCATTCGGTATTGCGAAGAGGTCATCATCTCTCTCTGATCGCTTGTTCCATTAGATAGGTGGCTGGGTAGCATCGCGACAGTAATGGAATTGAATTTATAGGGGATCCACACGTAGATTTTAATTCTTGCTGATAATCTAAGTAAATATTTTTTTAATTATAATCTATCAAAAAAACAACTAAAGTCCATTTATTGTAATAGTCTGGGTCGACTATTAAAATAATCCAAATTCGATTATTTCTACTCTCGGCATTGAAAAGATTGGCAATCGCTTCCTGAAATAAAATCTTTACTATTATTTTTTTTTTCTGTGACGTTTTGAAAATTCTTCAGCCCGAAGTTGCAAAACATGTATATCTACATAGTGTACTCCGAAGCTATGATATGACTAGAACGAAACATCCAGTCAAGATGGTAAACTTTTAACTATATCTAACCTACGGGAAGAACTATTAAAATGGGTTCAGTCGATATAGAATTTGGACTTTTTAGTACGGTACGTTAAGTTTTGAAATACTGCCTTCAGGTTCGCACAAAAGCAATCCGGGGCCAGATACCAGATTTGATGATGAGATCATAACTGATAAATTAAATGATTGGCCCCTATGGAAAGGTCTAA
>JAFIDM010009631.1:155471305-155485342 GCA_023159025.1 Thereuonema tuberculata
AAAGAAAAAAGCATGTGATTTTATAAAAAAAAAAAAAAAAAAAAAAAAAAAAGAAAAAACCATGTAAACTAACAGGTTTTATTTCGATTGGCATTCGCAAGAACTTTCTACTTTATTATATATTTCTGCTACTTTATTAGTTATTTATTAAACTTATTACGAAATATTCTAATCTGAAAAGATTTTATGAGCAAGTTCTGGAAGATTAAAAATGAAATAATTCTTGACGGATCAGTTCGAAGGAGGATTTTCAATGTTTTTTTTTAAAATCGACAAATTTGTTGGCAACTTGAAATTATAATCTGTACAATCTATGATCATCAACACCTTTATGGCATTCAACGTCTGTATAGATACAAATGAAAATAGAATTTAAATGACAAATTATTAGTCAAGTTGTTAATATAAAGTTTCAATGGTTTTTGTCACCCTCATCAGAACTTGGCCTATATATGAATAACTGTCTTCAAATTATTAAGATTTAATATTGGATAAATGTTTCATGGCACAGCAGTAGAAAAATTCAGTGGAATGTTTTTCTTTTGGTTGGATGAAGTTCCAAAAACTTCATAAACAAATACATTTACAAAATGCTTTTTATCTTTCGTTTTTGTTTGTTTGTTTGTTTATATCTCTCTCTCATATATATACTGTTTTATTCTCGTCTTTTTGTAACTGCATACAAACAAAACGGGATAGCATAGTAATACACTTAGTACAGTAAAATACTACCAACATCGCATCGGTTTATTCTCCAGTTTTTGGAAAGTGAATAATACTTTCTCTCAAATTTATATCGATATATAGTTTTTGGGATATCATTTTTGCAAACAAACGGCAGCTTAATACTGTTCTAAAAATACATGAAATTAAATATATTTTGCACAAAAAAATAACGAATGTATATGAAACACTTACAAAGACACTAACAAATTACTTTATCTCGTAACTTATGTTCATGTTTTGATAATTTTAATAATTTTAAAAAATTAAAAGGAAAAAAAAACCCAGCATATATACACATTTAAAGCACTTAATCTTTAAATCTTCAGACATTAATGATCTGATTAATCGTAATTAGTATGTGGGATTTTAATAAATGTATTGGAATGTACTTAATTTCTTTATGTTCATATGTGCTATTTTTATTGTCAAATGGAAACTAAATCTACTGCCAAGATAATCATCGCTGTCGAGCAGATGTC
Source organism: Thereuonema tuberculata (assembly GCA_023159025.1). NCBI lineage: Eukaryota > Metazoa > Arthropoda > Chilopoda > Scutigeromorpha > Scutigeridae > Thereuonema > Thereuonema tuberculata. The sequence continues at coordinate 155,472,511 of JAFIDM010009631.1, forward strand.
ACTTTTACAGTCACGTGACCTTCGAAAGATGTCTTATCAAAAGAAGCGGAGTCAAAACAATGAACTATTTCCTTTTCTTCGATTTAATTGAGGATAAACGAAATAGATGCCTCAAGACAGGTTTTCTTAATTATCCAGACCATAATTTAATTACAATTCTACTAATTGCCTTTTAAATTGCTTAATTACGAATAATTACTTTTAGATCTTTTTTATTCTTTAATTTAGCTAACTTTTTTTATTAATAAAAGTTTAAGAATATTTTTATTTTATTCATATTTACATTCAGAACAGGCCTAAACTACTTCTTAAAATTCCTAAAATTATCTATCAATTCGCATTTAGAGAACATATTGCTAATTGAAATGTTTTGTTGTTAAAAATATTATCACTAATATAATGATTATGTGAATAAAAATATAAAATATTTTATTAAGAGAAAAGCTTAAAAAATAATAAAAAGAAATATCAAATCTAAAGTATTATTGATTTGAGTTTATTTGAATAATTAATTACACAATAAAATTGAATGAAATTTAAATCAATAGCCATTCAAAATGTTTAAATGAAATGACTTCTTTATTTGGTTTTGTGGAATTATGAAATTGTCGACCTTAGCGTTTATAAAATCAAAATATTTATTTTCTGCTTGAACTGTATTTGAATTATTGAATTGATAGAGCCCAAGTGTTTTAAGAGGGGAAATCAGTATCTTTCTATGTATATCATCCGATGGTAATTTGTTGGACAAAGTAAACGTAACCTGAAATCAAGAAATCATTGCTTTTCTGCAATTCGTTCAAACACGAACATCATATAAAAGATATATCACATCTTACTTGTGATACTTCATTAAGAGATACAAAACAAAGCGGAGATACTGTGCTGAAAAATAGCAAACACTAATTTTTTTGAGAACAAATCATACGAAAATGTTCGAGTGACGTAATACGCGGTGATTGTAAAGCCTGCACCTTAAGTCTGAATATTTCCATCGTCCCAGCTGTATCGGAAAGCCATCGGTTTCTGCAAATATTATACGAAAGCTCGTATGGAAAAGAAATCGGTTCCTAAGAATATCGATATCGATTTTATAAGTTATGAAGTATAGGCCCAACTGTATGTATGTTTTAGTTATATCTGCAGGGTGAAAATGAATGCAAAACAAACTTCTAGGGTGTATAGGGTTGTGAAAATGGAACACTGATAAGAGAAAAATCTTGGGTCCGGAAGCGCGCCGATTCCCTTTTACGCCCCCTTTATTCATTTCAATAGTTTGAACGGTTTGGCATGTTGTACTTAATGCAGGGCAGTAGTTTGTTGCGTACATCATTACTGTCGCTAGCACTACATAATGATCAGGTGCAATCAGTAAGAGTTATGTCACGCTCATTTGCCTGTCATTGTTTACTGAAGAACTATTCAACGACAAAATGACTGCATTGGTGACCGTCACTTCGAGCCTCCTTGTAAACATTGACGCAATGAAACAATAACCTCCTGTTAAGCTTACTGGTTTCACGTGATCATTGTGTGTTGTGCAGAGATTAGACTAATGTACGCGACAATCTACTGCCCTGCATTAAGTAAAACGTGCCAAATCGTTCAAACTATTGATGTGAATAAAAAAAGGGTATACAAGGGAATCGGTGTGTTTCCGAACTCTATATTCCTTATCAAAAGTGTTCCATTTTCACAACCCTATACGTCCTAGAAGTTTGTTGCATATATTCATTTACACCCTGTATATACGTCTTATATATAACCTACATATATCGTAGACAGAGAAAATTCAGAATTCAGTAACGAGTTATCCTTCCTTGCACTGGGAAAACTAACAGAACCAGTTGTTGAATTTTCAGAGTATCAGATCCTAAAAGGATCGTCACTTGATGTCCATAGGTTGTCTTTGATTGAAAATGTGATAAATCAAATTACTTAAACAGTTGAAGAAAAGCTTATCTGAAAATCAACGTTAACATTTATTTCAATTTAGCAATTTTAAGATGGGGCAAATTAAGTGATTTAGAAGATTTAATAATAGCCATTATTAGCTCCTTATCAATTAGTGTGTAAATTATATTTCATTCGGAACTATCTAAAGACAAGGAATTTCACGAGTGCAAGATAAATTTAAAATCATTGATTTCGGGAGAAATACATATTTAAAAATATAATCTAATACTGAATCTAGCTGATACTGATTTTCCCCAAACAAATTTGATCTAAAATTTTATAAATTTCACAAGTAATAAAATGATTGATTTAATTAAAGCTTAACTTAAACAATTAAACACTTAAACAATATTTGAATACTTATAATTATTTCTTCTTTCTTTTTACAAAAGAAAAAAAAAAGTTTTATGGTCCCATTTCGAAAATGAACTAAAATCTATTTATCAATTCATATCTTTTTAAAGCCGCTTAAAATTTCAAAATCATTTGAGATCTTTTCTGCACAACACTAAAGAACTGCAGAGAATCTTTTCTGTGAGTCTTTTTTGTTTACTGGTTTGTAATTGTTTTGTTAATCCTAGTCCATTAATATTATAATAATTTAATAAGCCTATATGTATTGCAATTTTTAAGCTAATATTATGCTTAGTGAATAAAGCCCAAACTCGAGGGAGGGGAAGAACAAAAAGTGTTATTCAGTTAATTTTAATTTTTAAAAAAATCTCATCTATTAACATTTGTTTTGTCGTGATTTTATTTTTTTGGTTAGTATGAAAATAGAATGTATTATAATAGGTGCCTCCATTTAAAAAAAAATGGATAATAATGTTTTTAAACGAGTCACTTACGTTAATTAAAAGCTTTATTTGTCTTAATAAGTTGCCTATTTGAATATGGCAACCGTTCAAATTGTATTTTAGATCGTATTATTAAAGTATAACACCACAACAGCTGTTCTAACCACAAAATTTCCAAAGTGAATAATTAAATAAGTGCAATGCATTTATGAATCGATTTTAATCTCCTGTGTATGAAAAGATTGTCTTCGAAATGGCAGAAACTAACAGCGCCACCTAGGTTTCCGTATCGACCAAGAGTTGTGTAATTGCCTTAATGAAATGACAAGAGCTAATGACAGACGCTGTTGACACGACAAATTAACAACTAAGTGGACGATTTGGGAACAGAAAATTGCTTATTTGTCGAATCCAATGAGAAACGGAGCATGCCGCATGACGTCATTGATCGAAACAATCACCGGCACGCCATTCAGCGGAAATATAAGTAGTAATAAAATAAGCAGTAACGGAGCTTTTTCTTGCTACAATTCAATAGATAATAAGAGGTCATTTAACTAATTAAAGACACTCATAGAATTGCATCGATACAACATAGTTTTCTCCAAAAAAATAAGGTTTTGAAATGAATAAAAATAAAAAAAAACAACATTATTTTGATGAAAATAATGAAAATTAATTTATTTAATTTTTTTTGTTTGTTTTGTTTACAAATTGTATCCTTAATAAGCCTAATATTTTTGCCTATTAATAAGGAGAAAATTATGATAATATCTGAATTCAATCAAGCAACATTTTAATTTAATTTTTAATTTTTTAAAGTAATTATTAGTTTAACTAACATGTTACTGAATGTTTTCGAAAGTGAAAGTTTTTAATTGAGATCGTCACTAATTGAGTAACTGTTTCGAAGTTTAGATTGAATTGTATCAATTGCTTTTCTCATTAGGACAGACTATTGCTAATTTGCAATATATCTTTTTAATGCCTTTTTAATTTAAAGCTATTTTTTTTTCAACATTAAAAAATAAAATTAAAAATGGTATTTTAAGAAGCAAAGACCATTGAACGATACAAAAGAAATTTGAACTTTGCTATATCGCAATAGTGTAGTTAAATTGTTTCCTTAAAAAGGAAAACTACTTCAAAGAAGTTTCATAGACTTCTTTTTGCCTTTATCAAATGTAAATACACTCCCTGACAAAAAAATTTGCGCGCCACGAAGGAAGCGTAGGATTCAAATGAAATTTTATTAGTGTGATGGTAGACACAAAGGACAGGAGGATTACAATATCACAGCACCTGGACGATGTCCCGCGGAGCATCGGTACACAATAAGGTCACCTTTAGTACCTCGTTGGACTACCTCGTGATACGGTTGGAGTCAAACAGACGCCGTATGTTGTCTTGCGGCAGATTTGCCCACAGTTCTTGTAAATAACGCACCAAATCGCGAACACTGCTACATAGCGACAGTTGGTCCCATATGGTCCCAGACATGCTCGATTGACGTCAAATCAGGCGAGCGGACAGGCCAAGGAAGTGTTGCAACATGATATAAGACAGTCCTGTGAAACCCTAGCTGTGTGCGGACGAGCGTTATCTTGTTGGAAAATTGCTCCTGAGCATCCAGCCAAGAAAGGCAACCCGTGGGGCTGCAGGATCTCCTGAATGTTCTCTGGGCTGTCAACGTTCTTCGTAGCACTACTACTGACGAACGACTATATCTGGTGATGGAACACCAGACCATCACGCCTGCAGAGGGGGCTGTATGCCGCTGTAAAGTGAGGTTGAAATTGTAGCGCTCACCTGTGGTCCTCCAAACCCTGACTCAGTGGTCATCCGTTCCCAAACAGAAGCGGGATTCGTCGGTAAAGACGATACGTAGTCAGTCGGTGGCATTCCACATTGTTCTCTGCTGACACCACTGCAAATGCAGCCGACGATGTTGAGGTGTTAAAAGGCACAAAACGAAAAGGGCGTCTAAAATGCAGATTCGCCTCTGCTAGCGTCTCGAAATGGTTCTGGCAGAGGGTTACCTTGCATAATGGATAAGGAAAGCATTGGATCTTTTCGTGCCTCTCACGATCAAACGATCCTCTCTCCTGGTGGACTGTCAGGGTCGTCCAGAGCCGGTCCGCCGTCTAAAGGTCCCTTCACGTGTCCATTGCTCCCAACGCGTTCTGACTATAAAGTCAGAACGTCCTAAATGGAGGGCAATTCACTGCGCCACCCAGCCCACCTCTTGGAGCCCGATGTTACGGCCTCTCTCAAACTCCGCGAGTTGTTCGTACTGACGTCTAAGGCGTCTTCGTGGCATGTTGATCGCTCCTAGACCTTGCCAATCGCTCCAAATGTTATTCATTTGCATATCTATCCTTGACGTAGCTATTTACTTACTTTCGCGTTTATAGAATGATTTTTTTCTTGGTGCGCAAATTTTTATGCCAAGGAGTATATAACTTAATTAATAAACGGATTTAAATAAATAAAAAAAAATAAGTATCACTTGGTCAAAGTTGCTTGAAGTGAACAAAATATGGTCAAGTTGCTCATTTTTTTAAATTCTAACTGACTGACTGTATGTGTATCCGTACAGGCCCTGAAAGAGGCGAGATACGACCCCTGGCACACCACAAATGTTGGGCCTCACCCCCATTAAAAAAAATTAATAAAACCAGTTTAAGATTTTTCTCGACTTATGAAACGAAACTTAATTTATAACAGGGATTATTTCTACCGATTACAATATTTTACGGAAGTTTAATTTATTTCAAGACAAAACTGAACTAGATGAATAGCAAATCTGAACTGCAATTTGAAAATGAATTAAAATGAATTTAAGAATGCTTTTTAAGCGTTATTCCTTTTTTATTTTCGAAATATCCTTTATTATATTTTGCCCATACGAAGAAGTAGGTTCTCAATTGAAGTTTTGTAAATTTTCCATTTCACTGCATTGGGAAATTATCTTACGATTATTTCTGAGGCTTTTATTTTCTCTTCTGTTAAAAGTTTGCAGAGTTCAAAATAAGTTACAGATTTGTGTTTTGTGTTAATCCAGATATTACTAAATCAATAAAATAGAAAAATGCGTTTGGAACTCGTTTGGAACTCGATTGAAATTCTGGAATTTTCACTAGTTCCTTTACTTTGAACTATTTTTTCCTTATTCCTCACGGGCATGTCAATTTGCGGAAATAGAAGATTTTGCGCTCTTTTCAGTTGAACTTGCATGCAAACTTTAGTTAATAAATTTAAAACCAACATCTAGCTAAAACGTTAAAGAAATGTAATCTCTGTCGTTGAGTTGGGTAAATTTTCTCTTATAATTTTTTAGTGGTTGTTGCAGTCTCATTTCTATACAAGGAAATATCGATACTATTCGATACATTATTTACGTAATTCAAAAGGAAGCCATTTTGTAATTTGATTAAAACGGATTAAATTATAAAAGAAAACATTTATCTTCTAGAGAAAATATATTCAAGGCTGATGGTTGAAATTCACCTATTCCATACCATTAGCTTTACTTGAAAATATATGTATATATATATATATATATATATATATATTCTATATATGTATAAAGCCTCAGAAACTACCTCCCAAAGGAATTTTAAAAATATTTCTTTAAAGATCTTCTATTACATAGAACGTCAAATTGGACAATTCCAAAATATAGATAGAAATATTTTTAAAATCACATTGCGAAGGAAATTGTAGATCCCATTCACAGAAAATGAGGCATGAAATATAGTGGCGTAGGGCGTACAATGGGGTAGGGCGGGATGGCGAGTGGATTAGTTGTCCCGGGCTGTCCAAAGGGCGGTTAAAAGAGTGGTGGATAAAAAAAAAATATATTAATGATTTTATTTTGAGTAAGCAAACGAAGGCACAACGTTACAAGAAAGGATTCGCACCCTGAGTTGTTGTGCCTTCGTTTGCTACTCAATTCTTTGAATCATCGGGCACTTTAAATTTCCTTTCATGATTTTATTTTATTAATAATTAAATCATTAATGATTTTTATTCAGAATTGATTAAATAAAATATTTAAACAATAAAAAAAAAATAGAAATGCTTATCACTTAAATATCTAATTTGTTAGGGGGCGGCCCTGGGCATCAGAACCCAGCTACGCCACTGACCACACGCCCTGGGCGTCAGAACCCAGCTACGCCACTGATCACACGCCCTGGGCGTCAGAACCCAGCTACGCCACTGATGTAAGATTCTCATCCTCATCTTCCATCCTTAATCCTCTCCCCCCTCCTTTGAGCGGCAGCAGATAAGCGATCATAAAGCTTATTATTGTATCATTAATTTACAAATGATACTTTAAAATAAATATTTTTATTAATTTGAAGATTTCATTCGCTTCTATATCATGCTTTTGTATAAAAGACAATGTTTGGTTAAGAGCGCAGGCCATTCTGATCCTGCTGCCCTTCCTTTTATGTATATAGTGTGTGGTTGAAAAATCTAAAACACTTTGAAGATTCCAAGCCTTATTGAAAAATTTAGTGCATAGATTGACTGAATTTCTTCTACATTATATATACATAATGTAAAAGGAATTATGATTTTTTTACATTAATTTTCAGTATTTGTTGTCGTATCATTTCCAGTAAAGGAAATATAATATTTCTCTATTAAGCCGATTGCCAAAAACATGGAAAAAGACTTCTAGACCTACAATAGGCCTACATGTTAAAGTCGTTAAATGTTAATGAGACCATTTTTTATGCTTCAAACCATTTCAATTTGACCTTCCTCGTACTGCAAGGATGTCTAGTTGGTCTTCTACATAAATGAACAAAATTATCAGACATAACTAACATTCCATTAGGTTTTTACAATCTCCATTTCTCAGGATTTTTCAAACTATTGATTCAGAATATGAATTAAAATTAAGGAGTGTGAAACTTCTATTTAAGTTAAAACAGTGGCATAGCTAGGTTTTTTTTTCGATGCCCGGGCCTACTGATTACGCCCCTGACTATCACACAAATATTTCGATATTTAGGTCAGTCATTTATAGTTTTTTTTTATTATTTTTTTATTTGTCATCTAACAAATATAACATATATTTCATTTATATGTTCTAATTGCCCCCCCCCCCCCCCAGCTACGCCACTGGATTAAAATGACAATTCTATAACTATGAAAATGAAGTTTGAGGAGATTTTTATATTCTCAAGTTTCACTGCTTATCGTAAATATTATGCTCATAGTCAAAATCAAGTTAACTAAAATTTTAAGTTAATTAATACTTAAGATATAGGACTTCCAACACTACGATTAAATTGTCTGACTTCTTACCTGAACCCTGACTTCTGGTAAGTTAACCTTCATGGCTAGTTCTTCTCTGCTGTACACATCCGGATAATGGGATTTCTCGAAGGCTCTTTCCAGTTCGTGCAGTTGATAAGTAGTGAAAGTGGTCCTGTTCCTTCGGTGTTTCTTTTTGGGTCCTTCATCTTGATTGGAAGGGGGCTCTCCATCAGAGGTGGAAGGCGGTGGTGACTTCTCCTCCATTGAAGATGAGGAATGAACGTTGCCGTTTGAACTGTCGTTTTCGTCTAGAAATAAAAGCAAAATTTTACAATTACCTTACACAGGAACAAAACATAAGACCGGCTTGGTGGACTTTGAGGTAAACAGATTATACAAAATACAGTTGACTTATTTTTTTTTCAATTCTTTTTTTTTTTTTTTTTTGGATGAAAACTATTTTAACTTGTCCTTGTCTTAAGTTATCTTTAATTCATTTTTACTTTGTTAAATAAATACTAATAAACAATATTTGCTTTAGTCAATTGTATTTTAATTATTCTATTGAAATAAAAGGGAATTACGCCAGTTTGAACATACCAATCGAGTTTATATAAACGTAAAAATTTTACTTAAAAGCAAAAAGTTATAACGACATTTTCGTGTGAGTGCTTTCATTTTGGAAACATTAATTAAAATTCCTCCACTGCATTTACTGTTTTTACCTATCTTATGAATCGCATTCTGAACGTAAGAAAACAAACTGTCCACAGGTGTAATATACACCCATACAAATTACTTCAACCCGAGATCTTAAGTCACCAACTATCTCTTTGAAATGGGTCCACCATTGCGCTTGAAAAATGTATAGTAAAATGGATTTAACTTGTTTGTTAAAGGCATTAATTGTAATTAATTCTCTTAGTTGAATCTTAATCCAGTAAAATATGTTCTTGTCTATGTTATTTATACTGCAAGATTTCAAACATGTATCCCTATCAAAATGATTTCGCCAGATTGGCCAGTTTCATTCAATCAATACATGCTTACATCTTTAAAAAAATGTAAATTATTCGCACACCGAAGAGGTCATCAGATAGCTTTCGATCAAGGAAAGCTGATTCTTTAATATTTTTAGGAATTTATTTTAATGTTAAGAAGATTGTGATGTGTTTGGATAGCTATTGGCATATTATTAGCTTTTCTGATTGTTGTAGCTTCTGCATCCAGTTTCTTGTTTTGAGCACTATTGTTTTAGTCGATATCATTATCTTTACGATAATAAGTTATCTATCTGCATTTGAAATTTGCTACTAGCGACTATCAATAATTACTTGGCGTTTCAATTCAATAGATCTTCATTGCTCAATGACTTTATATTCAGTCGTGGTAAAAATAAGGAAACTGCAGAGATTATCGCTTCCAATATATGACAATATACTTTATAATGTTAGTTGCTAATGCTAGTTTATTTGTCGAATTAAATACGAAGGCAAACTGGATAAAACATACTGCTGCGGATGGAAGGGACTGAAGCTGTATTGCAGGAAAGCTTAACTTTAACTGCACGGGAATGGCTGGACATTTTTATTTTATGTTCAAATTTTACAGTAATGTCAACTTAACAGTAAAGTTCAATCTGGAAGTACTTCCCTTTTGTGATCAATCGTATATCAATTTTGTTGATTTCATATAATGAGAAAGTAATAAATTTTATCACATTTAAATACCTATAACGATATAAATAAACGATATATCTTGAGAAAAATAGTGACAAGACTTGAAATAATAGGATAATAAATTACAAACATTAGTGGTAATTCAGTGAAATAGTAACGAGACCTTTTATTTATTTATTTATTTTCTTGTCTTTATTGAACTTAGTTAATGCCTTGTATCTGAACGCCAAATTAGCTCAGGGATTATAATTGCTTTAGCTGTGAGTTATCTTGTTTATGTTTTTGGGATCCATCTGTTTTACCATGATTAAAAACCAATGACTATTAGTTTAAGTATTCCTCATTAGCTCTTCAAAATATTAATTGTAGACCACAATTTCTTTAGAATTTAAAAATTTTAACTAGGTATTCACAATTTCTTACGTTCTTGTTTCTTGATCTGAAATATACACATTTTTAATATTTTTATTTTCGTGTTTAATAACTTTCTTCCTTTTAAGTGATTTATAGTGCTATTAATACATTCTTTAATCTCTTGAACGATTAAACTATTTTCTAAAGATTGTATTTAATCAGTTTCCAAGTAAAAAAAATGTAGAATAATAAGTTTCTAAGTCATAGTTATTGTCGTATTATCTGAATAGCAAAATTTCTGAAAAAAAAAAAAAAAGCATTAACCTTTCAATAGCAAGCTTTTCATAAAAATTTATCATGGTTGACAAGTAATTTATATTAAAACTTTTTTTTACGTATCTTGTTACTAATAACATGTAATTAACATGTTTTGTAATGTGCTTATAAGCTTACGTTCATTTTTCATCAAAACATTCTATTAACTACAAGCTATTTCGTTTAGCTTTTTTTGTTGATTTCTATGTCTGATTATTTCATTAAAGCCTTGTAAAATAAAATTTAATGAAATTTGTCAGAAAACAGTGAACTATTAAGTTTCGAACTGGTACCCTCCAACGTATTCAGTTTTTAAAGAAAAAAGTTTTACGAAGGCCCAATTTACAACTGTCTAAAAACCTTTCAATTTTAAAAGGACTCGAAGCATAGTCCTATACATTAAAATTAAATATCAAAGAAATATAACCATACCAGATACTTCCGAAATCATTCATCCTCAGAAAGCTGCCAAGCAGTTCAGAGGCAGTAGAAACTTTGCTAAGATGCCTGCACACAATATCGAGAAAGTACTGCATGTATTATATTAAATACATTTTTACTTTACGAACTTTCTTTGATATTAAAATTATTAAAATTGCCTATATATCAAGCTTCTTTTAAATCTTGAAAGCTTAATATATAGGCCATAAGGTGCAGTCACAAAAGATAGATCGTATCTGTCACTTGCTCAATTAGGAAAAGTTGATTTTCTTTCTTTTTGTTATCTTTGAAAGCTTTGGTTTAATGATATATCATCCAATAGGCTAACTGTTTTCAAAAAAAGTCATTTATCGTTATTTTAAAATAAATTTTTAATGTTAGATTGTTCTTTTATAAACTAATAGTTATAAGTTATTTTATAATTTTTATATTTCTTATTTTTATTTTTTGCAGACAAATTATTAAATATTATATTTTAATTTAAAATACATATTTCTGCATTTTGAATACATCGTTTTTGGATTTATTTTTTTTTAGCTTTTTTATTGTGATTTTTTATTTTATCTTTCTCTTTTATCATTTTCATCCGTTGTCCACTTTGTATCCGAAGGAATCGCAAAGGATAAAGTTGGAAGATTGGGGAGATGTTGTGGACGATGAAAGATCGCCCCCGCCTCGAGGAGAGTGATTTACAATGACCCTGATTAATGAGAACGCAGGATCAGAGTAATAATGGAGCGTTCGCTGCGTTCCTTGGGTCGCACGTGGCAGTTCCCACGGTTTCACAGCAACCGCCCCCGTCCGGGATTACGGCCGGGGGAAGCTTTATTTACGTGCTCGACTCGACCTGGTCCGTAGCGAAAAATAAACAAAGAGCTATAAAACTAATAGCCGCATTGCTAAGACCTGCAAACCTTGCTTCTGCATCATTTGCAACGGCGCTATTAGGGGAATTTATGCAAATTTCGGTTAACCTAATAGAGTCGTGGAAGAGCATCGCGGCAGTAATGAGTGTGAACCATGCTGCATTTGTCTCACGATGCCCAGGTGTCCCGTCTTGCATCTCTCTTGCCAGAAAGGAAAAGGCTTAAACGCGGTAGAGAAAAGGAAGCGTCTTTGCCCATAATCACCACCTACATTAACACCGCGTCTTTTGAGGGTTTAGCTTTTAATACAGAAAACAGATAAAATGTTGAAATTATATTCTAACTACATCTACCTTTTGACATCGTCAATGCTTTCATTACGAATAATAATGGGCGCCGCTAAATACCTTTTATCTTCAAAACAATCCCATCTACACAATGGCTAAATATAGAATTATAAAGATTTGAGATTCAGAGCGCACTAATCGCCTAAAGACTGCTACAATCACTTTGCAAATGCAGCTGCCGCAAAAATAATTAAGTTTTCGGCATAAATTTCGAAATTATAATAGCATTATATAAGAATGTTAATTTTTTCAGCTATAAATCTAAAAGACGTGCACAGGAGATATATAAATTAACAGGTATTGAAAAAAATTAATGTACAACTTAATTAAAAGCCATAGAATTGAAAGAATAGCAATCTTTTATATTACGCTAGATATTCTAGATAAATGATGACCTAAATAAGGCCTATTATGAAAACCTACTATGAAATACACACTAGACTATGTGTTTGGCTGTAATGTCCAGTGACTTCTCTGCTGAGGCCAGAGAATTTAATCTCAAGAGAAGTTTACTTAAAGGATTGGTAGAGGCTAGAACCCCCCCCCCCCTTCCAATGCATCCGAAAATGGAAGAAATCTAGGATATTGGACCTGGTTTTTTTAGTTGAAAAGTTCATAGGTACGTCTGTAAACTCCCCCTCCCATCCAAGAAAGGACACAAAGTTTTTTTTTTTTTGGTTGAATGAATACGACGACTGAAAACTCTTCCCATTCCAAGTCCTGGATACTCCTCTGGCTTCTATAAATAAATGTATGCTTAAATCAGTGGCGTATATAGAATATATTTTCGGGGGGGGGGG
>JAFIDM010009631.1:155486285-155498961 GCA_023159025.1 Thereuonema tuberculata
CCCATCCCCCCCTCCTGTCGGAAATTCCATTCTATTGTCCCCCTTTGCCGGAAATTCCATTCGTCTCCAAGACCATCTGCCTTCTGCCTTTCTATTGGCTACTTTCTGTCCGATTCAGAAGCGTTGGCTTTACCGAAATGTAGAACATTCATTTATGCCTTGGAGCCAACTAAACGAAAACGCGTTTTGTTAACAGTGGAACAGAAGTTCCAAATTGTGAGCAGAATTGAAGCAGGTGAAACTTCTAAATTAAGCAATTCCGATACTTTTAAATGTTTTGCTAAAGGACAAACTAACTCTGATTCTACAGAACTTTTGCTACTGAAACAACTTCGGGACAGAGCGGCTAAACGACGTCAGTCATGCTTACGGCAGAGCAAACTTCCGTTTAAGCCAATGTAAAGTATGTATCGTATGTCATATAAACATTTACATTGCATTTTCTGACTTGGGTGACATCTATTGAACAAATTTATTGTTTATAATTACAGTAATATAATTAAAAACATCACATTTAGTTATTTTGTACATGTGTACATATTTAAAATCCAGTATTAAAATTTTTGCAGTCTCCTGACGGCCATTTTTAAGTGCTCTCTTTTATCCGAAATTTTCGATTTACCGACGGAGGTCCGGTCCCGACCACTTCGGTTAATCGAGGTTCTACTGTAGTTTGGAGTTTGAGGCCAAACACCTCCTCTGTTTCTGAACCAGACTTTAGTGTGGCTATCAGCATTCCTAGCAAAGATTGATCTGCAGTTAAGCTACCTTAACAGTAATAACTTAGCGGAATCGTAAAGTGTCTTTAACTATTAAGTTTGACTAGCAAATCTTTTTTTGAAAATTAAAAAATGCATAATCTTAATTCCGTTACTTTGAAAATGATTCGTTATCAGAAACTGATCAAAAAATTCTTGGAGAGATGGTAAGAAAATTATCAAAGGTGGGGTTAGGGGGTGGGAAATTTAAATAGGCGAACTTGAAATCTTGAAAGTACAAGAAATATCGGTATGAGTAGGTCTGAAACTTCACGAAATATAGGAAAGTTTCATATTACTGCGATTTCCCAATTAGTGTATTTTGAAAATACAATTGTGATGATGGGAATTGCGATCTCCATTTCAGCCGATGCCGATGATTATTTATATCTGAAATTCCCATGAAATCCACACACACCTCCAATTATTGAACAAATCCATCGATCGAAGTCAAGCCAATCATTATTTGCCATATGACAAACCTTTTGACTTTGAAACACTAATTAATTTTGAGTCGTATATAATAACAAGAAATTTACCAGATTAACCAAGTAAATTAATTATGTAAATTAAACCAAGAAGATTAAACATTCAATTTTTTTTTACTTTTTTTGTTTATCAACTTCCTAGAAAAGTGAGGCTAATAAGAAGGAAATGTGATATGCATATTTATGAATAAGAAAGTTCGTCTTTACATTTTTTTTTCCTTTTGGTAAATTCAATATGGCGGCGAGATGAACTCGTAATACCACCCATCTTATGTGAATAATTTCTAACAACTTCGCAGAATTTTTAAACTCATTAAAGTTTTGTCTGAAACATTTCTCTTAAAATTAAAAGAACGGCGACCCTCTCGAAGTTAGCTCAATTCAAATTATGTAAAAATTAAAAAAAATTATGTAAAAATTAAAATAAACAGATTTCAAACTAAACAAATTTCAAAATAATAATAATAATAATAATAATAATTTTAAAGTATTTTTATGCTTCAAGAAATTAAAACTCTTGTTTCTTTATCAGTTGAAAACCTTGATCAAAACAAGATTCATTAAAAACAAAAATAAAAGAATAAATAAAAATATAATAACTAAGATGAATTCTATTCAAATAAAAGCACAGAAGGAAATCACTGTCAAGCATTCAATTTCGTGCATCACCTCTGCATTAACTTTATAACAGCAATTAATGCGCTTATACTAAGATATGAATATAAATCTACAGTATAGCTTTTCTTTTACTAGCCTCTCTTAATTTTCTGCTCTTTATTCATATATTGAATGCAGCCAAATTATTTACGCCAATTCTTCTTTCCCTTAGCATTAGCTGTGCTGTAATTGTATGTTTATGATTGAAAAAAAAAATAAAATAGTAATTTACATATTAAATGAAGAAAAGCAAATCGACATCATTTTATCCTTCAAATGTGCAGGTATTTACATACT
The DNA here is from genome assembly GCA_023159025.1 of Thereuonema tuberculata. Classification (NCBI taxonomy): domain Eukaryota; kingdom Metazoa; phylum Arthropoda; class Chilopoda; order Scutigeromorpha; family Scutigeridae; genus Thereuonema; species Thereuonema tuberculata. The sequence goes on from JAFIDM010009631.1 coordinate 155,488,486, forward strand.
GTAATCTTCGAAATGGGATAATTTTTATGAAAGTTATTTACAATTAGTGGTTTCCTGCAGACGAAATGGGATATGAAGATAGAAAAGAGTATTCCTTGTAGAAATAAGTTTGATTTCCGTGATACGGGCATTTCAAGAGGAAGAAAAGATCAACAAAACTCCCACGGAGCTAGCCAAGCAGGATAGGGACGGAAGATTGTGTGGAGTAGGCGAAGCCTTCATAGTAGTAGAACTAGGTATTTTTTGCTTTGTAAATCTGTTACATAACAAATTATTATAATTAAAATATAGTTTATCTAAATGTTCCTTGAAAATAGAAATTATAATAAAACATTAAAATTCATTTAATTATTATTAATGTCGTCGATTACTTATTATGGAACAGTATATGGCACTGGGTCCATCACCTGGTACCACAAGTCCAGGCTATTTCTTTATCCTGAATATACAAGGAGGTAATACTGGTTACGGATATATCTTTGATTCTAATCTACAATGTTGATGATTAGTAACTTCAAAATAGGAATATATTTTTCCGAATTAGGATTGAATATCAACCACTCACTGCAAAGTGCTTTTTTAGTTCTATTCCCTTGAATCCTTATTTGCTGAAAATTCGCAAAATTTCAAAATTCGGAAAGGCTACTTTTAATGGAACTGACTTCATAAATGTATTGCAGCTTTATTTTTCATTTTACTACATGAAAATTTCTTTCAAAAATAAACAAGCGAGGAAAATGGAGGTTGAGAAAAACTAAAACTTTCTTCCAATTTCGTTTAAAATCAGAATTGGAAACTTTTAGATTTATTTTTAATTTCGGTCTTGTTTATTTCCACGAATATGTTTATCAAGCTACTACAGCAACTTCGAACTTTGTTTTTAATATTCAGGAATGAGAGTCTTCGATTGTTCCAATTGGCCAAATGCTATTTTGGAATGAAGCACCGTTGCTCCCTGAGAAGATTTGAAAATAAATTACTTGAAACTAAGGAGAAAAAAAAATCAATTGGCTCGCAGTGAGCTCAGTGCATTGAAAGCCAGGGAAAAGAAATCCCTGACTGATCACATGACGAAGCGAAATTTGAAGTCAATATATTGGATGCTACTTGGGAGTTTTTATTGTTGATAATAAGAGAAACAGGATTTAATAATGGCGATCAATCGAATCAATTAAGCTACAATGTCTCTGAGATTTCAATAGTCCTTCTTATTGAGTTCATTTTTTAAATAAATAGAATGTGAAGAATAAACAGAATGAATTTAATAAAAAAGGTCAATGGAAAGGAGGAGAATTATTTGAGTTCGATATTTAAAATGAAATGTTCTCTTTTTCCAAGACAAAGAAGACTTTTTGAGCAATTTCCTTATGTAAACTCAACGTAAATGTTGTTTCAGCAACTGAATTAGAAAAAGAACATACTTAACATTAAATTCAAAAAGCACTAGAGGGCGCTCGAGTAGAACAAAAGAGAATCAATAAGAACTACACTTCATCCTTTCATGATTGAATTTCAAACATTGTTTTCCCCTTTTTTTTTTTTTTTTTTTTTTTTCTTTAAGAGAGCAATTCTTTCGTCTTGGGATTTACAAAGAATTTATTCAAGTAAATTTCTTTATGTAGACTTTGCATTCAAATAGAACGTACAATTAATTTTGCAATAGGGATTGAATTTGGCAAAAGAAAAAAAAAAAGAAAGAAAAAGAAAAAAAAGATATATATTCCTTTGATTCGGATATTTCTAAGAGAAAGAGCTTTAGATTCCAATTTTTTCTATAAAATAACATTTTTAAAGCTTAGGCCTATATACATAAGATGCGTTTTAATTTTATGTAGACTAGTTATATATAATTATAATTGCACAATTTACAAATTTTATTTGAATAATTATATTTTTCCTTGCTTGACATACAAATGGAACTACAAAGTTTCTTCTCTGATAAATATACGAATTAGAAGTAACTTTTTTTTTTTTTTTTCGCTAAATTCATTCTCATTATAAAAGAATATTATCTATGTATAAGCCTAATATGAAAGCCTACAATTTTGAAAACATTGAATAAAATACAAACGAAACAATATAAAAAGGCTCTGTTCATAATTTTACTTCTACTTAAATTTATAAATTATTAATTAATTACCTTGCTTTTAATTAATAGCAAGTAGAGTTGGAATGGCAACTTTTGAATGCTTCGATGGTAAGATTCAAAATTGGCTGTTCAAATAGATACAGCAAACTTTTTGACTTCTCTTTATAGTTATAATGGATAATTTTCTCAATACAAGGAAGTTTGCTTTCTGATGATTTTTTTTTTAAGATAATCAATCTTTCTATGTTTATAAATTTCTATGTGACAGCAAATGAGCGAAGGTTTTGTAGAAATGAATAGGCTAAACTTCGTATATTTACTAAGTCTATTCATTCATATTAAAAAAAAAAAAAAAAACACAAATTTTCCGACTTGTCCGTTTTCATTATCGCAAATTTAAAACCTTTGAATTACAAAATAATGAAAGGAGACCTAATTGATAAATTCTTATTTTTATGTGTAATATATTTAATCGTGGCAATTGGGTTTTTAAAAATATCGAGGATCTGCCTGTCTTTTTAAAATAGCAAGTTACAGCTTTTCCTGAATGGGAAGTTATTACTTACCATTTAACAAATGGAAGTGTAAATAATAAATACCATAGCGCTTTAATGAAACTCCATTCGCACCAAATGATGCAGAAAATAGAATCACTATTGTTATTTGATAACTAAGGATTGATTAAGGTTCGACCCTTAACAATAGTTACACTCCAGTAGCCTTTTGTATAGATCCGAGAAGTTACAAATGGTCATGAATAGCCGGAAGCAAGAGGAGAGTAGGGAACAAGCATAGGAAAGAAAGGACGCATTAATGCCAGTCCGGGGATTCGAACCTAGATTCAGGCATTTCAGAGGAATTGGTAATCCACTGCCTAACCGCGCGGCTATTCCTGAACGGCTTAATAACAACTATGCTACACTTTAAATGTGTAAAAGTCTACCATAAATTAATTAGGTTCCTTACTATTCGACAGTCTTTCGTGAAAAATTTAAGCTAATTCTAACCTGTAGTTTTCTGAGAAAACAATATTACACATGGTTTTAAAACTTCTTGCAAACTAGTTTTTACCCTTACTGCCAATTTCACTAATGCTAAGTATTGTGTTCTGAAACGGGTACCCAAGATATCAAATCTTTGAAAACTGTGGATGATAAAGCAATATTTTTACAAAACTTTACTCAGTACGATTCATGAAAGTGATAAATGTTTTTCCTCAATATTCTTATGCTCACTGTTGCTGTAAATCAAATAAGTATTCGCAAATCTTTACTTAACTCAAAAAAGAAGTTTTACTAACTTAAAATTCTGAATATTTGGAGAATTGGCCTTATATATGTATATCTTTTGATAACAGTACTTAATTATTAAGACTTGTGATTAGTAATTTTTGGCATTAAGATCCCAATTCGTAGATCCGATAAGATTCATCTTTTACTAAAGTTTCTCCTTTCTAAAATTAGTTTTTTTATTATTATTTACCCTTTTTTTCCAAATTAAAGACAAAACATTTTAGCAGTTTTTAGCCTCCGAGATCTTTATTTAAAGGCCCAATATGTATTAAAATAGAATCTGCTTTTTGGTAACCGAAGCCTCGACAACTACAAATTCAGTTTCCTATCATAAGTAATTTCAGATACGTTAATTTAGACAAACAGACGGACGGTCGAACGTATATTTGCATTGCAAATTAAAAGTGCTTCAAGTTGTTGTTTTTCGGTTTATTATTTGTTTATTTTACTCTTATCCTTTTTTACTTTCCATTGTTAAATTACAGAGTTTAGAAGAACAAATCTGTTACATCAATTGAATGAGTGAGTTGAAAAAGGTACATATTCCACAAAATTGACAAACTAAACTGAGATATATTTTCATAGTTTTATGCTATAAAAAGTTATATATCTATATATTTACAAAGTACAATGACTTCACTTCACTTAAAAAGTATAAATTGATAATAGAAAATTTTTTGGTAAAAAAATTAGTTTTCTTAAAAAACAGTTTTTTTTTTTTTAGTTTTCCAAAAGTTTACATTTGTGGAATATGTACCTTTTTCAACTCACCCATTCAATTATATTCTACACTTATTAGAGTATCGACGTGAAGTATATTCTTAAATATTATATTCCTTTAAATGTACTGATAAAAAGTTTACAAGTGCTTTTTGTTGGCCGGAATTGATAAAAAAATAATAACGGACCAAAACAAAACTCAAATAAGAGGGAAATTTCAAAATTTTAAGTCGCGTTGTATCAATTATTCTATAACTAGCAAACCTGTGATCACGTGATCTAGGATTCTGAGAATTCTCACCTTCCACGAAAGCATCTCGGAGAACGTATGTATGATCGAAAGTCACGTAATATCCAGTTTTGACACCTAGATAAAAATGAAATGTAGTCATCAGTAGTACATCTAACATTTGACACCTTATTTGTATTTCTATTTCTTATGGTTTCGGAGAGATAGAAAAGTTGAATTTTTTCTGGCCCCTATTAATATATATATATTAATTTTTTTTGTTTGTTGAGATTTTTATCTTTTGTTCATTGTCGATTAATTAATGTAGTCACTGTACAGTAGCATTTGAAATATATTAAAATATTTAATAGCATTGAGACGACAGATGGAAGATACTATATGATATACGAATCACAATGCACATACAATAATCTAAGAGAATATTTTAGATAACTTTAAAAATACTTTAGATTAACAACAGAAACAATTCCTTATTTAAGAAAATACTAAGGCCTTAACTATTTTTAGAGACATTTTAGTGCATTGCTGTGATTGTAATTTTAAAACGAAAATGATTTTCCACGGTCTCTGCTTTCCTCAGTTTTAATTTGCATTTACACAATATAAATTACACTGTAAAACCAATCTATTATATTCTGGTGGATTTCAAGAGAATTCACTTTATAAATATTTCTTTTGCACATTCATTTAGGAACTGTCGAATGGCCATATTACTCAAGAATCGGTAGGAATTTTTTTTTCTTTCACTGATTTATCGGATTGTGCTGCTATCTAATTAAATTGGCTCTCATAAATAACAAGAGGAATCGCAGGCAAAGGGTTTCCGCTTTATGGAAGGCTTGCGTGTAGGTGGCGAATCACAGTGGTGTAATTGGTATCAAGTCGTATGGTTTGAGGGGGGAGAGGGAAGGACGTGAAAGGTAATTGAGAGCACGTCCACGTAACTTCCACTTTAGAGACGGGTAATTTGAATTATTTCATCGTTCCATTCTCATTTATTATCCGTTGCGTGCGCCTCTCTAATTCTGCTTATTCCTGCGCAGCGTTCATGATCCGGGTGATTAGGATGACATGATCCTAAAAGATCCAATAAAACGGAGGGACTGTTTGACATGCACACAGATTGCGAATCAAGCAAGGATAGACAATTATCAAGCGGATATTGCGGCATTCATCTCCCCCCCTCCTCCGCTCTACTGTTCGCGAATTTTCCATTCATTAAAAAATTCATCAGAAATAATGGGCAGAAAACTCGAAATGTAAGCTATAACTCATTACCAGAGATGTTTATATTTTTTTCATCTGATTAAAGATGAAATTAAGGTCAATTACGATTTTTATAAAAGCAGAAAACAATTATGTATTAATTCAGCAAATAAAAGCTCTTTCCAAATAGAAATGCCCAATTAGCTTAAGGGTTGGCAGCACGAAATATGATCATACTTCATGAAACATTATGACAGAAAAAAAAAAAAAAAGAAGATTTATTAACGAAGGATTTTTTTTTTCTTTGCAAAAAAAAGTAAATAAACAAAGCGAATTGAAAAAAAAAATCCGTCTAACAATAAGGGTTTTAATAGTATGTTTGATTTTTAAAACCACACCAAAGCAATCTTATTCTTGTCATAATTATAAGGTCATTATAGTAACAACTGAAAGGAAAATATGGCGTTATCACGTGGAAAAATGAAAAGCATTCCAGTATTTCTCAAATTTGATTTGTTTATCGAGTTGATTTTACTTTCAATCTTTCTGCGTGCTTAGGAAAGCTTGCAAAAACAACAAAATGAACTCTGAATCTCAAACAGCGAACTCAAACATGCATTGTTATCAACTGTTAGCAGCTCTATGATCTGATTAAATCTGGTGTATAGCAGTTTTTGAAATGTATCAATGAATATATATATATTAAAACTTATCCATATGCACCTATTATTCAGGTATTCAATGGTTCCTGGATTCCAGATATCAATATTTGCAAATGAATTATTGGTGATTGAACCTTATACTGTAGTAGCAGGGTCTACATAGGACATCCAAATATGCAGAAAAAATAATGTCCTTCAAAAAAATCGAGAAATTCTGAGATGCCTTCAGAGAAGGTAAGTCATATGCCAGTTTTTCAGTGAATGCCATCTGCTCTGTTCATTATATCCGATAGAAAGTAGTTGAAATAACTCCTTCCCCTCCCCCCCCCTTTTGAAGTGATAGACAAGGACATCTAGAATTGGAACTTTATTTAATCAGGGTACTTTCTGAAAGGTTTTTCATACTGTGATTTATGAAATTTTATTGAATATATGATTATATATGTTAGTCGCACTTTGAGAGATTAAATATCCAAAGAAATTCAAAGAAATGATAACATCAGGAAACAATACAAATTGTAAAAGTGCAAAAAGCTATTTGTATATTTTCAGGTTCCCTTATTACTGAATAAATATATTCAGGGATAAATTTTAACCTAATAATTATTTTATCTCAAATTATTTGTATAGTAGAATATAATCATGTCTTAAAAGAAATTTGCTTTACAGCCATAACTAGTAGCAATCGATGAAAATTTTCCTTTATATACATTCATTGGATAAATATCAAGATTAAAAACTTATAAGCTTAAGAAAAACTGCTTAGAAATCGGTGACAAAACGTTAAAATTTTGTAACTTTTCACGTAGTAGGCCTACTTGGGAATGATCCCATGCTAAGACAGTATTACTGACTACTTGGTTTACAGTTTTTCTTTTGTTTTTCTTATTACTTGATACCGTACTCTTGATTTGATTTTGTTTAATTTTTTTTTTTTTTAAGATACGCGATCTTATTATTTATCTAACATTTATTGTAATAACATAGTAAGTACTAAAAAAAATACGAAAAAAGATATGATTTATAAGTTCTTCCTAAGCTCTTCCTTGTTCAGATCTAATCTTTAGTGATATTAAAATAATTAGAAACGTTTCATTTTCAGAATCTAAACCTGTTTGTTCATTGATCAGTTGATTGTGCAAATTGATTACATAAAAAAAAAATTAAAAAAAATATTAAAAAGTTAATTTTGGTTTTACTGTGCATTCGATTAATCTCATTACATTATCAGGCTTCTTATATATTTTATGAAAATTAATTTTTATAAAATAGTTTAGTATCCTTCGTGACTAAAATTAACTTAATATTGATAAGAGATAAACCAACAAACATCTGTAAATGCCTATCGTGTTTCTATGTATTAAAGGTTGATGTTTAGACTCCAGAAGCCCTCGAGCAATAGTCCGTTCCAATCCCAAGATGCTTTTGAGGTGGTTCCGTGACCAATTGGTCCAGGAGCCAATGTGTCAAAATAGCTTAAGTTCCTTAATCTTGGTAGAAGCTGAGCATTCGAACTGACACTTGCCGAAGGCATTACAAGACTCAGCGCCTCGTTAGTGCGAAGTGGCCATTGCTCTCATTCGGCTTCGATACAGAGGGGTTGCGGACAGTCCATCTAACGAGGGGAAATCCAATCGTCCGAGAAAGTGTTCGAGGATCTCCACCAGGTGTCGTCGGGTCGTTTACGCTCCTCACCGACACTTCCGGTGAGAGAATGGGTCGGGTCTAATCCAATCGGTAATTGTCGCTGCCGACACTGTCGTATCTTTCCATCCCCTCTCTTTCATGTGGATGAAATGGCACTGGACGATCCTCTAAGCTTCTTTACGAAGGTCAATCGGATGAAAAACTCACTACACCAGATATTTTTTGACATGTTCATCTTTCAAAACGAACTTGTCTGTTCTCAGCAATGTTAGAGAAGAGATGAACAACGCGTATTTCTAGACATACTGGTTGGAAGGAGCTCTTTTCTTAAGAACTGACAACGGAACTTGATGTAAACAAATTTTAAAGACTATTTAAGGAAATATCACTAACTAAACATTTATATTTGAAATTTGTTGTGTCTGTACAGTATTCACTGAATTGCTAAAGGATATTTTTTTAACTTCATACAGTAAATTAACACATTAATTGGTTCTAGAAACACAATGTAAGTTAGTGTAGGACAACATTATAATCCTCTGTCTAGAATTTGCTGTAGTTCAGTGCATTCTATTTTGAACTATCGTGTCCAAAATATTAGACATACAAACACTGCATCATCCATTTCCTCTTAGTACAGTATTTTTACACATTTATCTTAGGAAAATAAGGATTTTGAACTGTTCACCCAAGAAGAGTCAAAAGTTTCAATCTTCTCAGCATTCCAAAAAGACTTATCGAGGTTATTATTACCTTTCGTCAGCTGGAACACTTCAAAAGATTTCAAACTTCTCCATATCATCATTTAATTATGTTAATTCCTTCTTGATTTGGTTATTTCAAAAATACTTTATTGTTCACTTTCACTATATAACTTCTATCGAATTAACGTAGAGCAAATTAGAAATCTATTTTTTTTTTTCTTTAATAATAAATGAATTCCTTACACTAGAAGCAACGAGAGTTTCAGATCTTTTAAGCATCCCAAAACACATTGGTTTCGAAATATATCACTCGTCAGATGAGATAACTTAAAAGAAGCAAAACTTTGTCCCTGATGTCAATGTTAATAATCTTTTCGATCTTTCTTCGCATGATAAATTACCAAATTAATTCACCATCTACCTCGTTTCAACTTCCTTTACCAACTTACCTTATGCTAAATTAGGAATATTTTTTACTGCCCTCCTTACTCTGGAAGCGACAGAAATTTGAAATCTTTTAAAGAATCCCAGAAAGGACTGTTTTGTGGCATGACTTAGTCATCTGGAAGAGCTCAAAAGATTTTCAGTTCTCTCCCAATGTCATTATTGGCTTGTTGGTAATCTTCACATGATTATTACCAAATTAATTAATCATGTGCTACCTTTATATATTTCTTGCAACCAATAATCAAAGAATTTTTTTTTACTACACTTGGCATTCTAGAAGCATCAAAGAGTTCCAAATCTTTTAAGCATCCTAGGACAAAGCTATTTCGTGATTTTGAACTTTTGCCTGGTGGAATACCTCAAAGATTTGAAACTATATCCTGGATGCCATTATTGACTACATTTGGCAAACTTACATTTCATTGTATGATTATTACCAAATTAATTTTATCATTCACTTTTATAATTTTTTTCCAGTTATCTTATGGTAAATTAAGATTCTGATTACTCTTCTAATCCTAGAAGTGTCAGCAGTTATCAAATCTTTCAAGTACGGTATCTGTTTTGAGGTAACACCTCTCGACTTCTAAGATAGCTCAAAAGATTTGAAACTTTCTGTATTTATGATTAAGGAACTTTCTGTATTTTTTATTATGACGATATTTATAATATTCGATAATTACATAATTCCAATTTACTTTTATAATTTCATTCATTATTATCTTTCTGTCCAGCTACCTTCGGCTTAATTAGGTATTTTACTACGCTTCAACCTTAGAAGCGTCAAGAATTTCAAATTTTTTAAGCATGCCAGGACAGAGCTGTTTCGTCAACTCGAACAGCTCAAAGATTTGAAACTTTCTTCCAGAGGTCATTATTGCTTAAATTACTACCTTCCAGGTCGTAATTTTATATGATAATTATCAAATTATTTCATCATACGTCACCTCTTTATAATTCCTTCGTACATTTGCATTAGGGTAAATTAAAAAGTTTTTACTACGCTTCATATTTTAGAAGCGTGTAAAAATGATTTCATGTTTTTTTGAGAATTATACGGCAAATCTGTTTTGAGACACCACCTCTCGTTTAGATGGCAAATTTCAAAACATTTCAATACTGTATTTTGCTTCAGAATATTTAATTCTTAAAGATGATTTTGGCTTTAAGATGAATGGAAAATCAAATTTGATTTTTGTATCATCTCTTTAATGCCTTCAATGTATTAGAATCTCCAACTTTTCACTAAATTATAGAGAAAAAAAAAAAAGCAATAAATACTTAATATTTTTTTAATATTTTTATACTGAACTTGTATCATTTACTATAAAATGCTGAAATCACATTAAAATCCATGTATTATCAACAAAAGATTCCTGATAATTATGTTATCAGAAGATTAAAATTTGGAATGGAATGAAATGCAAAAAAAAAAAAAAAATGCTTCCTTAACTTCTTT
>JAFIDM010009631.1:155510434-155529083 GCA_023159025.1 Thereuonema tuberculata
TTTTTTTTGTAAAAAAAAAATCAATAGGCCTATCTAATTATATTTAAATAAAATAATTAAACTCAAAAAAATTGAAATTTGATCTACTTAATTGGATTACTTTTTATATTATGCTCACAAAATTTTATCACAGGCTAACAAACAATCGAACGAACTGATAAACACAAACATACGAAAATCGAATTTATCGTATCTTCTTTAAACTTTCTCGTCCATTAATATCCATTAATATGAAGAAAGTGAATAATAATAATAATAATAATAATAATAATAATAATAATAATAATAACAATAAATTATTGCTAGTTGTTTGCTCTGTAGATTGCTTTAGAAGAATACCAGCATGGAGAATGTCGGTCAATTAAAAATTAATTTAGAAAAATTAAATTAGAAGTTTAAAAGCCGTAGAAAAGATTGCCTAATTTCTTGAACTGTTTTAGAAAATACTAGCAAAAAGATTGGATAGCATGCTATATAATTTGCAACCTGGCTTATTATATCTTATCAAAAATTAAAACTTTTAAATTTTATGTTCTATGCTTTAGGCGTAAGTCAATTAGTACCGAAGCGAATTGTGTTTTCATATTTTCATCTTTTTGTGGTTCTATTTTTTAAAATTTTTGGTAGTTGGACAGTTTTCAACATCTCACGAAAGAAAACCATGAACCGTTCTTAAAAGAGGCAGACCAATATTGCCTCAGTTTAATTATTTGGAACATCCTACATGGAAGCCAATCCTTTTTAACTCCATTGTCCTTCTCACTTATTACCGTTTTATACAATTTGATCGAATTTCATATTTCGCTGAAAAAAAAAAACTACGTTAAGAAGTTATATGCAAATAAAACAGTACTGGTAAATTAATAATAAAAAGCTTTTTATAAATTTCATTCCAAATTAACTTTTATAACTCCAGAATTCCATCATTCCATACTTCCCTTTCGGCATTTTAAAAGAACGTTCTTAATGGTCATTGTCTTTTTTGATAATATTGAGGTATCAATAACTCCAAATTTAAAAAAAACTATAGTTTTTGTACAAATCAAACCTTTTTTTTTTTAATTAAAACTAAAAAGTTGTCATTTTTGTTAAGTTAAAAAGAATTTCCGTTTTGGCTATCTTCCATTAAGAAAAAAGAAGCTAAATATTATTTTAGTCTATATTCAATAATGTCGCAAGCTTTATACCGAAATTTAATTATTTTCAAAGCATTGCTTTTTTTTTTTTTAATTTTGGAATAGTACGGCCACATTGATTGACGTCACTCATCAAACCATTCCGAAAAGTATGATAGCTACTTCAAAAAAAAAAAAATTCTTTTATTTGCTTCGTGATTTGAAACTTCAGCTATGTTAGGTTTACTTTTATCTAACCGAAATCAAAATGTCTTAGTGATAATATTCATCTGTGATTATCGTAGTTACATAGAGCCTAATTAGATCAGCCATCTTTGCTTAAATCAACAGCGGTGGCATTCCTATCTGAAATCCTAATTTTTTGAATCATAAATTAATGGAAAAAATAAATATATTCTACTCACAAGGTATATAAGATGGAAATTGGTCTAGCATCGATAATGCTATCTTGTATACAGGAACTTTAAACTTCAATTGATAACTCATGATGCTTCTAGTCCGCAGGCTGTCCGCTACCCAAATGTCTTTTCCACCGCCTTTGTAAACTGCTATTCTATTCGAAAATGGGATGCAGTTTGTAATTTGATATCTCGGGCTTCATTGTTTGATGTTAGGTTTTAATGATTACTGCTTACTATTGTTCAGTTTGATTATTTACGTAACTGAGCTTTAGTTCACTAATTCTACGATAGATGTAGGCCTAAAAAACATTAAATCTTCCCTAACATTGACGCTTCTATGTTCATTACATTGATATTTATCAGAAAAAAGATTAATGAAAGTCGAATGAAATGGTAAATATTAATCCACAACCGAAATTTATTAAATATATAACGCCTGAGAAAGCGACTTAACTAGTGCTTTGATTTTAAAGCATTGAAAAAAAAACTAAAATTGATAGACTTATAAGAACCATTGAAAGAGGCTTGTTTTTTTTTTTTGTTTTATCTATGCAGATGATACAAAGCTCCAGGACTTCAAGAAAAATTGGCATTTGGAAGGTATGTGATCCTATTTCTTTAACTATTGAAGGCATGATTATTAAAGTAGTCAAATGTCCAGATTACTCTTTACGTTCTGAAATCTTGATGGAGCCTTCCTTTAGCATTTGGCTATTTTATCTAGTTTCACTTTTCAGTAAACACGTTCTGGGATATGTGCGAGTGAATTATAACAGCTAGTGGATGGTAATTGACAATAAGGTATTGAGACAGGCGCCGTTATTTACGAATGAACTTATTTTTAAATCCACAAACCCTACACTGTCCCTAGGGAATGTAATGTAAAACTTAGCCAATATGTATCAGAAGGTTCCATTTCAAATGCGGATTTTCGCTTTTTCAATTATTTCAGTAAAATATTATTTTCATTTGGTAGGACAACCAAAACCATATTAACAGATATTAGATAATGTCAATGAGCCACTACTGTCAATGTTACAATTTATATGATAATATCATTATTTTAAGTTGTAAACTTTCCTCCTGATGTCAAACCGATGTTTAGAGAATCCCACCATCTTATAAGGGTGAGCAGTAACAGATATTTGATCACTTTGAAACGTTATTTAATATGAACTAAAGAATATCACAGCAGGGAACTTATTTCGATAGGCCTTTAGAATATTAAACTTATTTAGAATAGTAAACTTCGCCTTGATGATGAAAACACTAAACAAGCTATAAAGTGAGCATAAAGTCGATGCTGAAACTGATTGATATTAAAAACTAAATACAGTAAACTTCCGATTATCCGCAGAATTGGGTGGCGCGGCAACCGCGGATAAGCGAATTTCGCGGATAATCCGAAAAAGGACGAAAAATCAACACAAAAATGCTTTTAACATGTTTTATTTACATTAAAATGGCAGTACATACATTATAAACAATTATTTTATTTTACTTTATTTTCTTACTTTTTAACAAAAAAAAAAAAAAAAAAAAAATCGGTTAATTGTCTTTGTTTCTTCGTGTCGAAACACGAAAAACCCCCACTTGGACGTATCTAAATGTGCCTTTTATTGTTTACCTTATCCTAGATATAATTTTTTTTTGTTAACTCCGTATTTTATTGTACAGTAAAAAAAAAAATGGAAACAGGAGAGGTCCGCGGATAATCGGTAGTTTACTATATTTATATCTAATAATTTCATTCAAAAATTAACTCAACTGAACCCCATTTACATGTTTCTCCCCCTTAAATGCTTTTTTTTTTTTTTTCATTTATACAGTAGGTCTATTGTTTTCTGGTAGCAATTCATTAAAGTTCCCACTGCACAATTTCATTTAAAAGTTATTCCCATTTAGGAACGTTATTTTTCCTTGAAAAACGTAAAACATGGAATCGGTTGTATAGCATTTTTATTTTATTTTTCTTGACTTAACAAAAAATATGAAGTTGAGTTGATAAACATCTTTCTTCTTCACGACTGAAAACTATTCTTAATTTATAAATAATGACCACGATTATGTGGAAACATAGATCTCTCTTTATTTTTCTCCTAGTAAAGGTAGATTGTGCAATGAAAATAGAAATTAACATTGTTTTCTTGGTAAAAACTTTCACAAGAAAAGAAATGCCTAAAAAGAGTATGGCTTTACTAAGGCTTTCTGCGCAACACAGGCTGTGTAAATGATGTCATATTATTAAAAAAAAGCATAAGAAGGTATAGGAAATTGCAGCTGAAACTAGGTCTAAGTGATACTATTAATTCAGAGAAAAGTATAGAAATATTTTCATTTATGCTTTCCATATTTTTACAAAGAAAAAAACAATACTAACTACAATACTGCGATTTTGTTGAGTAGGAGATTTAAAATGTTGAAGTATTATATATCAGTGTAATCTCTTTTCTAAGTAGACAACCGAATTATTTATATAATATATATAAATAAAATTTGTGCCTCTGTTTTATATATATAAAACAAAGAAAAATATATAGAAAGTTATTTATTGTTTTATGCATTTATACATTTAACACCCTCCTAATGCAATTTCATTCAATTAGATTACTGAATTGTATGATCCACCAAACTCCATTTGGTAGGTTCTCTTGGAAACGCCAGCGTTGCGTGTCGATCTCGGCCACCTCATGTCCGGTTTCCCTGCTCGGTTCTGTTGCAAATGACAGGTGATCTCGGTGCGCATGCTCGCACTCAGGAATAATGCGTCAGACCGGAAACGAGATTAGCTTCGATTCCAAGTGGCTTCTAACGAACGCGATGGGTTAATTGGCTAATTACCATTTCCATTGGCAACATATTTTTATTGAGGTTGAATTAGAGGGCGAAGAGGAGGCACCAATTAAGCGATGTAATGGAAAGAAAGCAGCTAATTCACGAAACCAAAATTAACAAGAGAAAAGAACATCTCAAAATGTCATAGCCCCAATAGAAAAATGTATGTTATATAAAGAATGTTTTGCTTATTTTAGGCAGCAAAACTTTTGTTCTAATTTTGTTTTGTAGAAAGGTTTCAGTTCACTCACTTTTCTTTGTAAATTTATAATTATTAAATGGAGGTTTCCCTAGAAAGAACACTTTTCACAGAAAATAAATTAAGATCTAAAAAAAGAAAAAAAAATCATATAGAATTCTTTTTATTGGACTTAAGATTTCTCTCTTATTCTATTTTTGACAAAATGATAAACATGAATTGGGAAGTTGCTTTATAATTATTACAGATTTATCGATCATTTCAAAATCAATAGCTCTCAGTATCACTGGAGGGGGTATAATTAACAGGACCCTGTTTCCTTTGATTTATCCTATAATTGGAAACATATTTTAGTGATTAGAAAGAGGACTTTTATATATATTATATCTCTAAAGACAGAAACAGCCTTACTCAAAGCGAGTTGGGCCAAGACAAACTATAAAAAGTTATTTAAAACTGAAAAATTAAAGGAAAACATAAACGAAAATTTTAAAAAGAAGTGTTTTAGAAAATAAGGAAATCAACACACTGAATATATTCTCTACACTAAGGTAAATATAAAATAATGGCTCTGAAAATGCTAGAGCTCAAGTGAGCTTTTGCTGCTCCAGCGAATTTACTTTGAGCAGTAGATGCAGTGCCTGGTTTCCTCATAAGCTAAACAAACTACGTTTTTGGACCTCACAAAATTTTAGAATTTTTTTTTTGGCTTTTAGTATAAAGAAAGACATATGTTTTCACTTTTTTTGTGGCTATCCAAGGTCCGGTTTTGGTACGTACCATTTTGAGACCTTCTGGTGTAACTTTTTAACAAGGAGACTCTAAGGTTTATATAGCTTAGGGTCTCACCAAGTTTAAAACCCGGCACTAAGTAAATGGTAACTTCCTAGTCCAATTTTAATAAAGACACTGGAAATTGCAGACAATTTTTAACTGCTTACTGCCCATCACTGCTGGTTCAAAGCTGTACAATAGGTCAGCAGATCAGTTAATAATTTTTTGAGGGTTCATTGTCACCTAGCCTAGAGTATATTCTTTATATAATATTATACAAATCGATTTTTTTTTTTAAAATAATGAAATGCCTTCACGAAGACATATATGACTCACTCTTGAACTAATATTATTGATTCCATTCCTGTCGAACTGTTTTGCCTATCATTGCAGTATAAGATAATTTGTGATAATTTTAACTTATTTATTCCAAGCCAGCAGATATCTATTTAGCATTATCTTTTTTTCTGTTAACATTTTTTAATGTCAAATATTACAGTTTGTGAAAAAAATTCTATAACAATATCAGAGCCTTGCAAGTGTTTTGCAAAATATCCAACATCAATCTTTCACTGTGTTCAATATGGGCTTTTATAGACTATGCTGGGAACTATGAATGACAAAGCTTGTCTTTACATTTTAGGTGATTTCATGTTCTCTAAAATGCAGCATGCTATTTCACAGCACAAAGAACCACGTCATTCTGCAGGTGCTGTTACACTTTGGTTCATGAATACAAAAAGGTTGGAAAAATAGTCGGTGCAGAATCCCAATTGAATACTTATAGTTCCGTTGGAATATCTTACGGCCAGATCAACCGTCCAAGATCGGTAACTGTTTGTTATTGTTTTCTAGACCAGCTGCAATCATTGGCAGAAGACTATCTAAGATAGCAGAATGGAAAGTATAATAGTGTCTCAAGAGGTACGATCATGTTCCTGGGCAAATAGTGACGACCTGAGTCCGGATTTTCAAGGGTTGTGTACTTGAAAACTTGATAAAATAACAAAACTTTTCTCCCAAAGTTTTGCAATTTAAATAAGAATTAAAAAAAAAAAAAAAGGCTGCATGATCTGTTTCAACCATCCTTAGCTTTTGATTTACTTTTAAACGGTCGATTGTTTTGCAGCATCTATCGTCATGTTTTTTTTCTTTTTGTTTTTCTTTTTAAGGTTAACTAAAGATAAAGCGAATAATTTCAGCAATTTAAAACTTTTTACTCAGCAGCTTCTTTACTTTTCAGATAATAATTTAAACAAAAAAAAAATTCGATATTTTACAATTCTATTATTAAAAAAAAATAATGAAATGTATTTGTGTAAGATTTAAGTGATCGTAATTCTCATCACCTGTGTTTACTTGAGGTGTGAAGATTATGTAATGATGTTTTTATGTTCCAGTTCAGCGATAAGCTAAAGACTATGTTAGGTTTTCCTTCAGTGGGCAACACGTATTCTTAGAGATTCTGTCGAACTTAATTCCAACCTTGAGAAAAAAAAATATCCCCCGTACTTTGATCCTTTTAGGCCTTTTTTCGAGGCTTAACTTCAAACTGGAAGACGTCTGACAGTTGTTACTAATTCTCCCATTTAAAAACCCGTTGTTAAAAAGTTGGTCTTTGATTTCGTAATCCATCGCCACAGGGCCAAAGTGCACGTGTTTGCGGTTCAAGTTCCATCCCATCACCTGCTCACACATGATAAAAACAAGACAAAATTCTCGACTGACATTCGCCGGAGGGAGTAGGAACATTCCAGGGAAGAGCTGACCGTGAGCCACACGTGCGGTTTCCCGCGTTCCGTCATCGGAAGAGAAAAGAGCGCCTGCGTCGATAGTCATTCGCTGGATTTAACATTCTGCATTTGGTAAAGAGACCATCGACTATGATTCATTGATTCCAGAGTCTCCCCCTCCATCTTTGACCAATCACAGAACGCTTCATTTAATCAGTCGATAAACAAAATTAATGACTGGAAAATATGTTTGTACTCACATCCCTGTTTCCATCATTAGATGCAACCAAGTGCCCATTCATACAAGAATATGACTCTTTCATATAACAACACATCATCAAAAATAAAGTACACAGGCTTCGATTTTAGCGGAATCATCATAATTAAAGTTTCTAAAACGATTAAATAGACATATTCAAACATTTTGACGATTCTTCCCGTAATTTATAATCAGGTAATCCCTATTAACAGAATGAATATACAATATAAACTTAGACCATAATCAATTAACTAAAAAGTAACGGATTTACAATAGAATTGTAGAGTTGAATCTGATTAGTCTGTGGAAATCATCAAGCGACCTTTTGTACCAGCTTAGTACCTTACCTTAATATTTATAGAAGAAACAAGTAGGGTTTTTTTTTTTTTTTCAATAAAATAAATAACTGTAACAATATTTATTTATTTCAAAAATATCCTTTACTATTTATAATGAATATTTAACATAATTTATACGCTATCCAATGTTTAGGTTATTGAAAATAAGGAAAATTTCTTTCTTTCAATATATGTTTATTTATTAAATTTACTTAGGTTTAGCTTCTCAGAATTTCTTACTAAAATCTGTGGAGTGTGTACAGAATTATTAAAAAAACTGTTTAATTATATATAGGATTAACAATTTTTGGAGTAAACAGCTTCTTTAGCTGCCTAAGATTATTTTGTTAACTACTGCAAAAATATCATTTCATGTGTAAAATTCTCATAGTGGTGTAGAAATTACATATCTTTCCTGAAAATACCTGAATACTTAAATTAGGTCATTGGATATCAAAATGCATTCAAGTCTGAGTGTACATAAAGGTACCGAGGATTTTTGAATGGAAGGGTTATAACGGTCGTAGTCCTTCAACCAAGAGAAAAATAAACAAAACAAAACAAAACCATCGTGTCCTTTCTCGGAAGGGGGGGGGGGGGGGGTTACAGACAAACCGATGAACTTTCCAACCAAAAAAAAAAGGCCCAAATCCTAGATTTCTTCTATTTCCGAATGGAATTGGGGAGGGGGTTCTAACCCCTACCAACCCCTCCTCGCCACGCTAATGTGTGTTTTTGTATATAGACTAAATATCGTGTTCTTTCTGGCAAAATTGAAAGTGTACAGAAATTCAAAAGCCTGCGACGTGTATATTTGATATTTGAGTTAGATATTATTACTTTAAAAATCTTCACATGTTCGATGAGTTTGGTGAGTTCAGAAGATATAATAAACTTCGATTTGCAAAAATACATGCACTTAACTCCAATTATAAATAATACACTTCTTGATTTACTAGAAGGTCGACGATAATGTGACAATAATTTTTCTTATTATCTTGTAAAGGGGTTTAATATCTAGATTACCCTTCATCGCCGAGATTGTTAAATGAAGGGAAAGAACAATTAATTAATCAATGGGAAAAGATCCACGAAATATGGTCATCTATTGTCCAAAACGACACTTTTTCTGGAAGCTGTCTATCTACTCCCCCACACTTTTTTTTTTTTTTTCGTATCCTTTTATAATTCCCCTAGGGAATTTTTTTTTTCCTAGCCGCCATCATCGTCGATGGCCATTAATTGGTTACTTAACTGCTCATGCGTGCAAGAATTCCGTAAAACCCGTACATTCTATTCTTAGCGTCAGTTGGATGATAAAGGTGCTGTGGGTAGCGCCACATAAAATTATGATGGACACGTGAATGGGCGCCTCTTCCGTGTTACCTCAAGCGTTCAGCCTTCCATCGTCCGCCTCATTACCTTCCACTGGGTCCAATTGGGTCGATCGCTTCCACTACAGGCAGGTGACGGACCCACTCGCACTTATGGGGGCAGAATTTTGTTACTGTCGAAAACCACAATGAAATAGCAGATGTAAAGCAAACTTAGAAAATATCGTCAAATGTTCAACAAGTTTTAAAGTTACTTCATTCTTCAAAGAGAACCGTAGCCTATTTGCAAAAGAAGAACCGACAACAAACATGAATAAATGAATATGAAAGAGAAACAGTAATTGAAAGAAAAATAGGTAAAAAGTAAAATTAAAAAAAAAAAAAAAAAAAGAAAAAGAAAAAAGATAAATGCCGGTTTATTCTAGTTAGTACTGGTTCGTAAGGTTATTTATTAAGTGAACTTACTGTATTTATGCAGCATTTCTGTTGTTTCTTTCATTTATAAGCATCTATTAATATTTCGTTTTTTAAGATCAGCCATTTAATAAAAAGAAATGATTAATTTCTAATTTTGGATAAAATATTGTCTTTCTTTAATAGAAAGTATGCTTTTGCAAGAGATTTTTGATAAATGTTATTTAACAATTTAAGTAATAGTTTAAATTTATTAAGATGTAATGATTATGTCTATGGTTGTATGGATTGTGTCTATGGTCTCTCACAACTGAGGCCCGTGATCGCATCTCCATCCAACAGGGTAGATGACTAGCTCTGGAACATTTTCCAAGGATGATTCATTTCCTAGTTATTCCTCTACATTCATTTTATCCTTCATTGTGTTTGGTTAGGCAGTGGGTTTGGCAAACCGTGCTAGCATAGGTAGCTATGCTTCTTCATCTTTCTCACTTGAACCTTACGGAGGCAGATAATAAAGCCAAACAGTACTGACATTTTAATTCCTTTATTAAATTTGATTTGTCTAAGCTTTGTATTTAAGTTAGCATAGCTTAAATAAATAAATAAATAAATAAATTTTTAACTCAAACATTATCCCAGGTCTCGGAAGAATACTTAAAATTCCCTCTTTCTCAACGGTTCGGAAGAGTCCTGTAAGAGGACTCAAAACTGGTTCGGTGTTTGTAACTTGTTTTAACATTTGTTATGTGAGTTTTTAAATTCGCCATTTGTTAAAGATTTTTTAAACACGTTAAACCTTCTTATAAATATTAATTTGATCTAATGTCTTTTCAATAAATGCTATCCTTCTATTACATCAAAATGTTTATGAAAGCAATAATATTGATTTCCATGTATTATTAAAAATACTAACTCAAAACTTTAAGCAGTAATAATTAGATGTAGTTGCAGACATCATTTACATAATCAATCACCTTTATTGATTTACTGCCAAATGAATAAAATTGATTTTTTATTATTAAAATTTCGTAAATTCCCAAACAAATAGACTACAGGGTGATTTAAAATTCCCTATACAAACTTTAAAGGTAGGTCAGGAATAGAAAAACAAACCATATTCATAGTGGAACGTATGTCCGCAAACGCAACCTGAATGTGTTAGAAGGTTCAGTATGGTTCAGAAATAAAAGACAACAAGTAAGGTAGAGAACATGTTTATTAGCCCTATGTTTATAATATGACAGTAAGATGTACACTTACAGGTTCACAATAGGTGCCCAAAGTTTCTTCCACTAACAGTAATATACGCCTCACAACGTCGATGCATGGGTTGCCGAACATATGCAAAAATGCGAGGCCTTTCGTGGACTCCTTCAGCTTCCACAGCGACTCTTGCGACGAGGCCAGCGTCAGAGGCAATGAGGGTCTCGTAGACGATGCCTTTGAGGTACGAAGTCAACGTCTCAAATGACGATGGCTCACACTGCGCAACTAATGAGCTGCCAAACAGCGCCCTCTAGCACATTCGGGTGGCGTTTGCAGTCATACGTTCCACTGTGAATACGGCTCGTGACTTACCTTTAACGTTTGTACAGGGAATTTTGAATAACCCTGTAAGTTATATTATGAATTTAAATATTATTTTTTTTTTGAGATCTAGGAAAATAAAAAAAAAATATTTAAAATGATTGAGAAAAGAAATAAAATATAAACTAGAAAAGAGAATACACTGGCAGTTATCATTACTTATTGTACTTCAGATATTGAATGATAGTATAATATTTATATAAATTCCAATCCTCTCTATTATCAGTTATTCTACGAATAAATTTAAAATTTCCCTTCTCAATTATCAGCTAATGTGGGACTTAAGTGTAAGCCTATTAATTATTAATGTGAAATTATTTTAAATTTCCTGTAAATCTGTGGTTACGTTTCAAATTACTATATTCTAAATGACCCAAGTTTATTCGTTTTCTTCGTCCTAATGCATTATAAAAAAAATCTTTAAATGAAATTCAGATTGTTCTTCATTCTTATCTGATCACTTCTATTCGCTATGATACGTGAGGGAGAAGTTTTTCTTAATATAATTTCCATGATGGTTTTCTTTGCTAATCTAAACTATAAACCTCAAACACGGAAGCTTAATTGAGCTTCCATTTCAGAAATATTCTATTAAAGCCTATTTATGAAATCCTAGTTAGGCAACTCTGTCTTGCAGTAAAGCAGAAGAGTAACATATATAAAGTTCATATAACGCATTGGTGCAACTATAAGCTGTAGCTAACAAGAAGTAAGAGGTTCAAAATTCCGGAAGACGTTCATTTCGTTCTCCTGCGACAGCGCAGGAAGTTAATTGCTTTCCCTCAGAATCCTCTGCAATAATAACGGGAAGCCCAGGAGTAACTTCTCTAACAAAGTAACGAGGAGTGAAGCGTTTCTGAACCAACCAAAATGCTTTTTTAGAACTACTGATATAATACCTGATCTGTGCTAACAAAATATTGTTTATTTTAGTTGTCTACAAGAGTGTTACATAGTATGAATAAGTAAACACTGATGCTGAAATGTTGTTTGTAGTCTCTCTTGATATTTCCTGATGTTTTATTACTGGGGCGTCCATAAATAGAAAAAAAGGCCCATCTGACGATGGCTAAGGTGTTAATGGAAAATGGTATATTAGAAGAGCATGTTAGTGGAGATTTTATTTTTATTTTTTCTTTAACTTTATTGTTAACATTATTATTCTCTTATTTATTTTGAGATTTATTTTTTATAATGTTTGATTGTTTTCAAATTTTGATCAAGATAAAATGTTGTATTTTGATTTCTATATGTTAGCTTTTTTTGTGTTAAGCCAAAATTTAAAAAGAAAAAAAAATTAAGGAATACTTCGTTACTTGATTTATAAAGGTGAATTTCTGGGCATGTTATACTGGCTAATTAGTAATAAGTGAATTTTAAAATTTTAACTGAAATTGAAGTTGAATGTGAAATTTCTTTCTTTTTTTAAAGGCAAGTACCTACAACACACAGTACGCTGTTTCGTAATCATTAGGCTTATTTAGGGAAGCAGTTTTATAAGTATCAAAGAACAGCCACTGTTTAACACAAAACAACTTACTCCTACACCACGAACATCATTGGTAAGTTTTAAATCAATTTAAAAGTAAAATTTCGTAAGTTTTGTTTTTCTAATAGCAAATTAGTTGTTTAAAGTTATTTAAATATCTTTGAAAAATTCAGTGCCAAAGTCAACGTTTGCTGTTTTTTACTGTTTTACTGTAGATTATTTCATTAATGTTTTATCAGAAATATAAGCTTTTTTATCAGTGATTTTAGAAAGAAATTAACGAAACATTAATGAAAGCAATAAATAATTAAAAGCAATATTTAAATAAATAATTAAAACCCATAATGATTAACGCATTGCTTTAAACAACAAACTAACTATAATTTAGAAAATAATTAAACTGGCATATTAATATCACTAAGGCCGTTCCGGCATAGCCTAGTGGTCTAGACGGCGATCTCCCATTAGGCAGATGTGTTGGAACCTGGGTTCTAATCCGGCAGCTGCATGGTTGTTTCAATTTCCTTTCGCCTCTTCACTTTCTCGTCGGGTCTGAAGCCATTCTGTAATAGTTTCCTGAGGAAGGCAACGGGAAACCACCTCAGTATAAACCACCTCCTTAGAATAAAGCAAGCCTCCGAGATCGGAGAGCACCAATGGATCTGTTGATGCAGCAGAAATACTGGTGATGATGAATATCACTAAAAACCTTTACTCCTGCAAGTTTAGGAACTTTTATTCAATTATTTCCCTTTTTTACTATTAAACATAAAAATAAAAGTCAATCTGTTAATTAAATATCAAACTTGTTTCTTAAGTTGACTTTACACAAATGCAGTATATAAACTTAAAAGTCAAAATGTTACTATACATTACATAGTACTGCTAGCATTTAGCAAATACATTTAAACATTAATTGCATTTTCCTTTCGGCTTAAGAATTTATTTATTTTATCAAATTCAAGTTGCTATCGATTTATAGTCAGAAACAGAATTGTTCTTCTCAGTAAATATAACTGACAACCAGTTAAGCCAGTTACAAGACATTTTCTAATAAAAAAGGAAAAACATTTAAAAATCATTTGAAAAAAGTCATAACTAAGGTAAATTCAAGCTATAATCTGTCGTATGTTTCTATGGGCCATTGCTAGGTATCTCTATATTATATAATTAATTATATTGCTAATTATCTATCAGAAAGGATAGATGCAACAATTTCATTGTTAATTATCTGACGATGGTTTACAGGAATCTGGACTAAACGAATTAATAGAAATGCTATTTAGCAAAGAAGCAATTTTCTCAATTACTTATTTTAAAATTATGTAGTTTATTAAAAGCCGAATTCAGAAAAATATTTCTCACAGAGAAAGAAAGAGAGAACAGAAATTTATAAAGAAAATAAACTTTTTTTTAGAAGAAGGAATGGGAATGGCACCTCCAGAAAACTAAACTAAAAACAAAATACACATTAAAAGTAAAGTAAAGGAAATTCTTGTGCTAACCTCCCACAGCATCAAAGAATTTTCTATGCGCATTTGTTAAGACAAAAAAAGCGCCTAAAATATATAAACACATTAAAAAGGTGAGACCGTGTTTATAAGTGACATCCCAAAACAGCTGTTTCTAGCTATATTGGCGATCATCAGTTGAGAATACACACTGTAAACACACCAGATCACAATACAGAGGTGAGAATAAATGGAAGTAGGAATAGGAAGGCCACCTCCAGAAAACTAAACTAAACTTTATTTTTAATGTGTAATTTGTTTTTAGTTTAGTTTTCTGGAGGTGTCATTTCTATTCCTACTTCCATTTATATTCACCTCTGTATTGTGATCTGGTGTGTTTACAGTGATTACTCTCAGCTGATGATGATCACCAATTTCACGAGAAACAGCTGTTTTGGGATGTCACTTGTAAACAGTGGTCTCGCCCCTTTTAATAAACTTTTTTTAGTCACAAGAAAAAAACATAACTTAAAAAAAAAAAAAAAAAAAATGTCATTATTTGTTATTGATTGAAAAAAAAATCCTTCCAAGACAAAGATAACGACATATCCAATAAAACATATAAAATAACAGTTTAATTAATTAAGCATTAAAAAAATAAACATGTTTATTATTATTATTATTATTATTTATTTTGATGTAATAATGATAATAGCAATGTTGAATACGAAACGCACATTTATCAAAACAGTACCGGAAATTACTAAATAAACATAAATTCTTTTATTACTTAATATGAACTTAACAGAATTCAAGCATTGTGTGTTTGTTACTGGCGATATTAAGTAAACTGCATATATGATTCTATCCAATTAGCTGAAATTTACCAAAGTGGATAGTTACATGCTGGATGATTTTCGAAACAGCCACAACATCTAAGAAACTGTGATCTTATAATACTGAATGTGGTGGTTTATTTCAATTCACGAAGTTCGTTTTTTCATCATTCAAAATAATAAAAAATAATTTGTATCCAGTTGAAATTCCTTATAATAGATCGAACTAATAGAAATGGAAGGCCTCATACACCACTGGCCATCATTAAGCACTATGTTGTCTGATCACTTGTAACAGTCCAATACCCAACGATAATACTTTATCACGAAGTTCGTTAATGTTTATACTTTATCAGTATGCTGCTTATTAATAAGTGAGGTTTCATTTTGCTTATTTATTGGACATAGATGTATTTTGGGGGGAAGGGGGGACGAGGGACCCTGATCTCCCTTGCCCCGAAATTTCGAAATAAAGAATAGGTCTAATATCACTTATGAGCAACACCTTCTAAAAAAACTAATAACTTCGGAATTTGGAAGATCGAATATCTGATGATTATCACTTTTACCCTTGTGAACGTAATCTAATCTAATCGAAAAAAAAAATGCACTGAGTCTCCGTTGTTCCGTTGCTTTTCTAATAAACAATTCACCATTCGCATTTCACTAGTCTACTCGAGGCTGCAATTTATCATAACTATGTAGGCCTAATTCGGGATTGTAACCGCTCTGTCGTTTCTAACTACATCAGTCGGTCGTAAGTGAATCAACATTTTATTATAGAGAATCTTACCAATTTAACAGACAGAGATATATCGCCATTTTGTTGGGCTGTCGAGTTTAATTACGTTATTCGGTTATTGTTCCAATTAACAACCCACACAAAATAATCTTTTGTAACATAAATTACTCTATTGTAACTCCATTGCTTTGTCGATTCTAACTACATCAACTGTCCTTCAAGCAGCATCTGACCACTAAATATTAGAATAATATTTTCTTATTTAAGCTATAGATTGCTCATTGAGGTCCAATTTTTGTCATACTGAATTGGGTCTTACTATCTTTTCTTTGGTCTTCTTAATCTTATGTTATGTAGTTTCTATTTCATGATCTTTCTCCTTCTGTTTTTATCTCTATATTTTTTTTGTGACTTATATTTTACTTATTTCTCCAATCTTTTCGTTCTTTTTTATGTAATCTTGCTTTACATATTTTCATAATATCGTCCTTTTTACTTTTAAGTGTTTAATTTAGGTTTTTTTATATCTAGTTTTATTGAAATAAGTAAAAGAGTGATAGAAATAGTACCTTATAGACCTATATTTTTAACCTTTGTCTGTGTTTATGGATGCCTATTTTTTTTCCTAAATTTTAATGGAAATGCGAAGTATGTGATCAGGAATCAGCTTTTCATTAAAAATTCGAAGCGCGCCTTCATCAATTGAGTTTTTTGTCGAAAACCTGACTCAATGAATGTGTTTAATTAATCGGTATTTACGTACCGGTACTATCGGGATCCATTTTTTATAATCGATTTCTGGTGTGTATTTTAAATCAATTAAAATATGTAATAAATATGTAATAAAATAGGCACTTCCGTATTATATGATATCGTTTTGAAAAAAAAAAAAAAAACAACATTTTCCTTTTAATTAACACTAGTAAACTAGTGATCACGTGATATGGGATTCTGAGATAATGTTCTCACCACCCATGACCGCGACCGCTTTCTCACAACCCGCGAGCGCGTCTCGGAGACCTCATGTTTGATTCTAAGTCACGTACTTCCGGTTGATTCACATAGATAACAATGAAAATGTGAGCATCTCGGAGACCGCCTCGGAGATTCGGGAATGTCCGGTTGACCCAGATAGATAAAGATGTGAGCATCTTCAATGCTATACCTAACATTTGCCACCTTATTTGTATTTCTTATGGATTCGGAGAAGATAAGGCTAGAAAAAACAAACATTTTCCTTTTAATTAACACTAGGTTAGGTTAGTTGAGGTGGGATCCTTTCCAGGATGTTTCGTTTGGAAATACGACGGAAAAACAAAATACTTTCCATTTCGAAATGACCAGCGGTATCGTAAATAACAATAACTACAAGTTATGTTTAAAAAAAAATTAAAAAAAATCACAGAAATCGATTATAAAAAATGGGTCCCGATAGTACATAAGTACCAATTAATTTAATGTCTTAAATCCGTCCCCACATTATCAAACGAAACTATAATAAAGGGAAGTTTTTTTTTTTTTTATAAAGCTTCACAGCACTATATACAGGCTACATGAAGATCGGAAGTTCATTAGTTCAGAAACCCTGTCATTATATTTCAGTGAACGACCATTGTGGAACATTTTGTTGGAGTCTGATTATGTAATGTCTGAGTATTATTGTAAGTAAAAACTCCATTTCAAAATTATTTTGTTCTAACATCCTTTTTCTTTCTGCTAAACCATGTAAAGGTTACTTCCGTTAAAATAAAATTTTTGATCGTTTCTATTATTATTATTTTTAAAAGATAATATCAATATAAGAATAATTCTAATAATTATATTTTTTAAAAATGTGGGAAAAGTTTATTTTAGACATGAAATGAGAAGAGAATAAGTTTAATATACAGGGTTATTCTAAATGATGGACCCAATTTCATTGTTTTGTATTTAATGAAGTATAAATTGGACATGAAAAATTGCTTTACTAATAGAAAGAGGAAGTTTCAAAGTTTTGTTAATACAGGTTATAAATGTTCAATGTGTCCCCCCTCTGCTGCACGGCAAACATCTAAGCTGTAGCCAAACTCGTCCCAACGCGAATAAGCATGTGTTGTGTTACTGAGTTCACCGCAGCAGTAACACGGTTCCGCAGGTCCGCCAGTGTTGTTGGTAGAGGTGAGACATAAACAGCCTCCTTCACATAGCCACACAAGAAAAAGGCACATGGCGTGAGATCAGGAGATCTCGGTGGCCAGAAGTGTAGAGCCAGGTCTTGATTTCCCATGCGACCAATCCATCGCTGAGGAAGGGATTGATTTAAAAATCCTCGGATATCACGGTGCCAATGGGACGGAGCTCCATTCTGTTGGAAAATGAAGTCTTGGAAATCTTCGGTAAGTTGAGGAAAAAGCCACTGTTCCAACATGTCCAGGTACGTTATTCCACTTACAGTACTTTCCTCAAAAAAGAATGGTCCATAAACTTTTGTCCGTGATAAGGCACAGAACACATTTGCTTAAACCTTTGTCCGTGATAAGGCACAGAACACATTTGCTTAAACCAACGGCTTATGCTTTTCCTAGTTGGTGATTCAATGCCGAATTGGAGACGAAACGCCCGCTGCACTGTAATTGCCGACTCACTTATTGCAAACTCAAGAACGTAGAAAACCTTATGCTGCATAGTAGCCATCTTACTCACAACTGACACTGACACGAAATGGCTGCCTATTGACGCGAGTATCCTAGCGGCCGTTTACGCAACTATGACCGCCCAAGCGGTGAGAAAACAAAACTTTGAAACTTCCTCTTTCTATTAGTATATCAATTTTTCATGTCCAATTTATACTTCATTAAATACAAAACAATGAAATTGGGTCCATCCACGGGCGGATCCATGATTTTTCAAAGGGGGGGGCTAACTTTTCTGAAGGGGGGGGCTAACTTTTTTGTAGGGCTGATTATACCTGTTTGTCTGAAACGCACGCTAGTAGACAGCTTTTTATTAGCAATTGAAATCGTCATCATGGCAATATTAATGTCTATCAGGCAGCAGCCTTTGGATACCACATTTTATCCCATCTATATTCACAGCTAAAGGGAGGGGCTATAGCCCCCACTAGCCCCCCCCCCCCCCC
>JAFIDM010009631.1:155575366-155594047 GCA_023159025.1 Thereuonema tuberculata
TATATATATATATATATATATATATATATATATGGAGCGCCCATCTTTTATTCTGATCTTTTATTCTAAAACTTTTTTATTTTACTTTATTTTTCATATAAAGGGTGTTTTTAACTCTTATCTCCCATTATCATGAGCATGGGCCAATACAGAGAAGTCACCGAAAGGCTTTAATTACTCTTTAGTGGTTCGAGTACGGTAATGAAAAGGGACTGCAGGGAACAAAACTTTACGGGCACCGCTGGTTATTACGAGTTCTTCAGTAATTACCCCCCCCCCCCCAAAAAAAAAAAAATAGTATGCATTTCGCCACTCGAATTCATCGCATTATTCACTATACCAACAAGATTAATAAATAAAACCAAAGGCAATGTTCTCAGTCTGGAAGGTTAAGGTGAGAATATTTCATTGCTAAAGGCAAGAATAATAAGGATAGAGATTCACACCTGAACATTTACTCCAAACGCACCGAAGCAGAATTTGGCAATTACGGACGTGTCTATGAACGAATAAAACAAGCTGAGAGCGTATCGGTAAATTATACATGTTCAAAATTATTAATTGTCCGTTGTGTTCAGGTGTGGACGGATTGGCACGAAAGGTTGGACGAAAGGTTGGACAGGGAGAGATGCTAATGCTTAAAAAATAAATTAATGTACATGATGAAAAGTAATAACTAACTATTTATTTATTGTTAGTTATTACGGGTACTTTTCATCATGTACAAATAAATAAATAAATAAACATTTTTAAATTATAAACCGAACGGTTTTTAGCAATATAATTTCGAAGTTTATGTTTTAGATTGGCAAGTCAGAGATTTAGAGAAGCAGGGATAATGGCAGTAGGTCCGATGGTAATACGATTGGCTGCGGACTGGAGGAGCCTGGTTCAATCCCCGGCGAGGGTAGGGATTTTTCCACGCTGAATTCTCCTCCAGACGGGTCTTAGATTCTATCCAGCAATCTGAAGAATGGGTACCGGGTTTCCTTCCAAGGGGGTTAAAGCAGGCGGGCGGGCGTCGGGCTGACCACCCGACCCCAACTTAGCTCCTTTGGTCAGGAAACACCGGGAGCGTTTCCTCCCGCAACCCCAAGGGTCACATAGGCCTATGGATACTTTGACTTTTAACATAAACTTAAATGTCCCCGTCTCTTAAACTTTTGTGTTTTTTTTTAATGCAGTAATAATGGGAAAGTATGGTAATCATGCAAGCGACATGCAAGTACAATATATTTTGTTTTTCAAGTCTTTTAATACATCAAATTACTTTAATGTTTTAAAACGTAAATATAAAATAGAGTATTAATCGTACTGAATATCCATGTTCCGATTTTAGCAGTAATACATGGTCATTTGCTACCTAGAACAAATTTAGAACAGTTTGTGAGTGGACCATTTTTGTGACTGTTTTATTTATGTGTGTGTGTGTGTGTGTGTGTGTGTCTGTCTGTCTGTCTGTCTGTTAAGACATTGAGAATTTTATTGAAAATTTTTTGACCGCGATAACTCTAAAAATAATTAATTGCTCTACACCAAACTTTATATAAAAGATTTTAGTGTTATTATCTAGATTTTGAGTTTTGGAACAGATCCGTCCATTTTATGGGCACTTTACATAGGGCTAAAACTGTGAAACATAAATTGTAGAGAAAAATGCACTGATCAACACCAACCTTTATATTAGAGACATAAATGCTCTTCTTCAGCCACGATCAAATTTTGATGTTTTTAGCACTTGCATATATCGTGCCCTTTAGTAAATCAAAGAATAATGCGCTAATTTACATGGGATTTCATATTTGAAAGTTTAGAATTATTGTGACATCGTATTAAATTTTGGTATCCATCAGCCCTTTTTCTACGCCACTTTTTAATTAAGGGTCAAAATACGTTGACTGAAGTAATTAAAAGAAATAATGCACTGATTAACATCAAATCGAGGGCTCTATGACATAAAGGCCTAAGTGACAAAATCTCCATTCCAAGATATTAAGGGTTTTATGTTGATATTGCCTATACAGTTCTATCAGTTAGGCTTTTTATGGAAGGAGAATTCTACCAGTTGCAATGAAATTTTCAGTTAGGTCTCTTTTTCATATAAAAGGTATGGTTCCAGGATTTCACTTAAGACATGTAACTCAATTTTTACAAAAATGTCACTTAGGCCTTTATGTCATAGAGCCCTCGAAATTTCATATTTAACCTTACCTAGACCTCATTAAATTTTGGTGATTAAACACTATTTTAAGGTCACTTTTCTTAAGGCTCCAGAAGTATACTATTAATACTAACTATTAATATTATGTATTAATAACGTGAAATACTAATATCAATAATAACTAATATTGATATTAATAATTAACTATTAATAACGTGACGTAAATTTATTCTTTATTTTAAAGCATGTTTGTAGAAGAGGGATGAGTCATTAAATTTTAATTTACCTATGTTATTGTTAAGAACTATTTTTTTTTAGGGCCAAAACTTTCTGACTGAATAAAATTCTTTATTTCCTGAAATGATTCACCTTTCCTTAGTAAGGAGAAAGTCTTGCAATAGTTCTATTTTTTATTTTATTTATTTTTTACTAGCCGGTTACCGTCGCTTCGCTCCGGAATCCTTACATACCTAGCATAAAAAACAAAACAAAAAAAAACAACAACAACTTTATTTATTTAGCAAATTAATATCGAGATCGGAAAATATACGAGTTCCCAGCCCGTTGTGGCTTTCTCCGGATAACTCAAATGTATTGCGGGTTGGTGCCACACACCTATATATCGATAAGGCAACTTTAAAGCGAAAATATAAATCCTCTTTATTCCCTATCCCGTGGGAATTTCGAAAGATCCGGCCTTATTCCTTGTCTTCATCATAAAGGGAAGCTCTGTGCAACATTTCAGCTTTCTAAGTTCAAGGGTTTGGGCTGGGCGTTGATGAGTCAGGACTTTTCTTTTTATATAGATAGATTATTTAAGCATGAAAACAATAAGTTAAAGTTGCGATCAGGCCCAGAGGACCGCGCAATGCAGCTGAAGGGTAGGCTCCAGTGTTCAGAACCTACGGGACAAAGTTGAGGACGGGGGGTCGGCCCGTCGCTCGCCCGCCTTTAACTCCCGGGAAAGAAACCCGGTACCCATTCTATAGAGGGCTGGGTAGACCCTAGGGCCCGTTTGGAGGAGAAAGAAGCGTGGAAAAATTCCCGTCCTCCGCCGAGGCCGGGAATCGAACCCGCTACCTCCAACCCGCAGCCGAGCGCCCTTACCCACTCGGCTACCGGGCCCACAGCATGAAAACAATACAAAGCGTAAATAGCTGTCATATTGGTTCTAGGGAGCAAATGGCGTGGATTTTTATTAAAATTGGGACATGAATATTTAGTACCATTTGTCATGTTTATATACAGGTTTTAAAAGCTAAAATGATTTGATTTGTTAGAAAAAAAAAATATTTCGTATTTGGATGTCGCTTACATGATTACTATACTTTCCTTTTAGTATCGTACGGAAAAATTAAAAATCCCTATATATAAATTAAATTGTAATACTCGCCGAATACTAATGATTTCATCGACTTAATGCATTTGCGGATTTACTAAGTTTCAGCAAATCAAAACCGAATAAATATTAAGGTGGCTTACAAAATAGATTAAGCTGAAATGAAACTGAACTTAAAAAAAAAAAATAATTCATTGTTTATTATCAGTGAAAGTTAATTGCTTCTTTGAGAAATTGACCACCTTCATGAGCAAATATATATTTGCAGTAATATCAAATACAAATTTAAAAATAAAGTTAATGCACCTCAGATTCATAAATATGCCTGGCAAGTTTCAAGAAGATCCGTTCATTAGATTCACAATCATCCTATTAATAGGCAAAAATTGTCCGGATAATTGTATGTTTGTCATCCCAAAAGCGCTACAGACACAGTATTTAAGCAAGAAACAAAATAGAAGGTGGCGCTACCAACATTTCTGTGTCATCCCAACAGCGCTACAGAAACAGTATTGACGCCGAAACAAAATACAAGGTGGCGCCACAAACATTTCTTTGTCTGGATCGACATTATTTTAGGGAGGAGGTTAACTTATAATGACAAAGCGTAGCGCTATATATATATATATATATATATATATATATATATATATATATATATCTCTGATGGCCAAACTCAAATGACACCAATTCGAGTTTAGCAATGCAAAGATTTCAATCAATCATTTGCAATTTAGAGAATTTAGAACGTAAAGAATATAAGAATAAAATTAACTTATATTACTAAACAAATAGCCGGACAGCTATCTGAAATTTAAAATCCCAATACAAATTTCAGAAAACTGTTTCTGTGAAAGTACGGCCAAACTACTT
Source organism: Thereuonema tuberculata (assembly GCA_023159025.1). Classification (NCBI taxonomy): domain Eukaryota; kingdom Metazoa; phylum Arthropoda; class Chilopoda; order Scutigeromorpha; family Scutigeridae; genus Thereuonema; species Thereuonema tuberculata. The sequence continues at coordinate 155,579,740 of JAFIDM010009631.1, forward strand.
TCACTTGGGATTTAAAATTTCAGATAGCTGTCCGGCTATATATATATATCTATATACATTATTTTAAGTCATGGACTACTACACACGTATTGTTTTATTAATTACACATGATCTCACACCTTATTGACTCTTCAAGCATATTTCGAAACTAACCTCTAAATAGGGATACATGCTTGCAAGAGTTACTATGATCAAAATACGTATTTTGTTTTATTGCTTAGTCATCATTCAAATCACATGTGGGCTGTTATGGAAGTCATGGCTTTTAAAAAATGAGCTTAGAACATCGTTTTCATTCTTGCGGTTTTGAAAAATGTCACGGTATTTCAAAAATGTGGAATCTGTTTTACTTCCGTGAATATTTCACGGGTTGCCACTGGTAGATCATTAATTAGGGAGTTGTACTGATATTTCAGTATTTGAACTTCAGTACTGGAAACTTTCACTAGGTTAAAAGGGACAGTTCATTTTGCAGGAAGGTAACGAATCAATATTTCAAATGAATCCTATGTGTATACGTCCTATGGACGTCCTGCCTCAGTGTAAATACACCATTGTTTGAATGAGATATGAATGCGTATCCTCTACGGACTTATCAAATGCTGTACATAGTTCTTATTTTTGAACAGCATCTCATATCAACACCAATGTAAGTCCTTGTTGTGAAGTTTCCATTTATAAAGTTGTGGCCCAATCTAGAATAATGTATTTGACCTGTGTCTGTTTTAAAAAGTTTCACTTGAATTACACTATATATAAGCTACTTCCATACCTTCCACTTCTCCATTTACGTATTATCTGCAATATCTATTTCTTTCAATGTTCATCACTTCTCTGTAAGTTCGATGGCAACTCTGCCAGTAACATAGGTTGTCCAACCTGCGACAAATTATTGTTTTCTCGAATGTTAATGGATGAAAAAAAAATCGTAATTCTGAAACCTGGAGAGAATTCTACGGACAAGAAAGTTTCCTTGCTTCAAACTATTATGTTAGCTATTTATTGCCTTGTATTTGCTACATTATCTTGTATTTTAGAATTGTTTATGAATTTGGGATTTTTGTGTTAATTTTTATACATAAAGCAGACATTGGATTTTCTTTTAGGTTCAGGGATATCTGTTGAATTTTAGTTTAATTGTTTAACTCTTCAGAGTAAGTTTTTCAGTAGATAAAAAGAGGGGGGGGGGGGTACATCTCCCTTGACAGCCTGTGCCTGCAAGCCTTGACTTGCTTGGGGGAAAACTACGGTGATTTCCTATATTGCCTTCGAAAGACCACAATTGCAGACGAATCCTTAAGGAGAAATCAACAATTTTAACTGATTCAGGATTTGAATCCAGATCAAGACAAATTGGTGGAGGTATCGTTTTTCCTCCAAAAAGTTATCATATTTTTCCTTCAATTAAGAATTGACCAGAAAACTTTAAGGCTATTAAATTATATTATATGCAGATGTTGATTTACAATTGGTGATTCAATAGTTATTTTTTTCTATTAAAAAAGTATTGTAGCATAGATAAATAAATAAATTATTTTTTCATATTTTAAAAAAAAAAAAACAACTTAGTTTTCTCGCCTTTTTTTATTTTTACTTTGTATCGAAAAGATTAAGTGTAGTTATTTCCAGTTATGTAGGCAAGTGCTTTAATAAATATATTTTGATTCCTTAAAATTGTAAGAAGAAATCCAGTTAAAACTATCTTAGCAATTAAAAAATAAATACGTTTTTGACTTGTTTAAACAAGTGAACATCAACAACAACAAATCTCCTTCCTCCTCGGAGAAAAAAAAACAATAACAACAATAACAACACTGTCGTTGATCGTTCATAATGTCAGTGCAAGGTTCCACGTTAGACATGTTTCGGTTCCCAAGTTTGATGGTTACCATGGACACAGCAAAGACCCCTGGTGGCCTGTGATTGATTCAATTCCGGTGATAAAGGCGTTGAAACAGTTGCACCTGTGATTCCCATCTCCAGTCCAACTAGCAACTATTGCATTTTTCAGTTGTCATGCAAAATGCCGTTAGCTACTTTCAAAACGATTTTCCTCATTATAAATTCGTGTTTGCCTTTTCATTCTCTAGTGAAAATGACTTTTTCTCAGAAAAATTGGAGGAATATCTAAAAATAAATGAACAGAATCCGCTCTTAACAAACATTCTTGATTGGTACATCACTGAAAAATCTTTGCCTTTTTCCCTTCCCCCCACCCCCTTTACCTAAATTGTCACTTGGCCTGTTCCACTCGTGTCTCCCTGGTTACGTCTGTCAATGACAGCCAGCCCCTTTTTCAATTTTGTTCCCGAATACTTAGATTATCACAACTGGAAAAGGGTAATTACGCTGTCAAAACTCTTCAAGCAATAAGATACACCCACAGACTGTAGTTAATAAGAAAAGAAATGGGTGGATTGAGGTTTAATTCTTTTTCAATAAATCTTCCAACAAATTGTCAGCGGAGGAACATTTATCAGATTAATAATGAAACTGTTTAAGCAGATTGATAAATTTATACATATACAAATGAAACTAAACTTAGTACATTGTTAATAAAAATACAAATAAAAAGTTAATTCAATTTTATTAACTAATTTAAAACTTATTTTAATTTTAAAGAATAAAAAGCTTATTAATTTTAATAGCTTTTAGGAATTAGGAATTTTAGGTTTCAAGGCTTAATATTAAGTAAAAATTTCATTTAAAATAATTGCAATACATGAAATTGAAAAGTAATTTAAATCAGCTTAGAATATATTTAAATCACTTATTTTGAAAATCACTTGTTTTCGAAGCCAGAACAAGACTAGACACAGTAATGCCCTTGCTAAAGGCTGACCCCAAAATAACCATCTCATTTCTTTCAAAGAAAATACGATCTCTATTTTTCATCAAAATAGAAATCTAAGAATGGAAACTAGTATTTTTTTTAGGATGGAAAACAAAAAATACCAAGTTTAAATCTAATCAAACTTAAGTTTGTTTGTACATTTTTTTTCAGAACTTTTTTTTTTATCTCTCATAGTTGGCTAAGAAACCAGATCAAAATCAAATGTGTAAATCCTAATTAAATAAATAAATAAATAAATAAATAAATAAATAAATAAATAAATAAATAAAAAGTTAAATTCAGATTAGCTTTATCTTTTTAAAAATCCCTAAAAATGATTTCAATCTAAACATTGAGATAATATATACACGTATATATACAGAGTGTATCGGTTAGACCCTTTCAATTTTGCATTGATCAAATGACCTAATCAATTTCAGCGATGATGTGTTGGTTCTCTTGAGTAGTGATTGTGTGATCCTTTTGCAGCATGTTTTGTTACAACAGAACCAGTGTCTTCAAATTTCTTCTTGATTGCAGTCACTGTTTCACGTTTCGGAGAAAAATAATAAACGTCATCAAATATATGTCCTGCTGCAGAGATGTTACTCTTCTACTCATAAATGAACTTAATGACAGACACACGTTTCTTTAACGTCAACCGGAAAGCACCACTTCTTTCCCTGCCTGTCGTTGTGAATTATCGCACGGTCACTAACGCGCGTTCAATGTATTAATGCTCGTATTGATGTCAGGTACATGCCTACTATTGTACACAGGTGAAGCATTCCTGTGTCCGCCTTGTGTTAAGATACTGTTATTCTTGTGAAAATATATAATCTCGAAAACAGATTGACAGGGTCCAACTGATCCATCCTGAATATATATTTTGAATATGCAAAACTCAAAGGCATCTCCTCGAGTTTCGCAAAGCAAAGATTTCAATCAATCTTTTGCAATTTAGAATACTAATATAAAATTACTAATATAACATTTTTGTTGTTGTTTTTAGATTTTAGTATTAGAATAAAAAAGAGCAAAGTCTTAGAATATTGCGTTTTTGTTTTCTAAATTGTTTCTAAATTTTTGCCTCTGATGACGTGAGGATAAATTGGCTTTATCTTCACAGAAACAGTGATATGGTCTTTGTATTGGCGTTTTTTTAAAATTTCACATCACTGTCCGGCTATATATATAAATATATATAAGAATATAAAAAAGAAAACAGTACTGTAGATTAATTCTACTATAAAAGAAGGTTTCAACTTGAAAATGTAATTGCAAATTTGTCAGATGATTACTAAGTGATGCAAAAAAAAATCAAGATTTTTCAAATTTCCGAAATAGCTCTGATTATTCAATGAATAAAATTCAAAAAAGAACTTTATAGACTATGCTCCTATATTTGGTCATTACTATGCAAATACAAGCTTGGTACTGGTTGGCCTTTGTTGTGTCTGCTTATTTTTAAATATAAAATAATAAATACATCTAGAAGTAGTGGGGTTGAACTAAAGATTTAAAAGAAAAATGCAAATTTTGGAGTTTATCCGCGGTGCACTTTTTTCTGAAAAACATATCTAAACAAAAATGTGACAGAGTTTAGGTTCGAGATAAATAATATATCTCCAAAAATCTCTAATAAATATAAAGAGCGTCTCTTTTTTGCCTAAATATGACAGCCTCACAATATCATTTTTGCGTTTTAATCATTCTTAAACATTCTAGTGGCCGCTTTATTAGAGACACCATACCAATAACGAGTTGCTTTGATCACAGCAGTAATTATTCTAGGCAAAGATTCTACATGGTGTTGGAACCGTTTCGCAGGAATATTGGCTCATGCTGACAGCAGAGCATTCCTTAGATGGCTCACATTGGGTGGTGGCGTTTCTAGGTTTCGAATGGATCTTTCCACTTCGTCCCACAAATGCTCGATGAGGTTGAGATCAGGTGACTGAGTCGGTCAATGAAGCAAGTGGAAATCAGAGTCATGTTCACTGAACCAATAGGAGACCAATCGAGCACGGTGACATGGTGCATTGTCCTGTTGAAAGTGGCCTTCTACGTCGGGGAACACTGTAGCCATAAATGAATGTACATGGTCAGCAACAATGTTGAGGTAGCCCGTGACATTAAGAGATATTTCCAGGGGTATTAGGGGACCAAGTGTGTCCCAGGAGAACATTCCACAGACCATTATTCCATCACTAACCGCTTGTGGGGTTGTCACTTGGCAAGACGGGTCCATCATTTGTGCTGCCTGCGCCATATTCTCATCCTGCCATCAGCATGGTGGAGAAGGAACCGAGACTCGTCGGACCAAGCGATCTTTTCCACTTATCAAGTGTCCAATGGCGTTGCTCCTGGGCCCACAGCAGGTGCACTTTCCTGTTTTTCTGTGATAGAAAAGGCAGCCTTGTTGGTGTACTGCTGTTAAAACCAATCAAGGTCTCTTTTTGCTCGTTTTGCCCCCACGATCATGCCTCGTTCGAAGTCGTTTAAATCTTTTGTCTTACCCATGTTCGAAAGAACTGTACTGATGCACAGTTCTCCTGATACCGAGCATGCCTTTTATACGCTACTCGTTGCTTTTGCGTCACGGTGCTTCACTACCGGACCCGTTCAAGTTAGATTAGAGGTGTCTCTAATAAAGTGGCCACTCAATATATTTCAAAGATATTATACAATATTCTGTATCCAGAATATAAATTTACTTTATTTTTAAATTTTAAATGAATTTCAGATATTAGTAAATTTTGATTATACATGAAGTAAATATATTTCAAGTTTCGAGCCAAGATACAGCAAAAGTTTATTAATGTCAAAATAAAAGTGAACCAAATGACTTAACTATTATAAGTCAATTTTTCTTTTTCTTCACAGAATAGCAAGCAAATTTAAAAGAATCCCAAAATTGAGATTTTGATTTGTAGCCTAATTTAATTTATAAAGTCTCCTTCATTTCTGTGACAAGAAGTTGACGTCATTTCCATATTTCAGAGAAATTGGCGGTATTTCTCAAATCAGGCAGACCAAAGTTAAAACACCAGTTGAGAACAATTTTACCTCATTTCCGTCACACGTCTTTTTATCTGATCAAACTGTGCCTCTAAAGCCATTAAAACAAGATTATATCCAGTATAAGATTATAGAAGATTATAGATTAAAACAATCCATATCCAGAAATCAATGTAAATGATAAACTACAACCAGAGCAGTTGAATAGATGTAACTCTCTTATAGGTAGATAGGTATTTCCGTTTTTCAAGCCTCCAGGACTCGTGGAGCGCCGGATGTATAGGCTCCGACGTTTCAGCCCAATCGAGACTAGCGAAGATCGGAAGGCCAGTGCAATGCTTACCCTCTTTGAACCCTTATGAAAGAAATTCGATCCTCATTTGTACAGAGGGCTGGGTAAATTCTAACGCTCCGTACGAAGGAGAAGGAAGCGTTGAGAAATTCCCGACCTCCACTAGGCTGCTCCAGTCCACAGTCCAGTTCCTATACCTCTGAACCACTGCACTCCCAAAAATGTGAAACATCAGCACAAATTCGGAAATGAAAAAAATATTTAAAATTAGCTGTACCCGGCATGCGTTGCAATGCCACATACAAAGAATGAAAGTGTTTGTGTTTTAATTCTGTTTATGGAAGTGCTTTTGGATACACAATATTTTTTTATTTTTCCGTCTGGTGCATACACGAATAAATCACAAGGTTTTGCCGATGCGTGAACAGGCCACATATAGCTGTCCACGCGTGAAGCATGGATTTTCCAAATTTAGTCTACACACTTATAGCGATTGTCCCTGTGCTTTGTTGATGGTCATTGCAAATGCGAGTCGCACCGGAAACTGCAAACGTTAAAACAGGAAATACACTCATTTGCTGAAACGCCTTGCGCACCAGATATTGTAAAACGGTTCTACTAATTTAGAAACCTTCGCGGGCGTGCGCACAACAACTCACCAAAGTTTCATCGCAATCTGATGAATGGTATAGGAACGCATACGGGACAAACAAACAAAGAAACATTCATTTTTATATATTAAGATTGAAGATTCTTAAAAAAAAGATACTCTTAAGTTCAGCCATGTTTCTTATCTAAATTTTGATCATCAGTAAAATCAGATATAGACTTCATTCTAACCAGTTCTATATTTTTCGAACATTATGTATTAATCGCAGTGCTGAAATATGAAACGGAGTTTAAGTCTTTGTTCAATTCTCCTGGTTTACTATTATTATTATGTAAAAGTTTCAAACCTTGGGTTTACCCCGCAAAGACAACATGGCGGGTCAAGGACAAAAGTTCATTTTGCCAAGTGTAAAGAAGTGTGCAAGGAGGGTTAGGGATGTGTGGTTGTATCCATAAATTTCTAACTACGCGTGTTGTGTTGAGTACCACAGCTTTCTGGAGTTGTGCATAAGTGTTTTTGTAGAGTCCTAGTGTGGTGAGACTGTGATGCAATGTGTGAGGCACCAGACAACATGTACTCGGTCCTGCCTCCACTGCTTCCGGAGCTCGTGTGTTAGGTCCGTGTATTTACTGATCTTATCTGCGTGAGTTTCCTGCATATTCTTCTTCTTATTATTATTCAATTCTATCTTCACAGAATTTTAATAAGATATAAAATTTTTCTACAGACATTACGTCTAGTTGTAATTTCTTGCCAAGAAATAGAATTTTCCAAAAGAAATGCTACTCTGACTACATATCTGGATTTCATATAATATTACGATGATTTTGTTTGTCCCTAGATTTATTGAAGTCAGTCGAATTGTAATCCTTGAGTTCAGAGAGGATTTATGTGCTTATTAAAAAAAAAAAAAATGATTAGCACCGATTTATCGAAGTGTCAGTTTTGGAAACGATCTCATTTCCTAACGACGTTGTAAGTAAATCTTTCAAACATAAAAACTGTTTTACAACTTTTTTAATAAAAGACATGACTTACATTTTTATAATCTAGTAATAATGAATTTTTAAAAGACCAAACAAAATTCTGCTAAATAGAAGATTTTTAGTAATAATGTGCTGTACTTATAAGGAGAGGACAAAGCGGGACAAGACTTTAGGGTCAATCCATATCAAACGGTCCAGCACTGGTTGCTTGACCATTTTAAAAAAAAATGATTTTTTTTTTTTACTTTTGTTATCCCTATCCATGAGTAATTCAAAAGAGGCATTATTTTTTTTTTATTTGACTTTGTGTAAAAATGGCGTCCATTTATGTTTTATGGTTTCCGGCATTTTTGGCCTTTGCAGACAGTTGCGGTAAATTTCATAACTCAGCTAAGAAAAATGATAGAAAGCTGTGGTAAAAAACATTATTTTCAGCACATTTTAAGCTACATTTTATGTCCTATATCTGTTTACCATATCTCTAATGCAAATGGCTGAAATTTAGAACCAAAACTGATATTCGCTATTGAACAAAAATCAAAGTTACGGGTTTTTTTTTTAGCAGAAAGGAATGAAGTAGAAAAACTATAATTTTTTTTAGAGGAAAGATATACATCTAAAGGTTTAATAGAAAATATTTCAATTCTGTTACTGGCTTCCTCTTTTAGTTATAGCTCTTTGAAAATGCATGTTTTGCTTTTTTTTCAAAATTTGAGTCTCAATATCTCTGGTGGGGGATTTAATAAAAATTTGATATTTACAGTATAAAGAGAACTTTATGAGAGGTACCTGTGAAACTGGAAGCACTATTTCATCATATTTCCTCGATACGGTGAAAACAAATGATGGGAACACTTCACTGAAAACAATGATCATTTCAGTGAAGCAAAACAATGATGAAAAATATGATGATGTGATTTGGCCATAAGTGATACTGTTGCGTGTATCTATGATGGACAGTGGTGGATCGCAGAAATCGAGGACATCACTTTAAAAAATAACGATGTTTATGTATTGTTCTATCACCCAGCAGGCCCAAGAACTTCCTTCAAAAAGTCAGCTGCTGACAAAATATGGGTGCCTATTGAAAATGTTGTTCGGAAAGTCCCTGCTTTGGAACTGACAACAGTAACACGCCCCTCCCATGTTATTTCCGAGAAGTTGTCTGAAGAAATATCTCAACTGCTTAATCAACACAAATCTTAAAACAATTAATTGGTGGTAAATTAATGGACTTTTTAAAACACATAAAATGTAACTTATTAACTGTAACAAATGTATGATGGTTTATTAAACATTGAATTATACAAGTAGTGTTGTAATAGCCTAGCGATAATTTGTCTATTTTTCACCAAATTCCCCCTGCTGTAATTTTGTTCTCCATGAGATGTCAAACTCAAAATTTTTTTCACAGGTACCTCTCATAAAGTTCTCTTTCTACTATAAATATCAAATTTTTATTAAATCCCCCACCAGAGATATTGAGACTCAAATTTTGAAAAAAAAAGCAAAACATGCATTTTCAAAGAGCTATAACTAAAAGAGGAAGCCAGTAACAGAATTGAAATATTTTCTATTAAACCTTTAGATGTATATCTTTCCTCTAAAAAAAATTATAGTTTTTCTACTTCATTCCTTTCTGCTAAAAAAAAAACCCGTAACTTTGATTTTTGTTCAATAGCGAATATCAGTTTTGGTTCTAAATTTCAGCCATTTGCATTAGAGATATGGTAAACAGATATAGGACATAAAATGTAGCTTAAAATGTGCTGAAAATAATGTTTTTTACCACAGCTTTCTATCATTCTGCTTAGCTGAGTTATCAAATTTACTGCAATTGTCTGCAAAGGCAAAATGCCGGAAACCATAAAACAAAAATGGACGCCATTTTTAAACGAAATCAAATAATAATAAAAAAAATAATGCCTGTTTTAATGTACTCATAAATAGGGGCAACTACAGTAAAAAAAATCAATTTTTTTAAAAATGGTCAAGCAATCAATTTAATTTTTTCTGGACCATTTGATATGGATTGACTCTTTATTATTATTATTATCGTTATTATTACTATTTCTTTAAGTAATTAGTTATTTGTTAATTTTTTTTTCGTCCCCCACCCCCCTTTCTTTCTTTTTTTTTCTTTCTTCTTCGGTTATATTAGGAATATTAAGTGCAAAAGGTTAGAAACAAATAAATAAATAAATAATATCTTAACTTTTTTTTTTTTATTAGAGGTTTGATTTAAATATCTAAGTCCCCATGATTTTAAATTCGATTTTTTTTAATATTCTTTTTCAAGAATATACTATTTTTTTTTTTTTTTATTTTTGAAATGAACCGATCACAAATGAACCATGTTGTTCTTTTTCTGAATTTGTGATTTGGGGGTAGAGTCAACTTCACAGACCTGTATCAAGGCGCTTTTCTGAGATCTCCCTGTAAATCTATCAACCTTTTTTCATAAATGTATAAATTGTGCAACTGTTAAACTGTGCAATGAAATCCTGAAATAAGGATTTCATTTGCTAAATGTTATGTATAAAGCACGAATATAAAAAAATAATTTTTCTAAATGAAATTAGAACTAAACTAATTTTAATTAAAAAAATTAAAAACTATATAACCATTAAAGATATACTTTGTCATGTATTAATAGGATAAATACTTCAATCAATCGAAATAATTCAATTCATAAAACTTGGCTATAAGAAACATTTATGTATACACTATTAAAGTAGAAATGAATACTTTTAGAATTCTTATCCATAAATTTTAATGGATCAAATATTACTTTTCCACCTAACATTCCTAAATAACCGGAGAAAAAAAGAAAAACCAATATTACATTAAAAAAAGAAGGTAAAACAAGAAAGCAAAGGGTTAAAATGAAAAAAAAAGAAAATAAATAAATAATTAATTAATACAAATAATTAAAATACAAATGTGTACTGCAGAAATGGGTGGACTTACTGAAATGCTCTATGTTAAACTGGAGGTTAGGGGAAAGCGAGGAGAGATGACAGGGGTAGGAAAGTTGACGCGATCTGCAGTTTATATTTTTAACACAGCGTGGCGATACTTACCCTCAGTCGGATTGTACATTGGTGTGAAATATACACGCTATCAAATTCTTCTATATTTTTGTTAATATTTGTGGATTCTGCGAGGGAATTTCTACGTCTACTCACCTCGGCAAGTGTCTGAATTTTCAAGTAATTGTTTTATTATTTTCACACAGCATATTTATCGCAGCGATAAAGGATTTTCTGCTGTTGTAAGTTGAAACTGGATTCTTGGCGGGATTGTATTCACAATGCTTTCGTGTTCGGCCATGTTTGTTGGGGAAAAATTAGGTGCGTTGTCTCTCTTATCGTTTTAGGAGAGATGACTCCTCATAATGTGAGGAGAGATGACGCAGTTTTGATTTTTCAAAGCCAGGAACATTAATAACGATGAGATCTGAAAAGACCTGTCTTGCAAAAGATGGCTACCGGAAATCCTGTTCGTTATATTCAAAACTATGTTCTTTATGTGGAAGATTGGGGAGAAAAAAAATAAAGAAATTTCATTAAGTTAATCCGAGGCAATACGAAAAAATAATTGTCTCCTGTTAGCATTAAACTTTTATTAATATAGACTGATTAATTGATGTCAAATTCACTTTCTATTCTTTTCAATTACCTGTCAAAAACGAGGAAAATACATTAATAATGTTTCAAAACTTTAATTTCTGGCTTTTATATTTACTACACTTTAATTTTTTAATAAGGCTTCTCTCCTACCCATAGCGCGTCATCTCACCTACCGTATGAGGAGAGATGGCAAAATATAGTATTTTTAAAAAACGTAATTTTTTATATGCTTAAATGATGCAATGGATAAACCAAAATTTTTTTTTTTTAGGAATTAATGTCTATAGAATGATTTGGCATAATTCATTCTCAAATGAATTCCAAAATTTTGGTAATATAAATTATTATCGAAATGTGCGTCATCTCTCCTCGCTTTCCCCTATATACTTACCGCTTTTCCATTAAATGACATTTCGGAAACTTATCCTTCTATTTGCACGATTCTTTTCTTTAAAATGTCATTTCCTACTAACTCGGTGATGCTCGACGACTTTCTCATTTATTTTTTTTCCGTATCGCTTATTGTTTCCGAGATAGGGTTACTAACTTCCACATTTTGCCGCTAGGGGCGCTCATGGTCACTTTCCTCTTCCTGTATCTAACTTCCTTAACTCTAGCTATCTTCGTTCAAAGGTTATTTGGGTGTCTTAGGACTTTCCAGTGCACCCTGTATATCCTATACTATCCTATCCTATCCTAAATATTTATAAATATAAAAGCAAAAATCTGTAAGTTTGTTTGTGATTCAATCACACCTCAACGGCGCAACGCAGCAGAATGAAATTTTGCATGCAGGTAGTCTATGACTCGGAGTAGGATATAGCTACTTTTCATCCCGGTAGGATTCGATTCCCGTCGCGAACATTTCATTGTAGTAATTTTGTTTACAGAAAATTAACAATTGCGCCGGACAGACAGACAGAGAAATAAAAGATTTTAGTAATATAGATTCGATCATTGCTAATTTTTGAATTCAATAAACAATGGTAAATCAATTTATACTATTTACTTATTACATTCTTTATCTATTAAAAAAAAAATGTTTAAAGCTACTGTATAATTAAATCTGTGACTGATAGATGCCGTTGTTGTTGCATTCTGCAGGCCCTTTAGACTTTATTTACCTATAAATTGATTTTATTAATTAATTTATTAATCAATTGATTTTATTATTTGTATTAATTGCAAATCCTATACAATTAATATGCACTTTTTGTATTAGTTAACTGAATTAAAAAGAACCGACGGTCACAGCATTACACAGTATATGTTTGTAATTATTAGCTGTAATGAATATAGACTATAATCACAGCATGGGTTTATAACGTATAAACACATATAATCACAACACTGTCAACAACATATATAACATATCAACATCAATTAAACAAAAACATCACAAAAATCAAATTATTGATAGTAAATTGAATAACTTGAGTAAATTGAATAAATGTCAGGATTAATTTCATATCTTCTGGATGATTCATGAATAAGCTGTTGTATAAAAGTAACGTACGACTATTAAGTTCAACATAATTTAATGTTGACAGAAAGAGCGATAGAATTCAAGAGATGACTGTTAAGGATCTCTCCTGTCGATTCCCAGCCTTTGGATGCATAAAGAAGAGAGAAACATGAAAAACAAAAAAAAAATCATTAGTGGATTGTAAACAAGCTTCGCACACTGAGCCATTATCCTCGGGAATCATAGACAGCTTTTTCATCTTTATTAGGAATCATCAATAGGATTTAACCTTGATGATAGGCTCAAACCCTAAGAAAGGTTACGGATACCACTTCCGCTCCTGGCAGTGGAATCTAACATAAAAAAAAAATTAAAAATAAACACTGTGAAATCCAATGAATCCTTGAGCACTGATAATCTTCAAGAATAAATCCTGCTGATGATTCCTAATACGGATGAAACAGCTGTTCAGGATTCCCATTGATGACAGTTTATTTACTATCCACTAATGAATGTTTTGTTTTTTATGATTTATGCTGGGACGTTAAATTTGATTTTAAGAAAGAAGCATCTATATTTCACTAAGGATTCGAATCCATACCCTGCTGGAGCACTGTCTAGTTACAGCTGATGACTAGAGTACTGCGATGTAAGAGTATGGTACATCGTATATTTATATTTAATGTTGAGTTTTTATTTAGAGAATAAATAGCACTAAAATTTTGGTTTTGGTTTTGAAATTTACGTCAGCAGAACAAATTTTCATTATTGCAATTTTTCTCTATATTGTCAAAAGTAATCGAAGGAACTTTAAATAAACTATTATTCACTTTGATTCTTTATCAATTGCGTCGCTTGATGAAGGGTGTCGTAGCCCTCCATAACAAGCTTTGGATGCTATTGTTAGACTATGGATTTCAATAATAGCTGACGTGTTGACACGCTCGATCTCGCGTACTTAATTATGAGTGTGAAGCCACCCTGTCGCTCTTGCAATAGGTGCAATCTGCCTCATTAAGGGGAAATTTGTCACCTCGTTACAGTGTTCTATTCAAGACAATATCACACAATCTCTCCAGCATAAATCTACTACTGAACATTGAGTTTATTGTGTCGACGCAGAAACCATTAAGTTTTCTGAGGTGACATTATGTTGTTCAGATAAATTGATTTTTGAGATTTTTATTTTCCTAGTAAAAGCTGTTTGGAGCCTTAAGATGCTAACGATTTACCAAATTTTATTTTGTTTAAAAATACAATAATTTCCTTTTAAAATTTGTAATTAAATTTTTGTTAAATAAAAGTTGTTCAGCCAATTTCAAATACCCTCACTGTCATGTAAATGTGATTTTTGTTATCCCCCCCCCCCCCAAAAAAAAAAAAAAGAAAATTTGTACGAAATGAATTGAATGCAGACAATGTATACTTAAGTATTTACCGATTGTGGGTAAAACGTGTTTAGTTTTCCT
>JAFIDM010009631.1:155608953-155619649 GCA_023159025.1 Thereuonema tuberculata
CTTCAGGCATATTTTCTTCAATTTGTAATCCGCGTCGGATTGTTTCAAATGATTTTAGCATTTCATCATATGAAGGTTTTTTTTTTTTATTTCTGTATCATGATCATTTCCATTTTCATCATCTTCATCTTCATCGCAATTCATAGCTATATTGTTTTTATTTTTCACACTGTCCAAAATATCCGATTGAGTTAGTGTTTCCGAGGTCTCTACTTCAAAATCAAGTGAAAGATAATCATCAATCGTTAATTTCTTCTTTTTCCCTCAGCTATATCCTCGAAAAAGTTCGTTAAATAGAAAATGCACTTCGCTATTTGGAGGTTATTTTACGAAGAAATTAGCAAAATGTTCTTGGTTCCAAAGAAAAATGTTCGCAAAATAGAGAAATTCGCAAAATAGAGGTTCGTTAAATAGAGGTCCGACTGTATTTCCTTACATAAATGGAATTATAAAGATTAAGTAGATCATTAAATAAATGAATATGTAAATACGAAGGAAGGATCTAATATAGTCTTCCGTGGATGGAGGATAACTACTATTTTCTTTGACTTTTCCAAATAAAAAAAATTCAAATTTATTCCGTAATTCAACGAATTTCTTTAAGACCACAAAGGTCAAAAATAGCTGTTCTGTCTCAAGAGCAATAAATAAGAAATTAAAAAGTAGTTATGAAAACTTAGATTAACTTTGGAAAAAAAAATACAACTTAAAGATAAAACAAATTTAACTAAGAAACTATGTTATTTGTCTGCTCTAGTGATAATTGCAAATAAGTAGATAGTAATTAACGAAAAGCTGTTTCTATGCCACAAAAAACAATTAATTTATTTCAAAAATTTTCATCTCATAAAAAATTAGCAACTTCGAGGTCACTTATTTTAGAAATTTTAGTTCTTCGCTACTTGTTGAGATTACGGAAAAGTTTTCTCATTCAAAAAAGTTTACTCAAGACGAATTCATTTATATAAAACGAATCTGTATAATTTATATAAAACGAATCTAAAACTTAAACGTTTTCTTAATAAAAAATAATTTTGAAGATAAAATAACATGAAATAGTTAAGAGCTAATTTTAAGGTTTGGACAAAATCTTTTTTTATATATAATAAAAATAATAATAGTTTTGAAAATAAATTTACTGTAATTGTTCTCAAAATTAATTTAAGCCTACAACATTTCCCCAACTAAACGAAGATTTAAGGAGCTCTTGTGAATAGATGGCGCTGTCTCCTTCGGAGCCTAATGCCGTCATTGTCAAATGCATTTATTTTGCTCCGAGATTAGGCTTAATTAAGAGGATCATTGAGAGACAGTTTGTGACGTTTTCGGAGATTCACGTAATTACTGATAAGCCTTGGACTCTTGAGATATCGCCACCAACGAAGGCTCTTTTCTAGGAAAAAAAAAAAGTATTTAATGGAGGAAAAATTTTAACCTTTAGTTTTGTTTTGTACAGTTTCGTTCGAAGAGGAAAAAAGAAAAAGACTGGTGCTTTTTAGCAAACAGCAGCTGCGTAATTTGTCTGCGTGTTGGCCCTCATTATATGGAAATAGCGGCGTCTCCATCGCACCTGTAATGAGCCTCACTCGGCTACAAGGAATGACGTATTAATTCTTATCGATCACATTATTGTTAAATACTTTTAAATTGCTCTAAGCGGATCAAGGTATTTCCGCCAACATCAGGAACGCTTCATGAAATAGGATTAAGGCACGCGAATAGATTTGCCTGGCAGAATGACGCCTAATTTGCGTAAGGGATGCACGAGAGCAAGTCCCCCCCTTTCCCACCACCCCCATGTCTCTCTCTCTCATCTCTATGACGACCATCAAGCCCTTGTTCCCCACTCATTTCGCAAATACATTAGCCGAAGACTCCCAGTTCCAGATAATTATCGAATTATAATTGCGCTTTAATTATTACGAGGAGAGGGAAAATTTGAAATTGAGGTTCTTCAGGTAAATGCCTAAACAAAAATATTAAAAAAAAGACAGATTAAGAATGAAAATTATGGAGAAGACAAATTAATTAAAAAAACAAAAAAACAACAACATTAAGAGAAATCTTAAGTAGAAATTGAAATATCTTTTATAAATTATATTGTTATGTTTGTAGAAGCTATTATGTTTTAAGGATGAAGGGTATCAAATTCTTCATATCTTTCGTTCACATATAACAATCTTCATTTTATGGATTGAATTTTGATAATATTTTATATAAATGTGTTTTGAAGTTCATCACAACACTCAGTTTTTGTTGTGAGTTTTCGCCATTTCTGTTGAAAATGTTTTGGGTGACGTCTAATAAACAAATCCGATAAAATTTCAAAAATAAATTTATATGATGATATCTAATACCGAAACACAAGTTATTGGATTTGGCGTCTTGTTCCTGGCGCAGTTTAACCTCTGTCGCTCTTGTGTCATTAATAATCGCACTCAGAAATATTTTTGTGACGAAAAAAACAAACAAAACAATCTAAAGATATTCTTTTTTTTTTTTTTTCAGCATTATCTACATTTTTCTCAACTTCGTGAAAAAGAAAATTGTTTTTCAGATTAGGTTAAGTCTTGATTCCGAAGAACATCACATTGATCTCCTATATCAGTTTCTATGTTTGTCTTTATTCTTCAGTTTGAGTCCTTTGTAAATATATAGGGTAAAGCAATGGTTCTCAAATTGTCATCAATAAAACTTCAAACAAAAATTGAGGAGAAATACGAAACTATTATTATGCAAGAAGAGAAAATTGAAATTCAACTGACAGTTAAAAATTACGAACCTTTGTTAATACCAAGTAGAACTTATTAAATAAATGAATATCCTCTAAAGAAGCCTCGACATACTGAAGCGAAAGCTATGGACTGTTAGTGATTGTTTTATGCTTGTGTGCAGGCTGTAATTTTATTTATCGTATCGAGCACATGTAAAAACTTAAGTAAGGTAAGGGCTTATTAACTTTATAATAACTATTTGGCCACTGTGTGTAATATCTAACAATAAAAAGAAAGAAAGAAGCTGATTAAGCTCTTTTAAAGTTTAACGTACAGAGATATAGCGAGAACCTTTTGTTTACTCAGGTGCAGTCTTGTACTTCTTCACTTTATTTAACTGATTAAGTTTTTCTTATTTAATTCTAAACAGCTTAAACTTCGTTATGTTGACTTTTGAAACAGAATTAAAAGTTAATGATGCTATGACTATTAGAAATGTATTTCTGATCAATTTGGAAAACTTAACTGAACTTTTAGTACTTGTCTAATATCTTCATTCTATTTCTTATTTTGGGTAAATATTTGAAATCGACAATTACAACTTTCAGAATCACTAATTTTAAGCAGTATAGGTAAACAACTGGTTTTATTGTTTTGAAAACCAAATAAATTAGATTTAAATGATGAAATAAACAATTGAATGGAACCAATAGAAAACACATGTATAAATGGTGTATCCGTATGTACTGTTAAACCTAAATGAATAAAAACAAGTATACTTTATATATTTAGGTATAAAAGTTGTACAAATAAGTGTTCAGAAGTTAATTTTCTTGAAATACAAACTTCCCAATGCTTACTTAAATTTCTTAGCAAACACCAATTGAAGAACTCATTTCCAAAACGGCTTAAGTCAACTTTTCTGAAAGTTGAGATTACTGCAAAGCTATACATTTTTTTAAATCATTAATTAGAATATTAGAAGTTTTCATATTATTCTTTTTCGTTAACAAAATTATCTATACAAAAGTAATAATTGGTTGGGTTATTACTATATATGATAATTTCATTATGTGTGTTTCATTTTTATAACATAATTTCTTTGGTATATAAATACTCTTTAACAGTTTTGCAAATCCCAAATACAAGTGTTTACTTTACTTCGTAGGATTGTAACATCTAACTAAGTAAATCATTAAAAAAAGTATGATTGCAAAACTGGAGGCCATTGAAAATATTTTTGTCTTTGAATATTTTGTAGTGCTGTGGATGTTTCTTTCACTGCAATAAGAACTTCAGTTGTATAAGCTTACAAATAATAACTGTTAAATTATAGTCAGTCTAAAATAACAAAAATACAGCCTACTCAGATATTACTTTGATGAATAAAATGCAATAGATATAAAATTAGATTACCTTAATAATCGTACTATATAAATCCATTGATACTGTGATCTAAAGAATAAAACATTGCATTTACTGCGCTGGTAAATGTTAACAGCATCTTAAAAATATTTTAAATGTTTTCTTAAGATAATTACTGTATCACATCATATATTCAGATTAATTAATTCTGTCAGCTAGTCTATCTTCTAGATAAACGCCATGTAATAGAATGCAAATAAAATAAAATTTTAAAAACAGATAGAATCTTGAAAAAGATTCATACTTTATACTTGCACTAATGCTTCCTCGATTAATATTTTTAAAGTAGCATACGCCCGTCAACAAGGTGACGGCTTTTAGTCTAGATAGAGTATTTGCCCATCATATATATGACGGATGGAAAATTAAAATGAATGCATTGCTACGAACATAAATGAATTTGTTTATTGGAAGGCTTGATTATAAGTCACATAGCGAGTGAAAATTCAAGCATCATTTAGCAAAAAACCACCCACGATTGCGAATGCAGGCATTGTTGCGTTAAGATAGAACTGCGCTGTAGGATATGTGAGATTTGCAGGCAACTCTCCCGTGTTACACACAGAGGGAGTTTATATACAGACGAACACACAGAACTGGAAAACTAAGAGATGTTGTCTCCAATCAGAAATTTGGCTTTTGCGTTTGATTGTATGGAGAGGAGCTTCAGGAGAACTTTTCTTGTATTTTTGTGAGTAGCTGCAATTTAAGGTAAGGACTATTGAAATCATTTTCTCAAATTTCTTTCTTAGTTTACATTTAACCAAGAGAACGTAATTGTCAAAGAGAACCAAATTCATACATTTAAATCAGAATAGATTCTAGGAAATTTGAAAACTGAGACCAAAATTAAAATAAACAAACCCGTAATTTTACGTAACTTTGGTCCACATTTTTTTTACAGTTTACCAAAACTTTGCTTTAAATTGCTTTTTATATTTCTAAGTACTAAACATTTTTCTGAAAGAATTTGAAATTTTGTCAATGTTGGTAAGATGTTCAGGATGCGATTGCTGTATCATTAATTACAGGTTTGTTAAACATAATTGCAAATTATTACAAAGTTGTAGTATCATTTGATCCTTTTTTTTTCTACCATATTTACAATTTTGGCTTACAAATCATTGGTTTTCATAATTGCAGGATGTCAATAGTGTTCTTCCGCCATCTTGGAAAATAAGGATCACTTCTTATCGTGGTGAATAAATGTCATTACTCAATATTTTCTAAATGTGGTTAAAAATGCCACTAGATTTCTATTGAAGTGTATTTCACGGAAGTGGAGATATTGCAGCTAAAGAAATTTGAAAATACACCATGAACGGACTTGCTATTAATTGCTGTTTGAAAATTTAGTTTAGTTACTGGTACTTTTTTTTTACTTTCTTCTTCTCTACGACAGCAAAGGAAATGTATAATAATCTTACAGACGATAATAAATACGAAATATTGCATTCTGTTTTATTTTTCTTTATTTTAACAATAACTTTTCAAAATTGCTTTAAAAAATATATACAATAAATACAAAGATATATACAAGAAATACAAAAATATTTGTATCTCGATTTTACAGCAAGTTTTTCCGTTTCTCGAATATATTTCACTGTTTGCTAAGTAATAGCTACCTGGCAATCTGTATACGTATTTACAGTAGAACCTCGTTTCTCCGGAATAAATGGGGCTGAAATTGATCCGGATGAATAAAAATCCTGATTATGCGGAAATAATGGGAAAAATGCCAATAACAATATATTTGTCTACAACTATCCATTTATTTTTACAGCAACAAATTTTGAGTCATTTTAAAATCACAATACATTATTATTAAAGTAATACTTTAACTCTGTTAATGCACCTGTTTTAGATCTGTTCAATATATTGTACTGTAAACTGTACTTCATTGATTGCAGTATCTGTGCAGTATGAAGTATATGTACCCTTATTTTATTGTTTTGGAATGATTTGTAATGCATAATGAATAAGTTATTTTCATTTTTTCAATGAATACCATTACAAAAATATATATTTTATTTTTGCAAAATTTGGTCCGGATTAACCGGAAATCCGGACTAACGAGGGCCGAAGGCCGAACAAACGAGGTTGTACTGCTGCATGCAATCAGGATTTTAGTCTTACATTTTTAAATCTGATTAGATTGTGATATTTGTATACTCATCTTATGGGCCACTAATAGAATTGGGAATAAAATACCACATCCCTAAGTGGTAAAACTTACCAACAATAATTCATTGATTTACATGAAACTTCTTATTTCAAATTACTTTCGTATTCTTAGCTACTCCTTGATGGCCTATTACAGATCCTTTAATTTTTCTTTTAAATTTTGTTGAAGGCTAAAACTTTCTGGCTAAATAATTAAACAAAATTGTTTTCCATAATTTCTTCAAATTACGTAAGTATGGAGTAAATCTTGCTATTATTGCTTTGCCATATTATTTTCGGTAATTCAACTTTAGATTTAATAGTGCTCTAGGTATTGTTTTGTTGCAAGGAAAAGGAGAAAATGACAGCACATAGGTCTGATTTTTTTTTTGTGCTTGGGAAAGTAAAATTCCTTCAGAAAAATAATGTCTGTGTATCAGTCAATTCAAGACATTAGAACTTATTTATCAGAGAAAGCTTTTGATTGAAAATGCCATAAGAATGACATTATTTGAAGGGCCCCAAGGACAAAGGTGTTAAGCGACAATTTCATGAAATTTCTGTTATAGGCATAAAAAAAGGTGTTAAATGATAGCCCATCTGGTGGCAAAAGATGGAATGTCAATTCATATTTTTTAAACAATTACTTCAGTACAAAGGTGTTAAGTAACAATAAAAAATTACTTCGTTTGTAGTACAAAGGTGCTAACTACAGTTAACACCTTTGGGCATGAGTTGGTCCTGAGCTACAGAAATTTCAAAGTGCAAAGGTGTTAAGTCCAAAACTAAGCGTAGATGGAGCTTCTTTTGACATAATGGCTGCCCCCATAAAACAAGCAAAACGTCAGCCTATGTTGTCAGGTATATTGAGTACGGGACAACATACGGCTAAAACTCTTTGGCGATGAGAAACGAACCTCAGAAGAGTACAATTGCACAACAGGAAAGTTCAAAGGCACTAGAAGCAAACGAATGGCAAGAAAAATCAGAATCAAACTCAGTACACTAGAAGTTTCTGAAAATGTCTATCTTAGCCATAGGTCATTTAATGAAATCCGAAGAATTGTATAAAAAAAAAAAAAACATTGCAAAAGAAGCTAGGGCAGTAGGGAAGGAGTATGTGAATAGGAAAGGATTCATAGTTCCAGCTCACAAAGTAAAAAGTAGTACAATTTGCCAGGATAAATGTCGATACAAATTCTCTGAAAACTTTCCAGAAGAAGGAAGAGGTAAAATATTTAAACAGTTTAAGAAATAATCGTACGAGGCACAAAATGCCATTATCTTTAACTCAATTACTTTGCTGCCTGTGGCCCGATTTAAGGCGACTGCAGATAAACGATGGTCAGCTGCGTACATCTATTCAGTGACAATTCATGAGAAAACACAGAGGGTTTGCAAGTTAGCTTCCTGCAACTTGTTACAAGTTGGGAGAAAAAAAGTAGATCTTCAGCAAAAGCAACTTGCATCTGGAAAGTCAACTCCTAGCCCAATCAAAATAGGAAGAAATGCTCCCCAAAACAAAATTTCTGATATTGTGAAAACTAACGTTCGAACCCACTTATCTAGCTGCACTGACACCGGTATACCTGACAATGAGTAGGAATCGAAGCGCTGCTACAGTAAGGTGTTTGTAACAGAATTTAATCTGTCCTTTGGATCTCCAAAGAGTAATACATGTAAAAACATGCGATTCGGGTAAGGGTGGCGAAACACACAAGAAAGAGTATGAAGAGGACTACGAACAGCAAAAAAAGGACAAACAATCTGTTAAGGAAGATTCAATCAAATGTTATATAATTTTTGACATGCAGCAAAGTACGGCTTTGCTGAAATTAAACACTTCAATAGCGTTCTATTTAAGACAGTTATTCGTTTTACTACTTGATCGTACATTTAGTATCATGTGAAGGAGAGCAGGCATACATGTAAGCGTGGACCGAAAACATATCTTCATGAGGTAGTCATAAAGTAGTCAGTCTATTTGGGCATTTATACAGATCAGTGGCGAAACCCCAACCACCTCATTACTTGGTCAGGTTATTGCGGCGGCCAAAATATTTTTTTTTTACTCTTATGATTCTGGAATTAGGGGAGGAGTGTCTGAGATGGCATACATTTTCAAAATAAATTTTTATAAAATAAAGTACTGTAAAATAAAAGACAAGAACACTAGTAATATTTACAATGTTTATTCAGCAATCAATATCAATATACCAAGAGAGAAAATAATGAATTGAAATATTAAATATTTTAGAAATACCAGACCCTTCAAATATGCCATCTCACCCACACCCGGTTGATGAGATGGCATACCCGATACACTACTTGCAAACATCACAGATGACAACTTTGGCAGACTTTGGAAGGCCGATACATTGTGCATGGCACCATTTTCTGCAGATCAAAACAGAAATAGAATATTTATAATTAAAATAGAATAATAATAATAGAATAATTTCTATTTAAAATAGAATAGAATAATAATAATAATAGAGTAGCCAGTATTATTCACTGGAATTTATGCAAAAAATATCAATTCCCAGTTTCCAAAAACTGGTGGGAACATTCTATTGAAAAGGTGCTAGAAAATGATGAGGCCAAAATCCTCTGGGACTTCAGAATTCAAATCGACCGTCATTTGGAACACAACACTCCAGACATAACAATTGTAGAGAGGAAAGATGTTTTTTAATAGATGTGGCAATACCTGGAGATGCACGAATTGTTGAGAAAGAACTGGAAAAGATCACAAAATATAGCGATCTGACAATTGAAATTTCTCGTTTGTGGAACAAACGTGCCACTGTAACACCTATAGTTATTGGTGCCCTTGGTGCTTTATCTAAGGAATTTGTAAAACACTTTAATAGCTTGGAACTTCATGAGATTTCAATAACTGATCTGCAAAAAACATCCTTACTAGGAACTGCTTATATTTTGCGAAGATATTTGGACAATTCTTAGGTCTCTAGGTGAGACTTGAATTGCTCAATTAATCCAGTCAAAGATGTTGTCTTTGTATTGTGTCGTATGTTATATAATAATAACAGAATTTTTCCTATTTAAAATAAAATAATAATAATAGAATAATTTCTATTTAAAATAAAAATCGAATACGGTATATAAAAAAAAAAAATTCTTATTATGGGCGAGATGTAATGGGTGAGACGGCATAGTAGTACGCCGTCTCATCCTACATTCACCGATCTAACCGAAAATTATTTTAAAAATTCCATGCTTCAAATAACGCCTAACAACAGAGTCTATCAGAATCACCACTTTATATAAGTACTAAATGCACTAAGACTTACCTCAAATCGTGCACTGCTTCAATATCAGGCCAATTGCCAATTCCAAACGTCACGGAATATTTTTTCAAAACAGCGAAACCGAAACAATCACGTCTATCGAACCCAAAATTGCGGCAAGCACGCTGACACTTGCCTAGCACGGCTCCCCGAGTTCGAGAGTACACGATAATGGGGTAGCTGGCACCATCAAACATATAGTTTCGAAAATATCGCTGCTATGCCGTCTCTCCCACCATGCCATCTCAGACACTTCTCCCCTACATCATGTGAAAAGGTATATTTTTTATTGTTGACCAAAAATTTCCAATTGTAGGACATATATATTTAGATTGCGATAGAGATTTCGGTCTTATTGAGCAAGTGGTCAAAAAATATGAGATAAATATACTCAGCAGATACTTATAGGACCATTATTGATGCAGTTGATAAGAAAAAAACAATGGTAGTAACTGACATGGCAGATAAAGTTGTCTGACACTGATAGTCTACAATCAGGCCTGTATTTTGTTATTCGTTTGCTAAATGCTGACAAGGAGAAGATGTTATTCAGAGATGAGGTAAGATGAATAAGGGCTGATAAGTTTGGGTCGTACAAGTGCAAGAAATCCTTCAATGAAAGCGAAGATTTTAAAGTAGTAAACCTGTTTCGAGTTCGTGGGCAGAAAGATATCACAAACTGCATTCTGAAAAAGGTTAGACAGCACAACATTATCTTAGAAGAAAAAATTAAAGACTTGAAGAAGCAAATAGAGTATATACCAGATGTGTATCAAGGCTTCTACAACGAAATCAACCGCTCAAGTGAACCGTAATTTTATATTGTACATTTATTCTTCGTATAATGTAATGTTTATTAAAATTTATTTATACTTAACACATTTGTGACGTCTTATTTCCGTTTTAAGAGCGTGTTGTGTCAAGGACAAAGGTGTTAAGTACATTTACGACTGAGTTACGACCAATAAATGTGGTTTCAACAAAATCATGTTTTTTCAGGACAATTTTTAGATATTGGTGATCATTAATAATTTATTCTGAACAATATACAGCTTATTTTCAGGGAGCAGCCAAGCTTTAACT
>JAFIDM010009631.1:155647001-155674313 GCA_023159025.1 Thereuonema tuberculata
ATACTTACAGTATATACATATACGAAATACATAGGTACAGTGTATACGTATAGGAAATACATAGGTACAGTGTATACATTTAGGAAATACGTAGGTACAGTGAATACATACAGTGTATACGTATAGGAAATACATAGGTACAGTGTATACATACAGTGTATACGTATAGGAAATACATAGGTACAGTGTATACATTTAGGAAATACATAAGTACAGTGTATACGTATAGGAAGTATATAGGTACAGTGTATACATTTAGGAAATACGTAGGTACAGTGTATACATACAGTGTATACGTATAGGAAATACATAGATACAGTGTATACATTTAGAAAATACATAGGTACAGTTATACATACAGGAAATGCATAGGTACAGTGTATACATAAAGGAAATACATAGATATAGTGTATATATTTAGGAAATACATAGATATAGTATATACATACAGTATAGGTACAGTGTTTTTCTGTTATTTTTTTTCCTTAGTAGCATATTGTCAATTATAAATTCAATTTTTTTTGCATTTAACTCTTTCTAATTAAATGTATTTTTTAATTCATTTTTCAATCAACTAACATCTGAATACATGTTATCTACAAAAGAAACTATAACTCTAACGAAATAACTGTCTTACTACAATCTTTGAAAACCATCACATTAATTTTCTCTATCAAAAGAAATGTTAAATTAAAATGTAACTAAAATGTAAAAAAAAAAACTGAGGAAGAAACATCGAGCAAAATTAAGATGATTAGTTAGTAGTTATTTCTAAAGGATTCAGATAAATTCATTACTTTGATGCTAAGTAGTGTTTTTATCCATCAAAAAATTACTTTTGATTCCAACAGAAGACTTATGGACCAAGTTGTAAAGACTCGCTTGTTGGTCTGGGATAGAGTGGAACATTTTTCCCATCAGACCCTGAGTCCCATCATCTCAAACAAATTTCCCTACGATTATCGTCTCAATCAGTTTGCCTCTGCTTATCATCAGAAAGAAAATATTCTCAAAATTCAGTTCTTTTCTAATCTATCTCCGAAAGTTGCCTTAATTTAGCATTTTCTCCATTATTTAATTTAGTTATTAAGGACTCTTTTTTAATCTACATAGTTTATCTTTAAAATTCTTAATTTTCTCCATTAAGTTCTTTAATTATCTAAACAAAAAAGATCCCTATTATCCTTTTAGTCACCAGAAATTTAAATGAGGGCAGAGGGGGTTATCACGGCAGTCAATCAAATAAAAAAATCTTTTTCTGGATGAGGTGATTTACAATCAAATGATGCCTTTATCCAACCAAAAACAAAAAGGTCTAAAAGAAATCCAGAATGGTGATTTCTTCCTTTTTCGGATGCAGTGATGAGGAATACAAGCCTCTCCCATCAGTATACAAACTACACTGCATTTTCTAGAAATTTAACGTTGGAATCTCAATGTAAGATCCAGAGCAGTGGCTAATCTAAATGTGCACTTCAGCGTTCACCTTTTCAGACACTTACAGCTGAAACGGAGATTGTTACAACGACGACGCTTCAACTGAAATGGAAATGGGGATTTTGGCTCACAGCTCCACATCGATTGATTTAATTTATACCCTACATGTTATGTTATGTAGTGAATGTGGGTGGCAGAGAAGCCAAGCACTGCGACCGGGATCCATTATACCCTATGTATTCATTAGAGAATAACCATCACTAAATTTTCAGCTTTCTACAAAAATAATTTTTAATAATAACACACTTTATTGGAATGTTTTTTTGAGAGTTTTCTACCTCAACTCACTAACCGTTTGTATTCAGCAGGTACCATCTTTTTTAAATTATTATCTTGCATTTGATACCATAAAGCTTCTACTAAAAATTTCAGCTTCTAAGGATAAGGAGTTTTTGCAGAATCTTAATCAAAGAATTCTTGTTTTAAGTCAAAACTTACCGTACTTTAATGCTTTTTGGAGGACTTGCTCATTTCCAGTTAAATCCCTGCGGATTATTTTTCTCTGCTGATTATTAGAAGATTATTACAAATATAATATTTACAATATCCTTTGATTTTCTCTGTTTACACTGTGGATATAAAATAAAAGGACAACTTTTCCTTTCCTCTGTTTTCTTCAGCCAGTCCTTCTTTGAAAAAGACAACTGTTTAACCTTAAGTTCATTGGGTATAAAAAACAAACAATTTAATACATTTTAATAGCTAAGTATCTTTCCTATAAACTGATTATCTGGCAAGAAAGTCGTTATATAAAAACATCGCAATATGATTCTGTAGACAAGTCTATTTGCTTTCTCATTATCAAATCTTTATGAAGGCGATTGAGAATAATCTTCAACGGCAGATTTCATTATTTTTGGGATATTTTATTACTTGTCAGGTTTGACAGTTTAAAATATTGGATTTTTTTTCCCTGACACTTCTTGCTAAATATCTCAATTTGAAATCACATTGACTTCCGGCAATATTTTAGAAGTGGGAAGCCATGATTTACGGCCCATTTATTGGGAGAGGACAGTCATTCACATTACTGTGATAGAAAATATATCTTTTAAAGGCTGTATTCTAGGCTTTCATTTTCACGTATGTGCTACCTGCTAGCACTTATTGAAGTTGGTTGACTGAAATTAATGAACTTGGCAAGATCTTCCTGAACTTATATACATAACGATAGCTCAAATTCTCATAATTTGACGATAGGGCAATTTATTATCATTGCATTCCAATGAATAGGTGCAGGAACTTGCAACCCACTAGTAGTGTGCTAAAATTCGATATCTTTACTTTCGCTATTTAATACTTATACGTAATGTATTACTGCTAACAATGTACTCTAAACTTATTAAATAGGTAATTTAATATAAATTTTTGGATCTTATTAATCCTTTTCTTTGTTAGAAGCACTCTCAAGGAGGAGTATTGAATAATATAAATAATAACGCATTGGCATATTCTTACATATTAAGACGTTAGTAATATTACCTAGCTCTTATTAGAGTCTATGTATATTTGTAACTCTTTCAAACGATATGTTGCATTATCAATTTACACTGTCCTAGCCATTATGTTATCAATTAGCTCAAAAATATCATTTCTTATTGAAGAGTTCCATTTTTATATTTACGAAAAATATTTTAAGAGCTATTTTATTTAGAATCAACATTTTTGGGACAGAATAACTTAGCAACATTATGCTTGGAATTAAATGATATTATTAATTAAATAAGGACAAAATCTTTCAAGAATTGCTTTGCTATTAAAAATTTGCATTGAGTTAATTTGAACTTAAAAAGTAATTTATTGAAACGAATTTATTGAAATACTTACAAATTCTAATAACTACAACATTTAATAAACTATTACGTTTAATGGTGTAGAATTAAATGTGTATGCGCTGTTACTCTTCCATGCATAATATAGAAACCGAAACTTACAATCATCAGACGCTTTATTTTATGGCGTTAAGATACAAAATATCCTCATTTAATTCAATATCCGGAAATGTTAAGCAAATCCGGAAAGCTTAAATGTAAAGAAGTTCGTTTCGAAATTGAAAGCTAATTATCTTGATTTAGTATTTTTTTTTTTTTTTTATCATTTAGTGATTAAATAATATATCATACATTCTAAATTAAGGAAAATAATTTTACATATTAAACTTTCTTTAACGTGCGGAGTGAACAATCTAGAAACACAATGGACACGCACAAACTACGCAAGGATCGCAACCCGAGCTGTCATCGTGAAGAGACTGGGACGGACCGTTTCGCACTTATTAGTGCTCATCAGCCAGCCAAACTCCACCGATAACATGCTCAGGAAGTGCGAAACTTTAGCCATCCCGGCTCTTGCTCCCAAGAGCGGGACCTCTCACCAAAGAAATACAAAATAAAAATGAATAAAATGAGAAAATACACTACTTCCTTGGCCTGCAACTCGCAAAGCACAAAAGGAATTTAATAGCAGCATTAAATAAGAACTACGCTGTAAATAGAAATTATTAAACTTTCTTTAACGTGCGGAGTGAACAATCTAGAAACACAATGGACACGCACAAACTACGCAAGGATTCGCAACCCCGAGCTGTCATCGTGAAGAGACTGGGACGGATCGTTTCGCACTAATTAGTGCTCATCAGCCAGTCAAACTCCACCGATAACATGCTCAGGAGGTGTGAAACTTTAGCCATCCCGGCTCTTGCTCCCAAGAGCGGGACCTCTCCACAAAGAAATAAAAGACAAAAATTAATAAAATGAGAAAATACAATACTTCCTTGGCCTGCAACTTGGCAAAGCACAAAAGGAATTTAATAGCAGCATTAAATAAAAAAGCAGCAGCACCACGATGACAGCTCGGGGTTGCGAATCCTTGCGTAGTTTGTGCGTGTCCATTGTGTTTCTAGATAATTTTACATATTTTTACAAAGTTATATTGTAGTATTTTGTTTTAAATTTGCTAAATGCATTAAAAAATATTCTTGATAAGAAATTAAGATCTACAAATTCTTATAACGAAACGATTCTAAAGCCCCTCTATTGTTTTTAATTGAGAAATAAAAAATAATTGTTATTCAATGCCAATGATTTGGAGTATTTTTTTTGTGAAGGATCCGTTTAGAATCATTCCTATCAGGGATGAGCTACTAATGAATAAAATTCAAATGATTTTAATGGGATTGAGATTATGAATGTACTTTTTAATAATTATGAAAGATATTTTTAAACATTTTATTTCATTTAAAACAAATATATCTGATAGATTCGACGATTGTTTAAACCTCACATGCATTCTACTGAACAGACTAAAAAGTTTAAGTACCACATAGGTCCTTTTTTTTGAGGGATTTCCTCACTGCGGGATGAGATATTATCTCTGAGATCATGCCCCACTCCTCCTTCAGGACCAAACTATAAGTTTTAAGTAATTGAACTTTAAAGTTGAAACTATTCAAGTTACACCAGAAATCTTGATTTCTGTCTTCCTCATTATTTCATTATTATTATTATTATTATTATTATTATTATTATTATTATTAAATATGTTTTTTCTAAATATTTTGAATTTGAACTTAGAACTTTTCAAAAAAGATATTGAGATATTTTATGACTTATTCTGTGCTATTTCTATCATGTGCTGGGTATTTTTCAACGAATATTTGATATATGTGTTTCTAAAAAAGCTACAGATTTTGTTATTAATAAACTAATGCTTTAATCAGCTTCCTTTCACACATTTTTCATTATGTTTCTGTTCTCTATCATGAACTTTTTTTCCTTTGCATTCTGTGACATTTGTAATAAAACAAGTGATAACAGCTAAAGATGCCCTTTAATCTTTTTTTTTTTTGGATTACTGTCTTCGTGCACTGCAAGATTTTTAATATCTGTAGTGCCTCTAGTATTCTGGAATGTACAATCACTCTGTAATGGTCTTCTGGTATATTAGATGAAAGTAATTGAAGAATAAATGTTACATAAATTGCTTGATTTCCGCTAATTTTCATTTTTGTCGCATCTCTCGAGACTATCCATAATCATCTTTCCATATGTATATAGTTGCTGGAGTTTCTTATTTATCGATTTCAAAGTTAATATTAAGTTATTAATATTTTTGTTATCTTCCTTCATTTTATCTGAAGTTTGCAAAAGAATGAAATTCCTCTCAATAATTGCTCTCCTCTTACCTACAATTATTTTTACTGTGATTATTTTGTTTGGGTCAGTGTCATAGAAATATAAACATAAGCATATATTTTTTTTCCCATTTGTTAAGAATCCTCATTTTGCAAAACATGTCAAATATTCATTTTCAAAACTTGCAGAAAATCTACAACATTTCATTTTGTGAAATAAATTCAAGAACTTCAAATGTTTGGATCTTAATAGTATAAATATAACGCAATTTGATTTCAAAAGATTCTGAGTGTAATTTCAAGTCTTTCTACTAAAACCCAAAACGTAAATACTCACTGCATTTTTGTCTTATAATAATCTCGGTTAATACATCTTAAAGAAGATATATTTTAAATAAAAATTATTACAAAAATACACATAATCAAAAATCCAATTACGAACTGTAAAAGTTAGGTTTAAGAATCAGGAGTAACATCATGAAAGTTACCAAACATTAATAACAATACTTCTTGAATTATAGTAAACAAGCCAAAATTATTCTAGAAACAGAGTTTTGTAAAAGTTTTTTCGTATTTTGTTTATCTTTTTTTATGTCTAGTGTTCGTCAAATTAACGAAACTGATGAAATATTAATTTGCTGGTATTTACATCTTACCAAGATGAATTGATTAAATTTTTATTATTAAATATAATATTTTTTTTCTAAAAAAATTATAAAATTAAAAGTATTTATAAAGTACTTAGTGAAGAAACCAACAGACCATTTATTTTTATATCAAACGCAACTTTCAAGTAAATAAGGATGTTGAATTAGGAAGTACTTCCTTTACAAGCAAATGAAAGATTTAATTTTCATCTTTATAAGGCATATCAAGATTTATTTTCTTCCGCAAAGAAGAAATGTCTCATACAAGCCAATACATCTAGTGCCATCTATTGGGAAGTAACAAAACTTGATCTGATTTATGTTTTAGACACTAGATGTCGCTACGACAACAAATTCAAACTGACAGCATTACCAGAACGTTTAAGCTAGAAACGAATTTCTAGAGGAATATTTTTAATACAAACCCTTAACGTAAATAGATACGCCAGAGAAAATGATTAACTTACCAGTTCATGGTCGACGAATAATATTACGGAAAAAAAATAGTTGTTATTTTAAATGAAGTAAAATAGTATGTATCAATTTTATTTTTATTGTGCTTTATTTCATATTCTAACTTTTGATTTTTTTCTGCGGATTTTTTTTTTTCTTTTTTTCCCGCTGACAGCTATCGAATGGCAGACTACATTATGGAAAAGCATGCTTAAAAATCTCAGGTGGAGGATAAGTTCTTTACAATTACTTCATATATCGAAAATTAATTTCCCATTACTCAAATAATAATTAACAAAGGGGAAACAAGAACAAAAACCAGCACATGAATAAATTAAAATTGCCTTTCTGTTTCAATTATGGGGAGGAGTTAGGAACAGCTGTTTCGCCCTTCCACGGACTCATCACCCAACCCCGCCTCCCCGATAAAAGAACCAGAAAGGCAAGATCACCATATGAAGGTCACAGCCACACCTGGCAGTGACCCCCGAAAACAAGAAAGGCAACAAAAATAAATGTTGTGTTGTTTAACACAAACAAAAAGAGCCTTTTCCTACAACTAGTAGGCAAAAAGGCATTAAAATACAAGAACAAAAGGTTCAAAACAGCTAATTAAGCTAAAGATTTTTTTAGATTATTTAAATATGTACGTATATTTAAACTACAACTGTGCTAATTTATATTGCAAGAATTTTGTAAAGCAAATTGAAAAAGATGACGTGTACTGACAGTTAACAAAACGAATTAAAGTAAAATATTATATTACAAGTGAAAACAGCTCAGTTTACGGATGTGGGATGTTTTTATCTGTACAGAAATGCACACTTTAAAAATTGGAAATCTTCTATAATTGCAATCTGCTAATGTAATTTGCTCATTGCTCCTCCGATGTTCGTTTATAATAATAAATGTGGGATCTTCATGCAGTTCTCACTTTTCCAACTTGGCGTATTATCGATCCTACGACAACAAAATTTTAAAGATATCATTAACATGTGATGAGATTACAAGGGCTTGTGATATGAAAGAAATGTCTAGTTTCATACATAGAGTGAAAGTTAAGAAATTTCTCCGATCAAAATAAATTTAAAATCCAGTAATACATAATTTCGTGATTCGAGGTGTGGATCATGGTTTTATTTCTTATAATGCCCAGCAGATCTGTAGTTAACTACTCCTTTTTTCTTAATTTATATATATTTTATTTTTATTTCTGCATGCAATATTTATATTTATGATCGATGTAAACCTAATAACTTCTGAGCAGCTGGATGCATCTTCTTCAAACTTAATATGTATATTTGAGGACTATGGGCCATTTAACTTTTATATTTGAAATCATTTCCAAAGGGGACCTTCTCGAGAAATTAGTGCGGGAAGGAGACAAAAATTCAGAGAAATACATTGGAATCAAAACAATATATATTTATCCTTTGGAACCCGTATCTCTTCACTTTGTCTACCATTTCTGAAACACCCAGTATATTTATCCTATTCTCCACTGTCTTAAAAACAATGTTATTAAATCTTTTAGCTAATTCATTGTCAGTGGTGTGATGCGATTAAACTTAATCAGAATTAGACAATTTAAGTAAATAATGGCGGATCTTTCTTTCAGAAAATGAAAAATATTACAATTTGAATATGAATGAGACTTTTCACTACTTAATAACAATGAAATAAAAAAGATAGAAATTTTTAGAAATAATATTTTTTGGAAAGTGGGCTTTTCGAACTTCTTTTGTATCTATTTGAAAAAGAAATACAGAATACTCTGAAAAGTGGTAAGATACAATCGGCAATAGACGAAAAAAATCTATACAATAGAATACAATCTATACAATCTATACAATAGAATACAACAACGCTTTCTTAAGAATGAGTGTACAAATCTAACAATGTAGGTAACATAGATTATTATCTATTATTATATATATTATATTATTATTTATGTTACTTACAAAGGCGATATTTGCTTAATATCGCCCCCGGGATGATATTAGGCAAATCTCGTATACAACAATGACACGTATTGATAACCACGACTTTGAAAACTTGCTGAGTTGAATTTAATCTGTTGACATCTCCACTTCATTACGATTTAAACATGCTAAAAGTTTTTGAATATATTATATGTACAATAATTTACATAGATTCTTAAATACTTGCGAAAAAATTAAAAAATGTCAGAAAACAATTTTTCCAGACGTCGCGTCGTTTACACTTGGCCTCTGAAACTTCTGAAACACTGACTACTAACGCTAGTGATGTAATATCGCGCAAAGAAATGTCGTAGTTTCTAGGCTTCGATATCTTGGGGGGGGGGCGATATTAGGTCGGTGGACGATATTTGGCGATTTTATCTTATATCTTTGGAAGGGGTGCACAAACGATAAAACCTATTTATAATAAACTATAAACTATCAATTAATAAAGGATTCTTCGTAGCACCTGTACTATGCATTCTATGACAATTAGATCTGATCCTTTTCAAAAATCACAATTTAGTGTTTCTTGCATTGCAGTTTTAAATTTTAATAAGTTTTTTGATGCAAAGCAATACGAGGATAATTTTATTGCTTTGTCATTTCAAACCGATGCTTATCTCATTACATCATTATTATTAAATGCTCTTTAAAAGTTTGTTCTTTAAGATCAGAAATTAGAGATGTGAATAACTAAAAGCTCTCTGTAGGAAATTTGGCAACACTAATAAAAGAAGAGCCAAAATACAGGGTGTTTTTTAAAAGTATTTACAGGTTCTACAAAGACATATCAGTAAAAACTATCCATTAAACTTGGGGTCGGAAATACATCGTTTACGAGTTAATTACCACAATTATATTAAATGTATGACGTAATAATGTCTGCATAATACTGTAAGTAAGTGAAGCGTACGTTAATGATACTTGTTATATTTTGTGTTTAACCAGGGACGGATTAAGACCAGTTGATGCCCTAAGAAGTCCAATAATGGTGCCCTCCTAGATCTGGACATTAAATCTCAATAAATGTTGAAGGTGAAATAGAACGTTAAAAACTCAAGTTTTTCAAGGCTTTCCCTTAAGCCAGGACAACAACTATATTAAATATAAACTTATATAATTGGCCAAGTTCGTCTGTCTGTCTGTCTGTAACTCGATATAATAAAGCTATTAGGATATATCCAAGGTTCTCAATGGTACCATTGAATCAAGGGTACTCAAATTGGATAAAATATTAGTTCAATTTGTCATTCCATGTTGTTTCCATGAAATTTTACCTGAAATTCTACCAAAACATACGTTCA
Source organism: Thereuonema tuberculata (assembly GCA_023159025.1). Lineage (NCBI taxonomy): Eukaryota > Metazoa > Arthropoda > Chilopoda > Scutigeromorpha > Scutigeridae > Thereuonema > Thereuonema tuberculata. The sequence goes on from JAFIDM010009631.1 coordinate 155,657,020, forward strand.
AAACCAAATAATTTTGTTACCACTGCACTGTTTAATGAAATTTGGCATACTTACTCAGTTTTTTACGCTGATTTTGAAATTCAAAACCATTTTTGTTGTAGAAGCTTCGTTCACAAGTTAGCGCAGTATTTAGATTATACAAAGGTGAGTTTTAAATGCCTTTCGGCGTTATGAGTCAAAAATAATAATTATTCTTTAGATAAATTAAACTTTAGATATGGTTGGTATTTCGTTTTCTTTTTGGGAGGAAAATGACCCTTTATACCCTGGTTTCACGGAACGACTAAAAACTGGATTCTTCGCATTTTCTCGTTTTTGAGCACCACGTGACCAGCCAGGGCGGAAGTCGGTAGCGCTGTCCGAGTTTTGACAAGTAGGTATAACGAATAAAGTCGTTTCCAACATGGCAGCCATCGTTCCCACCACGCCTCAACGAAAACATACAGAATGGAGTGAAGGTGAAACTGTAAGTTTACTGGAAATGTGGCGATAAAATATTGATGATCTGAGGCGAATGAAGCGAAATCGTCGAATTTATGAAAAAATGAAGATAGAATTAAATGAATCGTACGTTGGAACCCCAACGTATAAAATACGACCCAAGCGAAAACATCTGCTTGGGACACTAAATATAAACACTCTCATCCAAACAGGAAAACTAAAACAACTAACCAAAGTTTTAGAGGAAAGGAACATATATATTTTGGCATTGCAAGAAACGAGGTTTCCAGATGATAACACAATGGAATCAGATGGCTTCAGAATATACAAGGGCAAACCGGGGCACAAGGTCTCAAATGGAAGATTACCAATTTTAGGGACAGCTTTCGTGGTCAAGAAGACTTTAGCCAACTCAATCACAAACTTTAGCTCACCATCCGAAAGGATCTCATTCCTAACTTTCAGATGCGGAAATAAAACCTACACGATCATCAATGCCTATGCCCCTATAAATCAAGACAACAAAAGGAACAAAGAGAAGGTAGAAAACTTCTGGGAAACACTGGAAGACGAAACATCAAAGATTCCCCGCAGAAATGTTAAGATCTTGGTTGGGGATTTTAATGCACAGATAGGAAAAGAGAAGAAATACAGAATGACTGTAGGAGATTATCCAGCCCATAAGAGGACAAACAGAAACGGTGAGAGACTAATAGCATTTTGCAGACAATTTAATCTAAAACTTATGTCCACACATTTCAGAGCCCTGCCAAAGAAGAAGAAGACATGGCTATCCCCCAATCCAATGTTAGGAGAATTTCAGATAGACCATGTTGCAATAACAACTACCAATAGAAGTGAAATTCTGAACGTAAAAGTGAGGAAAAGTACGAACATCAACACAGACCACTATCTTTTGGAAATTAAAACGAAATTTCAGCCGAATAGACTCCGTAACAAAGCTGGAAGCAGAAGAAGGATCGACATAGAAAGTCTCAAACGAAATGAAAATACATATAGAAAAAGCTTATCAAAGTGTAATATGAACAACTGGGAAGAAATTAAGGAATCTTTAACAAAAACAGCCGAAAACTTGCAGGAACCGAAAAAGAAACGGAGGCACAGATGGTTGAACGAAAAGTGTGACGACACCCTCAACGATAGATTAAGGGCCTTGAAAAGGTGGTATTCCAACCGTACAGAGGAAACATGGAATGACTTCAGTCAACAAAGGAAAATTACTGCAAAGATCATCAGAGGAGAAAAAAGAAAGTATGATAAAACCCGACTGGAAAGTTTGGAAGAGAATTTCAAAAGAAATAACACTAGAATATTCTATAAAACATTTAAGGAAGAATTACAACAGTACCAGCCTCCAAGTCTCTGTTTTAAAAGACAGGACGGTACCCTTGCATTAGGTAACAAAGAGAACTGCCAACTTTTAGCGGAATATTTTGATACCCTTCTAAACTGCGAAGCACCATCTGAAAGACTGGACTTCAAGAAGCCATCCGACATAAACCCACTGTCAAAACCACCAAGCCTCATTGAGATAAAAAGTATTATTAAAGAACTGAAAAATAATAAAGGACCAGGAGAGGATGGTATTGTTGCAGAAATGTGGAAGTTCGGAGGAGATAGGGCAGTAGAAAGCCTACATCATCTGATTTGCGATGTCTGGGAAAAAGAAACAATACCAGGTGATTGGAAATGTGCTCTGATACATCCGCTCCACACAGGACCGCACAGACCCTAACAACTACCGAGGAATTTCACTGTTACCTGTTTCTTACAAAATACTCTCCAAGGCCTTACTTAACATAGTGGAAAAACAGGTGGATCATCAGATTGGAGAATATCAGGGAGGCTTCAGAAAGGGAAGATGCTGTGTGGAACAAATTTTCTGTCTCAAAAGCATCCTGAGAACAAGAGCGTTGAGGGATAAGAACACAGTGATTTCGTTTGTCGACTTCAAAAAAGCATATGACTCGATAGACCGTCAGACGCTGATCAATGTCTTGGAAGAATTCGGCGTGGATAAAAAAACAAGATCTATCATCAGACAAACATTAATAGATACTGTCTCTAAAGTTAAATTTCAGGAGGAAATTTCAGAGCCCTTTCAGATTAAGACAGGAGTTAGGCAGAGGGATGGACTTTCACCAATTCTGTTTAATATCGTTCTGGAAAAAATTATGAGAACATGGAAGAATGCCATGGCGGAAAGCGGAATTGAAGGAATCTGTTTAGGTGCGAAGGGTTTAAAAGTTGAGTGTCTAGCATTCGCTGATGATTTGGCGTTGTTAACAGAGAAGAGGGAAAATGCCAAGATAATGTTTGAAAAACTGCACGAGATCGCAGAAAAAACAGGACTCAAGATCTCATATGAGAAAACTGAATACATGGAATACAAACATAACAGAGAAACGCACCTGAATACAAGATACGGAAAGGTTAAAAGAACTGACAAATTTAAGTATCTAGGAGAATGGATCCAGCCAAATGGTCTTGATAAAGAGGCAATCAAAGGACGCATCAGTAAGTTGGAACTGGCATACAGGTTAGTGCAAAATATATATAACAAAAAAGCTCTCTCCTACAGCGCAAAATTCAGACACTATACCACGGTTGTCAAGCCGGAAGGGATCTACAGTTCAGAATGCCTAATTTTAAACAAAAAAGGGGAAATAGAGGAACTTGAAAAGAGAGAAAGAAAAATTTTAAGGAAGATACTCGGACCGGAAAAAAGAGAGGATGGTACATGGAGGAAGAGGAAAAATATGGATTTATACAAACGGGTGGAAAAGATTACAGACACGATACGTAAGAAAAGACTGATATTTTATGGTCACCTCGTAAGAATGAGCGAATCTAGATTAACTAAGAAGATCTTCGACTATATCACCAATTTAAAGTCGACGACTAAATGGGTTGAGGAAACTAGAAGAGACATGCAACAAGTTGGGATTAATTTAGAAGAGATCTGGAATAGAAAAGTGTTTAGAATGAGAGTTAATGGATTCCAGGGGTTCCAGGGTACAGAAACTACGAGGACCAAGGTAATCTGGTCAGATGATAGAAGGCGGAAGCAGAGTGAGAGAATGAAGAAATACTGGGAGGAGAGGAAAAGACTATTCATCTAGTCAATTGTTTCCCGCGGTCCGTAGTAGGCCAAACTCGTAAGAAGAAGAAGAAGAAGAAGAAGAATCGTATAAGATAGAGAAAACCTGCGAGAAAATCAAGAACAAAATTGATAATTTAATATGGAATTAAAAATTGATATTTTCGAGCCTCTGGAGCTGCAATATCATAAACGTAAACATAAAAACAAACGTTTATTTTTGCCCTTGCTGCGAAACAATAACTTTGCTGGTTGGCGCCATTTTGGTTTAGCACAGTCTCAGCATACATTGCACGACAACTCGATCCCAGGATGCATTGCAAAAAACTGGTTTTCTTCTTCTCCCGTGAAATCACTCACGGTACGAAAATTGGTTTAGGAATACGTCAGAAACATACGTCACAGGACTGAACTAGTTTTATATATCGATTTCTTCTCCCGTGAAACCAGGGTATTATATTAAACTCTCAGAACCTATGTTACAGGTATACAGGTAAGAAGTACACCTAAATAGATCTGATAAACATTAAAAAAAAAAAAATGTTTTTTTCAAATCAAATCATCAATTGGCTAACTTCGTCTGTCTGTATGTCTGTCTGTCTGTAATTCGATACAATTAAGCTATTAAGATAGATCCTCAATGGTACCATTGAATCAAAAGTACTCAAATTGGATGAAAATATTAGTTCATTGTTTATTCCATGTTGTTTCCATGAAATTTTATTCTTGGGAACTAACCTTGACAACTGAAATTCTAACAAAACATACGTTCAAAACCAAATAATTTTGTTACCACTGCATCCATTTTAATGAAATTTGGCATACTTACTCAGTTGTTTACGCTGATTTCAAAACTCCAAACCATTTTTGCCGTAGAAGCTTCGTTCACAAGTTAGCAATTTATATTGATTACATTTACTTTATATTTGTTAGTTGATAATAAAATGATTTTTCAGATTTTTTTATGCCTGTCAGTCGACAGGCTTTGCTGCTAGTATATATATATTATACTAGAATTTATATATAGAAAGAAAGAGACAAGCCGTTCCGGCCTGGCCTAGTGGATTAGGGGTGGCCTTTCACAGGCAGATGCGTTGGAATCTGGGTTCGAATCCCTGCGTTGGCTTGGATGTTTTAGTTCTTTCTTTCCTGTATTTGTTTGCTTCTTCTCCTTCTCTTCTTCTGCTGTCTATGGAACTGCTCACTATTCAAAAAATTGATGGTTTGTACGATAGATCTTTCAAGGATGACAGTACTCGTTCTGTGTTCCCGCGCCCCTATACAGAGTGAAGGCTACTGAGATCTTCGGGAGTTGGTGAATATGCTGAGATTTAGAGAGAGAGACACTTAATAGCAACATAAGTCAATTATTTACTTGTAAGTAGGGCAATAGAAAAAAATACAAATTTTCATCACTTTTAATAAATTACATTTTTAATAAAACTATCGTAAGGAAAAATGTGCAACAATTTATTAAAACAATTTTGACATCCTCCAAAAGATTGTAAGTCAAAATAAGACGTCATATTATCTCTACTGAAATTGTGATCTCGAGAACATGCTTTTCAATTTTGAAAATTCATTTTCTACATAAATCGATGTTGGTGGGCAATTTTTAAAATAAATATTCTAATAGAGAAATATCATTATATCATTATATTAAGTAAATATCTTTTTTCCAGTTTTTTCTTTTGTGCATTACTTAACTGAATCCTAAGATCTGTAAAATACAGAAGTAAAATTAAAAGGAAAAAAAAACAAACACACACAAAAAGACATACACACACGCATAAAAGAATATAGCTCATGTATATTTATAGCAATTATAAAAGACTACTGCTGAGTTGATAATATCAAACATACTTAGCTCTAGGAATATGTTAAGACAAAAGATTGAAGAAAGTTATCTCAGATATTAGGTGACATCCTGGAGGCACAAAACCTAAAGCTGGTTGAGTGGATGTATATTAAAAATAATACACAAACATTAAAATTTTGCTGCTCTTAGAATATGCCGCTAGTCCCTTTTTATGACTCTGGAATTCCTTAAAATTTGATGGCTACAGTTATTGTAACCATTCGGTCCCCCTCCCTTCCCTTGATGTCCTAAGCATGTGCTTATATTGCCTAATAGTTATAAGCAGGGAAACATCGAAATAGTGAACTTCTAACCTCTAACAAATTTTTGGTCAGTTCCTAATTAATGAAAAACCGTTGATTAGAACATAGATAAACAATGTTTTCATCTGGCCTCAAAGGCAAAACTCATTTAGGGACCGTGCAGACCGTGCAGGCCAAGTAACAGTTCCACCCCGACCAATCCAGTGTTGTGGAAAGTGGTAGTTGAGGAAAGCTTGGAATTCATGATGAAAATGGGCCGGTCTAATGTCCTATTTGTACCATAATTGCTTTCTCATTTCAAGATTAATGTCTTCTAACATGTCAAGATAAATTTCAAAATTTAATGGAGAACGGACGCAGCAGGAACTAAGTATCCGATCACCCAAACACCGGCCCACACATTAAAGAAACTGCTGTTTGTGTTTTCTTTGCAGGATTTCATGTGGGTTTTCCTGCGCCCATAAATACGCATTATGAAAATTCATGTTATCATTTCGAGAAAATGATGCTTCCGTCAGTGACTAAAATTAATGATGAAAAGTTAATAGTATCCACACGGTGAGCAAAAAACCAACACAGAACTGTAGAATTAAAGGAAAATCTACCCAATTAACCGCTTTGAAGATGATAGGGGTACAATGGCTACTCAAGAAGTACCTTCCTAACCGTTGTCTGTCCAATCCGTTCTGTTCTCGCTATTGCTCTACCATGTATTCCCGGATCAAAAGGAACACTTTTGGACCTTCCACTTGTTTGCCTGTGGCTCAAATTTTCCCCTTTCTCTGAGGCATCGATCTACTGCGAAATGCTCTGGTATAGCCGACTTCTTCATATCCATTTCCATGAGCCAATCTATACATCAAGTACATGTCTGCCATTTCAGAAAAACGAATACAAACTCACACTGTTAGCAGTTCAACCACTATGAACAAAATTTTTTTTTTTCTTTGGATTTTTAATATGCAATTTCAAGCATATTCACATTAAACTTTTGTGAAAGCTTGTATTGATAGAATAACTATCTTTGCGCCATTCACTGCGAGTATAAATGCTGACTATATGTTGAAACAAACAAACAATTACTTAACACATTGTCCAATTCTTTCCCGTTATCAAATACACTTCCGTGCAGCTAAATCGACTCACCCCTTCAGAGCGCACAAAAAGGCGTATATTTATTAAATGGCATAACCGATTTTCAAAAAACTTTTTTTTTTTTGAAAGCCTAATGTTTTTACTTTACAATGACACCATTATCATTAAAATCTGTACAATATTTTCCAAATGAATGTGATCTGAACGTAAGCGTAGCATAATGCAGTCTGAACGGAAACCACCAACTCCGTTATAAAATCCCCTATAAAATCCCACGTGGACCGATATTTCTTATCAGTCGCTTATCAGACATCTCTGCAAGTTTAATTCATTGTTTTCACAAACCCATGGATACTACGCCAGAAGACGCCACACAAGTTGTTGCTTTGTTGAAAGCAGGCCACAGTCAACGAGAAGTCGCTCGTCAACTAAACTTGAGCCAATCTGCTGTCTCAAGAGTATTCAGAAGGTTTCAGGAAACTGGTATCTTCACTCGGAGACCACATACTGGACGGCGCCGATTCACATCTGAGAGGGACGATCGCTTTATCATTTCAACTTCACTGCGAAATCGCCATCTCATGGGCGTTGATCTGCAACAGGAGTTGAGACAAGTTAGTGGAGTAGCTGTTAGTCAGTGGACAGTCAGAAGACGCTTGAAGGAAGCCAACCTCACTCCAAGACGGCCCGCTAGAGGCCCAAAATTGACCGTAAGTCACCGCACAGCACTACTCGAATTTGCTCGGGAACACGTCAATTGGAGCATCGAGCAATGGCGGTCCGTCCTATTCACTGATGAGAGCAGAATGTGTCTCCATGGTAATGATAGGAGAGGCCCGGTCTACCGGCGTCCAGGAGAGCGATTTTCACAGTGCTGTTTTGCTGAAACAGTCTCGTACGGCGGCGGTTCCTGCATGATGTGGGCTGGCATATCTCTTGAGGGAAAAACAGATCTTGTTTTCATACCTGGTGGAGGCCGGAGGGGGGGGGGGGTTTGACTGCTCGACGATACATTGACGACATTCTCCTGGATCATGTTGTGCCCTACGCAGGATATATCGGGGAAGACTTCATGTTGGTGCAGGACAATGCCCGGTGTCATTCAGCACGAACCACTCGGCAATTCATGGAGGAGGTTGGTCTCGAGACGATGGAGTGGCCAGCCCTCAGTCCCGACATGAATCCGATTGAGCATTTGTGGGACGAGCTCAAACGGAGCGTCCGAGCCACAAATCCGGCACCGTCTAATAAAAACGAGCTCAAGATTGCGCTGGAGGAGGAGTGGAATGGGATTCCCCAAGACTTTGTCAAAATCTTAATAGGGTCTAAGAGGAACCGCATGCAAGCCGTCGTACAGGCAAGGGGAGGCAATACCAAGTATTGATTAATAAAAGTTTCCTTGTTTTGCTTGAATTTTTTGTTGTAATTTAATTTTAAATAACCCCAATTTTTTTTCGTAAGCATGCATTTTGCTTGCGTTTTCATTCAAAATGCATTATAAAACGAAATATTGTATAGATTTTAATGATAATGGTATCATTGTAAAGTAAAAACATTAGGCTTTCAAAAAAAAAGTTTTTTGAAAATCGGTTAAGCCATTTAAAAAATATATGCCTTTTTGTGCGCTCTGAAGGGGTGAGTCGACTTAGCTGCACGGAAGTGTAGTTGGAATAGCTTATTATGAGGGCTGTTCAATAAAAAAGGCAATAAGACGTTTCATGTGTTTAATGTTCTTATTTAATTCTAATTTTCTGCCAGATCATAGAAGGCAGAGCAGTACTTACTCTCACGCCCATTACATGGCGCCTTACATCATCAACTGAAAAATCAGTTTGCGAATGGCGGGGCTAATGGAAACCTGGTCAAGCATTGAGGTGCATAGTGTGATCAGATTTTTGCGTCTAAAGATAACATCACCAGCTGAAATTCATCGCCAAATTGCATAAAACGGTGGAAATGTTATGTCACGGAAACAGGTTTGGGTGTGATGCATTGCCTTCGATAACGGCAGGACAGAAATGATAATGGTTCAAAATGAGCAGCCGGCCAAGCACGTCCACCACAGATGACAATTTGTGCAGCATTGAAGGTCTTATTCAGGAGGACAGACACATTCGACTGAGGCTATTGCTAACGAATTAAACATCTCCTTGGGTACTGTGCAAACCATCGCTCATGAGAAACTTGGATACAGGAAAAAATGTTCGCGCTGGGTTCCGAGGATGAGATTGTCTCCTCGTGCACTTGCTGCAATATCATAAGGAGGGAGAACTGTTTGTGCAGCATATTGTTACAGGTGATGAAACGTGGGTACATCATGCGACACCTCAAACGAAGCAAGCATCCATGACACCACACATCATCCCAATCGTATCCATCTTCAAAGAAATTCAAGATATCTCTGTCAGCAAAGAAGGTCATGGCGATTGTGTTTTGGGACCCTAAAGTCTTCTTGTTGATTTTCTCATCAAGGGACAGACGGTGAATGCTGAAACATTGACGCGGTTGCTGGAGGCAATTCGTCGAAAACGACCTGGATTGCTTAGAAAAGGCGTCGTCTTGCTGCACGATAACGCCACTAGCCACCCGCACGCATGAGTTGCTAATACCATTGGGAGGTATTGCACTATCCTCCATACAGCCCTGACCTGGCACCCAATGATTTCCATCTCTTCGGACCTAAGAAGCATCTAGATGGCAGGCGATTCGCAGCCGACGATGAAGTTCAGCATGCCATCATGTTCTGGCTTCAGGCGCTTGACACTGATTTCTTTATGCCGAAATAAATGCCTTGGTGTATCGTTGGAACAAATACTTAGACAAGTATAGGGTCTAGGTGGAAAAATAATCTATACCAAGGCCGTACTATACATTATACCTTTATGTTAATTAATTTCAGTTAATTAAATTTACGCAAAGACATGCTTTATTACCTTATTTATTGAACAGCCCTCATAGAATAGATTAACGAAAAGTATGTCAGTTTATTTATATTTCGGATGTTAGAGTAAATTAAATCTCTAAATTCTTATATGAAATTTAACGTGCTATAAATTCTTATGTTGACATTACTTATTACATTAGAACCGTGGATACACAATTACTTGAACTGTGACGTATTGTACTGATCCTGAAATTAACAAATGGACATCCGGCAGGAGAGCCAGAGAAGTTTACACATACAAGAAAGAAAGGAAATCGGGGCTCCCGAATTTGAACCCAGATTCAGGCTTAGCCAAGTTAGTAGGCCATTGACTTTGCCTTCCAATGACTAAGATTATCTAAGTCCAATTCCTTTAATTTTCGTAAAATGATATCATTTCCGAAGAAATTGATAACCTTGTCGAAATGATAAATCTGAACCTTATCAATATTAACTTACTGTCCATCTGTAGGTATATCAAAAGTCCTAACTGTATCAAAAAAAATTGTAACTCCAATTCACACTTGATCACCGGATTTCAAAGCTTAGATTAATTTTAATCAAGATTCGAAGCATTAACAATATGATGTGTCACGAAAAATGTGATTATTACATCAGCGTCTTACATCAACTATCCTCATATAATTATGTAGTAACACAACGTAATATTATGTAGTTATCCACATCTCTACTAACTTATGTATCTTCCAACGGAAGTCCATTATTTATCTTTTTATTTATTTGTTTTTCGTTTATTATTTGAAACTATTATCAAAACAATCAGCTGTACAATATACAAATAGTTATTTCACAGCGTACACTAATACTCCTGAAATGCTGCTTGTGATGAATAAGTTTAATTAGTTAAAGATCGAAATTTCCTATTGTTCGTAAAGTTATAAGAATTTGTTGTATTCATTCCTTTTGTCTGAGGTTGTGATCTTAAATTTACAACCAGCCTACGAAGTAGGGGAGACCGGGGCAGAGTGGACCGTTGACTTTAGTTCCTCGTGTAGATGCTAGAATGCGCCAAAAGTAGGAAAGAAGGTTGGTGCCATTGTGGCGCTGCTACCGCAAAAGCGTTAGTGAATTCGGCTTATTGGTGACAGTGAGGTGATTTCTTGTTTTGTTTTTGTTCAGGTCAGTAAATGTTTAGTGTTATTTTTACTTTACTATTGCCGTGTAGCGTTGCATTGAATAACACAACCGTAATATGCATATTAAAGGCGGTAATCTAAAGATCATTTTAAGCTATAGTAAGAATTGAATACTTAAAGTAGCCGATAGTTACAACTGAAGGAAACGCCAAAATGGCGATGGGGCAGAGTGGACTGAACGACACGGGGCACATTGGACCAGCGGTCCACTCTGCCCCGCTGTTTTTACAATAAAATATTACATTATATATATGTAAGTTGGCTGTGATGGGGATGCTCATCCATCTGGATGGATGACCGAGACGAAGTTTCTTAAATATATGATCCACTTTGCAAGTTTCAATAGGTGCTCACCAGACCGCCCATGCCTAGTATTAATGGACAATCATAGCTCTCACCTTTCTGTGAGGTTTTAGATTTTTGTAAGATGAATGGAATAACACTCTTGTCATTTCCAGCCCACTGTAGTCATAAACTTCAAACGTTCGATAGGAGTATCTACGGTCCCTTCAAAATGTTTGTTAATGCTGCATGTGATGCTTGGATGACCACCAACAAACGTCCGATGACTATTTATGACATCCCGGGAATTGCGAAGATAGCTGTACCACTGGCAACTACTCCAGCAAACATATTGGCGGGTTTTAAGATAACGGGATAAGCCCGTTTAATCGAGATATCGTTACAGAGGCAGACTTTATGTACGTCATAGACCGATCAAACCAAATGCTGTCGGACAGTGGAGCTGCTGCATCAACGTCATCAGCTAGTCAAACTCACTCACCAGATAGACCTATAGTTGCGATGTACCCTTCTCCAGAAGACGTGAGGCCATTCGCAAAAGCGGCACCAAGAAAAAAAATTGATAAATGGGGAGAGAACAAAAAAGTACACGGTAATACTGACGGATACGCCAGTAAAAAAAGCCCTGGAAGAAGAGCAACGAAAAGCTAAAGAAAGAAAAGAAAGAGTAGCAACGAAAAACATGACTCGGCCAACAGTCTCTAAAAGCAACATAAACAAAAAAATAAATAGAAGCAAAGGCAAAGGGATAAAGAATAGAAGAACAGATAATTAGTGATGATGAAGATAATGAAGATGCTGTGTGCCTCTCCTGTTTGAAGAACTTTAAAAAAAGCAAACCAGGGCAAGAGTGGATTCAATGTATGCAGTGCAAGAGATGGACCCATAGTTCTGCATAGCCAGTGATATTCAGGGTTTATTTTACGAACGCCTCAACTACAAAGAAGATTTCTCAAGTGAAAGTGATAATTGATTAAATGTAAATTAATTAATTAAGTAAAAATAATTAATTAAATGTAAACCTATTTTGATATTATTCATTTACGACTTTCAACTGCATAAAAATTATTTTTTAAATTTTCACTTGAATATGTAATACCTTAGGTAGCCTATGTTAAGTTAAACTTTATTTTATGATATCCTAAATGGCATGTTATTTTATATTCAATAAAAATCTTACTTTAAATGTTGTTATTCTTAGCCGGTCCAAAGTGCCCCCACTTTACCATTTTTGCTTTGCGAATTAATACCCATTTTATTTATGAATATCATAAAATGAAATCAAGTATTTACATTCTTGAATAGTTCCCGATTCTGAGAATTCATATTCTCTCTTAATTAACTACAGGTTAACTACGGGTTACAGACGAGATGCGTTCCTGAGAATGTCTTTAGGTCGAATTTGTATGTTACTCAGATCCCTGATGAACAGCGCATATACGGTAGTAGTAATAGTAGTAATAATAATAATAAGAATAAGAATAAGAATAATAATACTGCTCGGTTTTGTTAACGAGAGCCTTCAACGCTTTTGCGCATGCGCCAGGTCTCCTTCGATTTCTTCAAAATAGGGGCGAGGAGAAACAAAGATGGGATGTTTACTTTTTATAGTGTTAGTTTACTAGTAGCTGCATTCTATTTGCGCTTTTCAGGAAAGAATTATGGAAAGAATAAATACTATTGCAAAAATACTCCTCGTTATTTTTTTCTTAAAAGCGAAAATGTCCAAAAGAATTTCTTAGGAAAGTACCCATCTCAGCGTATCACCCCTCTGCGGAGTAAAATCTTCCGGCAGTTGTAGTGCCTTTCATAAACGCACAGTAATAATAGTAATAATAATACACCGATCTAGCACACGAGCTCCAGAAGCAGTGGAGGCAGGACCGAGTACGTGTTGTACCCATCGTCCTGTCCGCCACTGGTCTGGTGCTTCACACATTGCACCACAGCCTCAGCGCACTAGGACTTCATAAAAACACTTATGCACAACTCCAGAAGGCTGTAATACTCAACACAACACGCGTAGTTAGGAAATTTATGTTCACAACCACACATCCCTAACCATTCTTGCACACTTTTTTACACTTCGCAATATGTGCTTTGTTCCTTTTCCCGCCATGTTGTCTTTGCTGGGGAAACCCAAGGTCTGGAACTTTTACATAATAATAATAATAATAATAATAATAATAATAATAATAATAATAATAATAATAATAACCCTATACTGTAATAATAAGTTACAGAAACTATTGTGCTCTTTATTTTAATTCAAACAACAAACATAAAAACAAACTCATACGAAATGTTTAGGTAGGAGAAATTTCAACAAAGAATATTAAAGGTTAATGCTCACCTAGAGTGATACTGTGCGTAAGCTACCGCATAAACATAAGACTAGCCGATAGCGTAAAGATTCTGCGCCAATGAATCGCTTAGGCTATGCGGGTTTTGTTTATATAAGCGGAAGAAACTGGTTCCCGAATTATTAATTTAATTATTGAATTATAAATTATCCTTATGGGGAGCCTTGGGAGCCCCTTCCTAAGTACGGAACACCGTAAGTCGGGTCGTGTGTAACCGGGGACCGCATGTGATTTTTAATCATTTACCTTCAGTTATAATTTTCTTTCAGAAGAGTCAAAGTCAATTTTTGATAATGGCTTTTCAGTGGTGCACCAGGATTATGGTTTGAGGGGGGGGGGGGCTAAAGATGTTGTAAAGAGTCCATTCAGATATACTGTACAATGGTAGGTCAATTCGGAGATTGGTTCAAGTCTACGGAACCCTAGTGACCCCCGAAGGGTGACCCCTAGGAGAAGCCGTAGCTATACAAGGGAACAGATACTGGAGTGGTTTCCCGCTTTCTTCTCCAGGACGCCATTACGGAATGACGTCAGACCGAAGAGAAAGTGATGAAGAGGCTGACAACACAGGAAAGGAAATTGAAACATCCATGCTCTCGACCTGGATTTGAACCCGGGTACCGGCACACTGGCCTCACGGCAGACCGACGCCTGAGACCGCACGACCACGCCCGCACGGCGCCATTCAGATGTAGGCCTATTTAAAAATAAATTGTTTCAAAGATCACTTTCCAAAATAATAAGATATAGTCGTCAGTGCTTTAATAAAGGTTTTCTTCTCGTTCTTTCTTTCTTTCTTTCTTTTGTCTTTCTTTATTTTTGGGGTGGGGGGGGGGGGTTCTTCGTCTATACTATAAAGATAAAGTGATCCTTTACATCCTAAGTAGAGTACTTGAAAGTGTGACTAAGGCGGTGCTGTGAAAGAGGCTGTAAAGTAGGCAGGAGATTTACCGTTATAGTTTTTTTTTTTTTAAGTTAGAATATGTTTTAATTCATTTTTTTTAATTTTTTTGGTTAAAAGTTTAGGGTAGCATTATCTGACCACTCGTCTCTGGCTCCCCAAATTTGTAGTTACGCCACTAGATATCGCCCTTCTTCATTTGAGGTTAGGATTTTTATTATAGAGGATTGAATATATATTCGTTATTTAATAATGAAACCTTTAAGCAGAAGAAGTTTCTTGTTTAAGCTGAAACTCAAAATCCATGTCCGAAGTTTCAGTTTCGAAACACACACAAAAAAATTCAATAATGGCAGTAAACTCAGTGTCTCCCTCTTTTAGAAGATAGTCGAAGTTGGCTCCAAATGACGCTTTTGGAACAGGTTAAAAAAAAAAAAAAAACACTTTTCTTTTGCAATAACAAATTCTTTCATGAATATTATAGTGAATAGAGATTTCTATTAATAATAATTCTCCATAAAGAAAAGAAAGTTTGTTTTGATATTTTAGTGCATCAAAAAATAATATATTTATTTCAATTTCCATGTAATCGAAATAATAAAAACAAATTAAATCTTTATCAAATATTTTGAGAAATTGAGATTAAAAACAATTAGAAAAGAACCTTTTTGGGGATCATAGATAAAATAATGAAAATCGTGAGCAAATGAGGATTGGAATTTTTTACATGAACAACGTTGTAATTAACAATTTTTACCAGAAGTACCGTAATTAACAAAACTACGAACAATACTACTAGAAAAAGGCACTAGGTTAAAGTTTAGTAAAGGATTTATTTAAAAATTATGATTAGATAAGCATAATTAATAAGCGATAGTTTTTATTGTTTATAAAATTTGTATTTATAGGTTATAATAAATGTTACATTAATTATTAGATAATTTTATCAGCCTATGAGTTCAATCAAGTTAAATGAAATTAAAATTCATTCAATCTTTATTCTACTTTATTTAGTTTTAATTATATTATTATTATGTTGTATAAATTTTTGATACTTAAATGATTTCAAAAAAAGGGTTAGTTGTATTATCGGGCAATAGATGGCGCAACCTATCAATGAGTTTAAAAATCCTCTCTTAAAATATTTATTTGTTGAGATACTATCATCTTTTACTTAACATAGAAATGTTATTAAATTTACCGACAACAAATTTTGTCTCTTTGAATTAGAAATGAATTTCAATGTCTTATAAGAAGAAAGAACTGAAATAAGCCAAATGCATCTCAGAATTATTTTTGTTCATTACAAAGAAAAATTGTGATTTTTTTTTTCTCCAATTCAGTAGATTACTAGATTCAGTAAGATTGTAGTTTTAATCTAAAATGCTTTAAATATCGTTGAATGTAGAATGTAGAAACGAGACCTACAACTAAATGAGTATTTGATATATTTCAAAAGTAACTACATCAAAGTTTATGAATTAACTATCCACATTTACATCCGCCTTTGTTCAAGACAAAAATAACCAAACAAACTGATTACTAAAGAAAGAAAAAAAAAATTATTGGTTTTTAGTCGTTTCTTGCAGGGTTCTTTGACAATTTCTGTTCTGTCTTGGCTGATGCTTCACGATCCAATGTTGGACTTCTCTAAATAATGTTCGCATTGAAAGGATAGTCTTCAAAAATGTGCCGTGGTACAGTCTCGATATTTTAAGCTTGAAATAGACTGAAATCGCAGCTGGGCTGAAACTTTTGTGGCAAAGGCTTTATAACTTCTTTAATAATAAATTTTATTAAAATCCTGCGACAGGCCACAAAATTCATCTGAAATACATACATAGGGAAAGAAACATTTTTAATGTTTTGTGCCCTAGGTCAAACCGTTTCTATATTCATTTTCAGCAAAATAATAGAAAAAAAAATAAGTGGATACTACTATTGCGGAACATATAATAATTTCGTAGATGAAAAGAATATTTTTTCAAAGTTGGCATCTGTAGATGTTGCCATTCGGAGAAAAATATATTAAAATGACTTAGAGACTTCTTACATTTTGAGTTATCGTTCTTAAATAGGCCACATCTATTGTTTATATATTATTATTATATCGAAAAAAGTTTCAAACCATGGGTTTCCCCAGCTAAGACAATATGGCGGGTCAAGGACCAAAGCACATACTGCCAAGTGTATAAAAAAAAAAAAAAAAAAAAAAGGTTGGAAGAATAGTTAGGGATGTGTGCTTGTGTCCATAAATTTCCGAACTATGCGTGTTGTGTTGAGTACCACAGCCGTCTGGAGTTGTGCATAAATGTTTTTATGAAGTCCTAGTGTGCTGAGGCTGTGATGCAATGTGTGAGGCACCAAACCAGTAGCGGACAGGATGATGGGTATAACTCGTACTCGGTCCTGCCTCCACTGCTTCTGGAGCTCATGTGCTAGGTCTGTGTATTTACTTATCTTGTCAGCGTGAGTTTTCTGCATATTCTTGCTGATGGGAACTGCAATTTCGATGAGATAGGTCTGTTTGTTGACCTTATCAACAAGTGTAATGTCAGGTCTGTTGTGATGTATAGTTTTGTCTGTGTGAATGGGACGGTCCCAGTACAGCTTATGTGAGGGTGACTCTAGTACGCTTTGTGGTGTGTACTTGTAGTATGGGACCGTTCTTATTATTATTATTATGTTTGTATGTTTCAAACCTTGGGTTTCCCCAGCAAAAACAATATGGCGGGTCAAGGACCAAAGCACATACTGCCAAGTGTAAAGATGTGTGCAAGAATGATTAGGGATGTGTGCTTGTGTCCATAAATTTCCTAACTATGCGTGTAGTGTTGAGTACCACAGCCTTCTGCAGTTGTGCATAAGT
>JAFIDM010009631.1:155684313-155733252 GCA_023159025.1 Thereuonema tuberculata
AGAAGCGCCTTATTTTTCGAAAGTGAAAGTATTGCTTTAGCGTTGTAACCTTCAACTATTTCCTTTTTTGAATAAAAATGCACTTTAAATGATATTTCATCGTTTATTTAATAACAACAGATAAAAAAAAAAACAAAGATTTATATTTTAATAAAAATAAACGATTTATTACAATAGAAACATAAAAATTAGTCAACTTTTCATATATTATTTTATATATTATTTCTCAAAGGGTTTTTTTTTGTCGGAACGCCATATTTCCTTTACTACTTCATCAAAATCAATGATTGAGGCATCATTTTGAAGTACGTTCCGCGCTAATGACGAAAAATAAACAAATTGTTTAAAATTAATGTTTTCCTTAAAAAACTTTATTTTTAAAAACTTTTTATAAAAATGTAGACACGCTTTAATAGAAGCGCCTTATTTTTCGAAAGCGAAAATATTGCTTTAGCGTTGTAACCTTCAAATATTTCCTTTTTTTTGAATAAAAATGCACTTTAAATGATATTTCATCGTTTATTTAATAACAACAGATAAAAAAACAAAGAAAGATTTATATTTTAATAAAAATAAACGATTTATAACAATAGAAACATAAAAATTAGTCAACTTCTCATATATTATTTCTCAAAGGTGTTTTTTTTATTTCCCTTAATACTTCATCGAAATCAATGATTGAGATATTTTCAAGATTACGTTCACCGCTAATGATGAAAAATAAACAGATTGTTTAAAATTAATGTTTTCGTTAAAAAAATTTATTTTAAAAATATTTTTTGTAAAAATGTAGAAGGCAATCTATTGACAATCTGTTCATTTATTTATTTCCACATTACCATTCGGTGACTGATCAAGATACCATGCGAATTATTCGCACGGGTCAACTTTTTTATAAAACTTGAGAAGACGCCATCTATTGACAATGTGTTTAACTAACATGCACACAAGCTGTTGGATTTGTTTATTATTTCTCAAAGGTGGTTTTTTGTTGCGAATTATTCGCACGGGTCCACTAGTTTTTTATTATTAAGTTATATAAGCACTTTTGTTTTGATGATAAGATTCCATATTTCAACCAATATTTCATATTAGTTCTTTTCTAGTTTCTAATGCTTACTTATTCTTTTAGAAATACTAATTTTATTATTTTATTTTGTAGGTTGCTTACATTTTTTTATCCGTTGTCTTAGACACGATATTAGGAGCATAACTAATTAGAGAGTTGAAGAATGCATGGTAAATTATCATTTTAATCTTTGTGGATAAACTATCTTTGATATGGTAGAGAAACATTAATTGTGTAAGTTTTTGATATGATTTGCCCAGGTATAAGTTTTATTTAGTGTTAACCCAAGGTATTGAAGTTTGTCCACTTCGATTTCTTTGCATTGTATGCATTGTTCATGATCTTTTAGCAAACATTTTAATGAATGATAAAAAAATTACAGGCTTTTCTTTAGGAATTTTCTTTTTAGGATTAATGAGGAGGAGTTTAGTTTTATTTTCGTTAATAATAAGTTTGTTGTTAAAGGTCCACTTTTGAATATTAATGTTTTTTTTTTTCATTTTGTTATCTGTGCTAATTTGATAGTATTATTCGCCATATACAGGGTGTCCCAGATTGAAGCATACACTCTTTGAAACGTTATAACTCAGCAACGAAAAGAGATAGAAATATAAGGTGTATTGTGTATGATCCAGACGACGCTCATTGTTGTTCATTTGTTTAGAAACCAAAATGGCGGGGAGACTTTCATTCGATGAGCGTAAGTGGATACTGAAGTTTATTGGAAAGTGTAAAATGTTGTTGAGGTGCAACGAAATTGGAGGGTTGAATTTGGTACACCACCGCCAACAAGGGTAACAATCACAAAACTCCGAGACAAGTTTGAAGCCGAAGGGACGGTGAAAGATGTGTTGAAAGGTTGGTGCGGGAGAAAGAGAAGTTCCACTGATAACGAGAGTGTTGATGCCGTCATGGAGGTTATTGCACGATCCCCAAAGAATTGCAGTGAGGCAAAGCTCTCGTGAAATTGGTATCGCCAAATCCAGTGTTCATCGAATTTTGCGAGGTCAAAAATGGAAGCCTTACATTCCGTGACTTGTCCACGCACTAAATGAGGACGACCCAGATAGGCGACTGCAATTTTGTGAGTGATTCCTGCACAAGTGTGACGAAAGGGAGAATTTTCAAGACTTAATTGTTTGGTCAGATGAAGTCTTAGTGGCACAATTAATCGTCATAATTGGGTGTACTGGGCTAACGAAAACCCAAACATCATTGAAGAAAAGGCCGTCAATCTTTCAGGGATAACGGTATGGTGTAGTCTGTCCTCCAGAGGACTACTTGAGCCGTACATTTTCGAACGTACTGTCACGGGTCAGACTTACCTGCAGATGTTGGAACTCATGATTCCACGTCTTAATGATCTCTTCGAGAATGGAAATGAGGTTTACTTCCAACAAGACGGGGCTCCACCACACTTTCATATCGATGTGAGAACTTTCCTCGATCACACATTCAATCACAGATGGATAGGACGAAGAGGAAATGCGACGGAGTGCCCGCCTCGATCTCCCGATTTAACCCTTCTCGACTTCTATCTTTGGGGAACTTTAAAGAACACGGTGTACGCCACAAATCCACAACCACTAATGGAATTAAGAGATCAGATTGAACATTTCATCAATGACATGCCATTGGCTACAATCCAGTCGGTATGGCGCTCTGTTCGACGTCGGTGTTGGG
Organism: Thereuonema tuberculata; assembly: GCA_023159025.1. Taxonomy (NCBI): domain Eukaryota; kingdom Metazoa; phylum Arthropoda; class Chilopoda; order Scutigeromorpha; family Scutigeridae; genus Thereuonema; species Thereuonema tuberculata. Next base: position 155,687,066 of record JAFIDM010009631.1, read on the forward strand.
AGCGTACTGTGGCAGAAGGTGGACATTTTGAACATGTGCGGGCTTAAGGAAGTTTACGGAATAAAATACAACGACCTTATATTTTTATCTCATTTCGTTGCTGAGTTATAACGTTTCAAAGAATGCACACTTCAATTTGGGACACCCTGTATATAAGAATATCACCGGCGTACACATGTTTGTGGCAGTTTTTTAAATTACAAATAAATCGTTGATATAAAGAATCAAAAGTGTTGACAAAGGTGTTGACAAAAGAATCAAAAGTGTTGTTGATATAAAGAATCACTTAAATTGGATCTTAGCGGGTCTTTTATTTGTGTGTTCTTATTTTGCTGTTAAAATTATTAATTTGAACATTATATTTTTCAGGATATTTAGTAGTTTTCTTCTAATTCCTATTAGTTACAATTTCTCAATTAGAATTTGAATATCAATAACATGGAAAGCTTTACTAAGGGTAATGAAGAGCATTTATACAAATTTGTTTTTATTTCGATTCTAATTAATTTCTTCATTTAAATTTTCAAGTAGTTTAATGGCGCTATTATTTTGCCTGATATGCTTGTTCTTTATGTGTTAGGCTATATTGTTTGTATTCAAGAAGTTTGTAATTTCTATTGACAGATAATCTCCTATGATTTTATTAGCTATTGGCTGAATTGCAATCGGTCTATAATTATCCAAGTTTTTGAAGTCTCCCTTTTTAAATATTGGAATAATTCTGGAAATTTTCAGATTATCAGGATACATTTCTGTATCTATAATATTATTTTTGAGGACAGTGATTACTTTAGAGATAATGTGTATATTGTTTTTGAAAGTGCATTTATCTAAATTGTCAACTCCTTTGGTAGTTTTATTTTTTAGTTTTTTTATGATATTAGAGATTTCATATCCCATAGTTTTCTCAATCACAATAGTATTGTTGCAGATTTTTTTTTTAATTGCAAGATTAAATTTATAAGAACTGTTTTCTTTCTTGCTATTATTTGCAAAGTGGTAGCAATACATTTTGGCCAATTGTTTTTCATTATTTCATGTTTGCAAATTATTTCGTCGTTTAATAATTGTTGTTTCGTTTTGTTTTTCTGCTTAGAACTTTATTGATTTCTTCCCAACGTTGTTCAGTTGAGTTGCATTCTTTTTTAAATTTGTTTTTATAGTAGTGATATTTTGCCCTTTTTATCTTTATATTTAAGATTTTTCTTACAGTTTTATATTCTTTGTAGTAATTCATTTGTTGGATTGCTTTTATGCTTTTTGTATAACTTATCTCTTAATCTTATTTCATTAATTAACTCTCTGGTTATCCAATCTTTTTGTTCTCTTTTTCTTTTGTTTGAAGATAAATCTTGCATTATGTTTATTTTTTATATCTTGCCTTATTTGCATTTAGAATAATCATCATAACTTTTATTGGGATTTTTCATTTTATTTTCAATTAAGTTACTCAATAGATTTTGAAGATTTGTATTTAATTTACTATTATTTATTTTTTCTGAATTGACGCTTATTAATTTTTTATTAACGTTTATGTATTGTGTATTTCCTATCGTTGATTTCAGTTATATGGTGATCAGCTATTATGTCTTACAAATTGTTCTGTTTGTTTCACATTAATAATAATCATCCTCTAATTAGTCAAGTGAAGATTGAATGTTAGGTTGTTATTATGGTACAAATTAGTGCCGCTAAAATATAGTTTGAATGACCTCAAATAAGAACTTTTTAATAATATCAATAAATTGACCTTCCTTAAGATCTTTTTCATACTGAAATTATATTTAAAAAAAATACCTACACACCTTGCTGTAATCTAAGAAAAACAAACTATGAGCTGTCCTCTAACAAAAAGAAAAAGAACAATGGACCAATATTAGACATCCCTTGAAATATAACCAAATTTTTTCTGAAAATTATTTAAGTATAATTAAAGGGACCCATAGAAGGTCAGGCAGGAAAGTCTGGACAATGGAGGTATGGCTGGAATTCGCTGGAAAATTTTCTAGACATCCGCTGGAATTGAATCCGATTGCTCACAGACCAGCACCTCTACTGCTGAAGCACCATCCTTTAAATACAATATTAAAAAATATGTTTTTTTTACTCATATTCTGAGCATTAGTTCCAATTAAATTAAAATTACCAAGTCATACATACAAAATTTTGATCATAGTTATTGGAAATTATGCTACTATTTTTTTTATATACAAGAGGTTATATTGTCGTATTGTAAACGTAAAAATATTAACATCTTTTATTTATAAAATTTAAATAAATAAAAATGCTTTCAAAAAGATTTGATATGTTCAGCCTTAGCATTAATTTTCAATTTAATAATTTTTAATATATATTGAGATCTTGAATAATTTAAATGTAGAATATGATTTAATTTTATTAAATATATGTAGACAACATTTTTGCTTAGCTGCTATAAATAAGCAATTCCACTTAATTTTTCATTTCCATAATCAACAATTTTTTTCATTGAATATTACATTACTAATTTTCCTATAACCCAAGTCAAAATTGTCTTTTTCTGAAATGTCAGTTTAATTTAGCAAGATTAAAAAAAGTCAATCCCATCGAGTTTTTTATCTGATTTTTTTTAATTCTTTGATAGATGAAGGAAGTATGATAGAGTGGGCGGATAGGTCTCCTCATTCTCTGAATTTATTGCAATGAAACTTCATTAGAAGAAGATGATGTCTTTATTGCTGACAGACGAATTGGGTCGATTCGTTCGCTCTATGATTAATATCTTTTCGAGCTGAAGCGATTGAAATAGTTAGATAAACCTGGGCTGGATTCCGATCATCACCAATGATTGATATCCTCGATTTATAGTAATTAATTATATCCCCTGTTCATTCGCAGCTACTTCATTTTGGTTAGTAGAAATATCGCTGATGATGCGGCAGATTTAGTGATGGATTTTGATCAATAATAAGAAACCTTTCTTAAGAGATTAGATACGGATTTCACACGATTCATGTAAATGATTTTTTTTTTTTTTTTTTTTGTCTTTGGAACTTTAAAATTTTTAAATTTTGAATATTCGAATTAATTAAATAAAATAAAATAAAAAATCTGAAAATATAATTTTTATGATGAAAAAATAAAATACTATAACGTTGCTGATAAAGTACTGTATAAGACTAATATAAAAAGAGCATTTTAAAATACAATCTGCCTTCTCAAAACCCAACCGGACACCTTGTCATGACGAATGAGAAAATTTACATTCATCTTTTATTGAACAGGATTTTACGAAGGTTTACACTCCAACTTTTCAGTGTCCATCGTGATTAGTGGAAATTGGAAGGCTTGTCACAATGCTCGCCCGCCTTTAACTCCTACTTCCCATTCCCCGTCTATAGCGGTTTGAGCCCAAGGACCTTCGCTTTGAACCTGGCTCTTTCAATCCGCAGAACATTGCCTCTACCACTGAGCCATTAGATCCACATTTGAGTGAATAAATCACACTGAATTTATTCTTATTTCTTGAAATTCCAATGAAAAAAATTCTTCCCAATCAAATTAGCAAAGATTCAACAAGCAAGGTACAGATATACTCCGCTTAGAGTAAGGAGTCCAAAGCGAGTACGTAGTCCGAAAATGCACTACTTTTTTTCTTTTTTTTTTTTTTTCACTTATCGATGCATGTACTGCACTGCAATTGTGATATTCGTGTATAACTGATGTAAATCATGCATTTATAACTAAAAAAAAACACAGTAAGTAGATCTTTAAAATAAGAAAAAGCACAATCTTGCTTTTAATGTAGGCTAATGTTTTTTTCTAGGATCTAACCTTCGGCTTATCTCAGCTTGAGATAAATTAAAGTGAAAATTTGTTGATTTTTTTCTTAAACAATACACGTTGATCTCAAAAACGATACCAAAAAGTTTGTAATGCCAGAACTTTTCGATATACTTTACTTTCTATCTATGTTCAAAGTAGAGGAATAGATGCATGTTATCATTCCTAAACTTAAAATTTGGTCCTAAAATGAACTTTTTCAAATTATGTTAATGTATCATTGTGTTAATAATTTAACATTACAATAGAATTATAAAACTAAATAAGTGAAGAAAAAATATGTTGCTGCTAATTTCAATGTTCTCAGACTCTTCTTCATGAGCAATTCCGGGCACTGCTACATTAATAATTGTTTAAGTGAGTTAGTCCCAATTTTATCAGAACTTCTTTACAAATTCTTGTCTTACTTTTTTTATTTTTATTTAATCTATTTTTTATTTTTAGCTCCTAAACGTCTGCACCCTGCTAAGCTTACCTCACTTACCTTGTTCTTGCTCACGAGGAGCTAAATTGACAATAACATTATCATTAAGAAATCTTCCCAATAATGCAATTTCAATATACAACAAAAATAATAATTGAAGAAAAAGCTCTGCTCTGATTTTAAATTTGCTAAAAGTTTTCCCCTCTTATAAACAAATGTAAATGGTAAATGGACCTTCCTTTTGTATAAGAACAGCCCATAATTATAGGATTGCTAGTAATTCCACTAATATACTGACATCTTAGTGGCAGTTTTTATCTAATTTTACATAAAAAGAAAATGTAAGAAAATGAAAATCAGAAGAAGTAGAAGGGTTTAAGAACTGAAGGAGTACCGTATTCCATTTCTTTACCAACAACAATAAATTTCTTCTAGTTAGATTGTGCAACGGGAACAAGAACAGTGCCTTCATAGGAGACGAGATTTTTAATTTCTCTATGTATCCTACTTTTCTTTGAAAGCTCTTCAGTTATTATAAGATTCAGATCCAAGAAAAAGCACATCGCACAATATTCTTCTTTCCTATCATCCAGTCTACATATAGTTATAGTTATATAGGATGTTACACACAACTTCCGTCTTCATCTAGATTTTAATGACAATATTAGTAAAAAGATTTATTTACTCTTCGGTTTATTTGTTTGTTTCTTTTTCTTTTTGCTTTGAAAGGCCCTCACTGGTACTGAGGCCTCTAAATCTACTGTACAGACAGATCCTAGCAATGTACAATGCCCACAGACAGCCGGAAGCAGAGAATACAAGTGAAGGACATAAATACAGGAAAGAATGGAAACATCCATGCCAGCCCGGAATTCGAACACATTTTTAGGTATATCATCTAATTATTGTGTGGACTGGTATAACAGCATTTCTGTGCTTGTGACTTCTCACACCAGAAATAAAAATACTCCGGTGAATCTACTAAATGAAGAATGGAAAAATATAGATTAATGGGTGTGATTTTTCCTTTGTCTATTCTTAGACCGCAAATTATTAAGGAACAAAAAAAAACCAAAACAACCAAGCATTTATAGATGCCAAGTAAAGTCTAACATGTATGTGCGTGCTTTATCCAATTCCTGCATCTGCCTTTTTTTCTTCCAATCTTCTCTTTTCTCTTTTGATAACAATTATATCTTATGCAGCCAACTTACAAAAGACAAGATTTATTTTAACAAGTCAATACTATATATAATATTTGCTAATTTGTTAAAACATGTGACGTGACAATAGTTAAGTCCATATCTGGAATGAGATAGTCTGAATTTGTAGTTTTCAGTTACATTAACACAACCTTGTTGAATTGTATAATGACATTATTTTGACAAATCTTTTCTTGTGATTGCTTCCAGACAAACATATAAGCATATTTCTATTCGTATTTCTCTATTACGATTTTCTTTAGTAACTAATGTTATTATTAATTTGTAATTTTCCATTATTTTTTGGAATAGTCTTTCTTGTCCACAGAATTAAAAAAAAAAAATGTTTAAATTAACTCTCTTAATTGTTTGTTTAATCATTTCTTTAATGAATCAATTTCGGTAAATTTCAAGATAAGAGAACTTCTTCAAAGTTTAGGCTTTCTGAAAAGTTTGTGGCATCATGAAAAGTTTGCAAAATGTTGCATTGTCTTTCCATACTATATCAACAAAGTTCAAGATTCTGTTTCCTCTCATATAAATGAAATTTACTATATTTTTAAGAGAAGTAAATTTCAGGTTCATTTGGTTTTTTTTTTGTTTTTTTCAGATATAGTCTTTTGATAATGAAAAGTAAATTAATTTAAAAGCAATTACATATTTGGCTTTAACTTCGATTTTATTGTGATACAGATTTCAAATATCTCCATCACAATAAAAATCAAAGTTAAAGCCAAATATGTAATTGCTTTTAAGTTAATTTACTTTTCAAATAATTTGCATTTGAAACCAAACCAAACATTGGGTTTTCGAAAAGTATACAGTAAAAATATACAGACTAGGATTCCAAAAAAAAAAAGTTTTTGGTTAGGGACTTTCACCTTTAATCCTCAAAGAAATTGTAAAATTAAGATATGAAATGTTTTAATTACCCATTTTTTAAGTATAACTCTGCAAATAAGTAGGTGTCTTTTTCTATAGTTCTTTTTGTAAAGGCTCATTTTTTAGAAAGTCCTTATTATAGCAAAACTTTTCAGAACACAACATTTAAAGCGAAAATTAACAACGTCATAAATTTGTCTTGTTGCCACTGATGAGTTTAAAAATAAAAATAAATAATTATTTTTTTTTTAAACTAAAAAAAAATCAAAATATCATTTGTTAAAAATTCAAGTCCCAGTTTTGACTTGAAAACTTTTTTGAAATTCTAGTCTCCTTGTAAATTATTACAAATCTCAAAGTTTTAGCTTTCTGAAGGTATCAGTTGCAAATCTAATTCAAACTTATAGAAGAAGTATATACAGTAAAACCCCGATTATCCGAGCCCCGATTATTCGAGTTTCCGCTTTAACCGAGCTATCAAATATTTCTAGGATTTTTTTTTCGCAACTTAATCTTCGTTCGTCTAGCCATATGACCCCCTACCTGGAATCGGGGAATGGTTTGGACACCAACAATCCTGGGTTATCCTTAAAAAAATGCCGAAACATTGCTGCAGAAAAACGCTAAAGTAACGTAAAACAAAAAACAATTAAGGACTTTTTTAAGTATTGAAAGAACTCTTTCAATATGAATAGTATGTGGTGTATCTGTATAACTTTTTATGTATTAAAATAAACATTTAAACCTAGACGATTAATTTAATTTACAATTTTCGGTTTAACCGAGTTTTTCGGTTATCCGAGTTAGTCTTGGTCCACATTAACTCGGATAATCGGGACTCTACTGTATCTCAATAATTGGAATTGTATTTTTATGATTTTCATCTTACACTCCTACTCGTGAGATATTCTCGCAGATATGCTATTATAATTATTTTATTTATAAGCTTTCAAATTTTGTAATTACAATATGATAGTAACTATGTCCATAATTTATAAATGCATTTTTTTACATTTATGACGTATTTTATATTGATCAATCTAAGATACTTCATATTCATTTTATACTGATCAACTCAAATTTTTTTATTGATTAAAAAAATATCAATATATTTATTGTGTTTTATAATGTCGATCAGAAAAAAGTACAAATCTTATTGGAAAAAAATGAAATGGTGCCCTTAAAGTGGCACAGATACGCTATTTTTCATACCTTGACGATTCAGGCATTTGTCACAATATTTCATCAGTTTGTCCATCCCAGCCTTACAAAAGTCAGGGCTCTGCCGTCGTAGGCACATTTTTGCATCACGTTGGACTTCTTTATTGAATGTGAAGCTTCGACCTGACATGTGATATTTTAAGGCAGGAAACAGATAAAAATCACTGGGAGCGAAATCCGGATTTTATGATGTCCCAAAATTTTCCATGTTCTGTGTGTTCTGTGCACACACCATTTCGCATCTTGTTGCCTTGACATGACACTGTCTCCGAACATCTCGATAAGCTTTCGATGGATCTCAATTACTGACTCTCTGTGCTAAAAAAAAGCGTAAAACTGCACGAACTTCAATACGAGACCAGTTATTCAATCGGATCGCCATTTTGCATTGACAACGCCCACCTCCAATGACACATATAAGAAAGTTCATGCGGCTGAGCAAGTACAGCCCACTATTGGATATTTCAGCTACCGCTGGCATAATGGAAACCTCATAACTTTAATTTCTAGCGGTTGTAATTTTTTTTTCTGGATAGACCTTCTTAGATATGTTTTATATTGATTTCAAAAGATTCTGTTTGACATTTTGATAATCTTATATAATTAGATATTTGTTTTACTTTACTAATGTAACTCTTAATATATTTTTGTTTTGTTTTTTGTTATTTATTTAAATAAATTCAAAAGTAAATGCCGTAAATAAGTATTGAAGCGCTGAGGTTAATTCTAATTTGATCTAGAGGTCTAAAAATCTCATAATTTTAATATTTTAATACGATTTATTATTAATAAATATAGTTGTTTATTTAGTTTAATATGAAGATAATGGCTATTCTAATAAAAGTTATCCCATTGACGTAAATAATCCAGGTTTAACGAGGTATTTCCTTTTTATTTTACTACTGCTCATATATTTACACATGAAATATGTGGACTAAAACAAGTGACTAAAACAAGTTTATTTTTAATTTTGATTGAAGTAAATCTGTTTTTGTTTTTTTTAATTGATTTTTATCCATAAAAAATCATGATTCGAAGTTTGAAAAAAAAATTACCTTGAAAATTGTTGATTGCTATTTATAATCTTCATTAATACTAAAATTCCCATTTTGAAAGAAAAAAAATAGAACATGAATATCAATTGTCTTAATTTTGCATTGTTTAATTCATATATGTAATTATATTGTTTGCTCAGATATCAAACATTTTTGAAAGCTTTTTAATAGTTTAGCACATTATTTTTAACGCAAGTTTTGAAGTTCACTGGAATGGTAGTTTTAAAATCAACATAATTAGAATATAATTATTGATTAAAAATGATTATTAATATAATAATGAATTTTGTAATTAAAGATTGATCGTGTTTGAACCAAATCGATTTTTACTTCATTCTTCATAGAATAATACTGATCTCTAATTAACTTGAAAAAAATAAGTTAGAAAAAGCTTTTATTCTTTGTTACTAGGAAATGTTTTACAGTTTTCAATGACTCCGCGAAATTGACAATTTCTAAATTTTCGAAAACTAAAATTAAAATGAAAGAAAAAGCTTCTATAACTTTATTGATTATAGAATCAAGAATTTCTGAAATTTTATTATGTTTGTCTGTATGTAGTGTAACCACATTATACTATATTAAACTTTCCAAGTTCTTCACAGAATTATAAATATAAAGTTTTTTATTTGTTAGTGTTTCTTTTCTTTATTTCTTTTACTCTTAAAGTTATGTAACTGCTTCTTTCTCACCGAACTTTTCGGTAATGAGAGATCTAACAGTATACTACGATTTTCTTTCTTTCTTTCTTTTTTTTTTTTTATAGCATCCAGCAATTTTAAAATGCTTTTTTTTTTTGTGACTGTCTGCTATTTTTTTAATGGTGAAGAAGAACGTGGCACCTCTAAAAATTAAAACTAAAAACAATAAATACACATTAAAAATAAAAATAGCAAAATTCATGTGCCAGCCTCCGCTGGCCTCATTGAATTTCCTTAAGCATAAAAAGAAACATACAAAATGCCTAAAACTGTATAATAATCAATGATTGAGATCAAGTGTTTACAATGTGATATCTCAGAACGACCGTTTCACGCTGTATTGTCGATCATCGACTGAGAGTAATCACAAGTAAACAGCCTCAGTACGGGGGTCATAATAATTACTTACTTGTGATTACTCTCAGCCAATACAGCGTGAAAAGGCCTTTGTCCTTTTCATGTGCATACAAAGTGTCTGGAAGTCTGGTGAAATGGGATGGAAGTTGTACTGAAGAAATAAGAAGTAGAATAGCAATGGGTAGAGGAGCATTTGAAAAAGTAAAAGCATTGTTAACAGCACAAGGCATTTCAATAGATTTAAGGAAAAGGTTTGCTAAATGTTTTGTTTGGAGTACGGTATTATATGGTTGTGAAACATGGACTATTAAAAAGAAGGAAGAGAGATTTCTAGAAAGTTTTGAAATGTGGCTCTGGAGAAGAATGTTAAAAGTGAAATGGTCGGATCGAGTAAAGAACGAGGACGTTTTAAAAAGAGTAAGTGAAAAAAGGAAATTGTTAGAAACCATACGCAAGAGAAAAGCATCTTGGTTAGGACATGTGCTACGAAGAAATTGTCTACAACAAATAATAGAAAGAAAAGTGGAAGGAAAGAGAGGAAGAGGAAGAAGAAGGATTGGAATGCTGGATGATGTTAAAAAGGGAAGAAAGTATGAACAATTGAAGAAAGATGCACAGGATAGAAGAAAATGGAGAACGTCCAATTGAAACCTGTCATAAAGACAGTTGCACCAGAGAGAGAGACAAAGTGTAAACACTTTGTCTCAACCATTGATGCTACTTTTTTACTGTTATTCTTGACTGTAGGTATATTTGTATCATCCAGTCTTTTCAGTTGATGTTTGATTATTAAAATCCGTATTTTGATTCCTTTATGATTTAAACATAACTTGAAAGTATGAGTGTTGTTTGTTTGTTTGTTTTTTTTTACTTTTGTTTTTACTCTCTGTAATCTTCTTATTGCTATATTTATTGAATTATCTCAACTACTATAAGCACCTAATCATAAGAATTAAAAAAATTAATTACCTAAAAATCCACTACGTTTCGGGCCTTCCTTATATCTTAAGGCCCTTTCTCAAGTGTTTCCTTTAAAAACTAAAAAAATTTAAAAACTATCCCCCGTGCACGGGTTCGTTTGAAGAATGATTTTCGTAAAAACTTTACGAAATCATATTTTTACGAAAATCATTCTTCAAACGAACCCGTGCACGGGGGATAGTTTTTAATTTTTTTTAGTTTTTAAAGGAAACACTTGAGAAAGGGCCTTAAGATATAAGGAAGGCCCGAAACGTAGTGGATTTTTAGGTAATTAATTTTTTTAATTCTTATGATTAGGTGCTTATAGTAGTTGAGATAATTCAATAATTTCCTAAGCACGTTAAACATTTTTTGCTATATTTATTCTTTGTAAGTTCGGGATTAGGCCTGTTCCTGACCCTGAAGATGTGGTTAATCCTTCCATCTTGCCTTGGGGCGTCCGCTGAAGGGTTGTACCCAAATGCTAAATTTGGAATCTTAGTTTGTAAGCTTAATTCATTAATTATCTTTATCATTCTATTTACGGAAAGAATATATTTATTATTGGATTAGCAAAATCATGTCAATAACATAATTGATAGAAACCCAAAAAAAATTCAATTTACTAGCATTTTTAATTTGTAACAATAATTTGTAACATTTAAAAAAAGTTAAAGTTTCCCGCCACAAGCTTATAAAAGCCTATGGGGCACTGGAGGTCAGGCTCCGACGGGACGAAGTTGGGGTCGGGTGGCCAGCCCGGCGCCCGCCCGCCTTTAACTCCCTAGAAAGAAGCCCATTCTAGAGAGGGCTGGTTAGACCCTAGGACCTGTTTGGAGGAGAAAGGAGCGTGGAAAAATCCCGGCTCCTCCAACCCGCAGCCGAGCGCCCTGACCACTCGGCCACCGGGCCCACTTTTATTACATTACTTAACATAAATGGATAATCGAAAATATAAATTTCGAGTTTTTGATTATTTTAAAAGAACAACACTTCTTTTGTAATTTTTCAAATACACTGTAAGTGAAATAAAACATTTTCTTTTTTTTAACTGTAATTAAAGAATATAACCTACTACGCTTCCAATTAAGAAACATAAACTTTTAATTATACCCCAAAATACCGATAAGTAGTTTTAATGTCTTTTTTTTTTGTCTGTTTGTTTATTTGTTTTATAATCGCATAGCTTTCGGATGATGCTATAGTTTTGGTCTAACATTTGTAAAAACCCTTCAATGTGTATCGGACAGAAAAAATGCTAATAAAAAAGTTTTACAATGTAATTTTAGGTCGTAATAGGCCTGTCAGTCTATTCTGGGAACATGCTAGCTGAAAAATTATACACCCCAGAAAGCTGAAAGTTTAGAGGTAGATGTAAATTGTTACAGGGAAGAACCCTATTGATTTTGGTAAAATTATTGGTAAAGAGCTACGGATCAAAAACGGTGAACATGAATAAACAATTTTTTGACAACTATTTATAAGCACTCCATGTAAGCATATGTGTATATTATATATATATAATAATACTTATATATACTGAATTGCATGCAAGTATTGTGACGTATGTAACTGAGAGACATGAAGGATATGGACACTAAGGAATTATTTTTGTTTGATTTACAGGATTTAAAGTTACTATTTGCGACGGAGAAACTAGCCAAATTTGTGTACTTAATTTCTGTATAAATTATCTTTGTGCAAACATATTTAGGCTTTATAAATGATTTCAATGAACTCCTGTACACGTAAAGCATTCCATATATTTGCAATTCTTTTTAAGTAATAGTAAAGTAAATCTCGACAATTAACAGTCGTAACATTGAACTGTATTATTGATAATCTATAGGTATCTATTTTATTTCTTAGTTCAAAACTAATAATCATGTAATTTTTAACTGACCTTACTAAGTCTTACGTTTGAACTTTTTTCTTCTTATTTGTCTGCTTACTCTCTCATCACATTAAAATGGCTGGACCAATTTTCTTAAAATTTGGAAGGTTGCTTATTTAAGGTTCAACTCATAATATAAGTATGATTATTTGATCTCTAGTCTCAAAATTGATTCTCCCAACCCCAACCTAATGCTCGTCTGGAATATTTTGTCTTTCAAATATCATTTATGAACGGTTAGAAAGACGAAGATTAATCCCACTTTGCGATGAATATCGAATAGTGTATTTCTAATATTAATAATATTTTGATTTCAATATTTAATAAGTTTCTGTTTTATATTTTTCTATGAAATTTAATGAAACCACGCTACTAATGAATCTTTTGCTCCATCAACCAACAGATTAAAGAGAAACTTGAGCGAAAGGTTTCCTCTAGGTCCCAGAATAGCTTAATTAATTAAAAAAATATAGGCCTCAATACTAAACAGTGATCCCGGTAATTCCCGGTGGGGTTAAGGTTTTTTTTTTTTTTTTATGGTTATTTCTTCTCCAGATGTACCCTAGGATTCACCCAGCTCTCTGTCAAATGAGTACCGGTTTTCTTACTCGAGGGTTAAAGGTGAGCTGACGTCGGGCTAACCATCCGACCTCAACTAATCCCTTTGGTCGAGAATCGGTGGGAGCCTAAACCTCGCGAGCACCCCAGGCCCATGCAAGGCTTTATCCTTTTTTTTATATTTTTAAATAAGAATCTCCTGAAAGAATTTTTCTTTAGTTTCTATTTTCCTTTAATATATTCAAAAACAAATATCTGCGAAATTCCTATATTTTTGTAAATTATAATACGGGGAGGGGGCGCACATAAAACCGGCATACAACATATACCTGGACACCTTTTGGGGCCGGTTTTATGTGCGCCACCCTGTATTTTGAGAATCTTGAAACTTTCCTTTATTTTGAAAATAAAATAAAATTTGTAAATACTTACTTAAATCGTACTTAAATCCAATTAATTTAGACAAGAGACTAAATGGATTATCATATATTGTTTGGCATTGATAGTAATTTATTGTTCTTCTATGAGTATTTTCTCATCTACCTGCGCAAATTCTCAACAAGATCCACACAGATGCAAAAAATAAATCGTCTATTCATGGAGGTTTCATAATAATTGCTCACTACTTAAAATTTATTAGAGGTATGAAGAAACAGACAAACTGACATACTGATTTTATAAACCTCTTTTCTTAGAAAAAGAAACTAAAAATGAACAAGCAATTGCTCTGTGGTCAAACAAAAAATACAAGGAGATTTACATCAAAAATTTCAATAAACCAAAGCTTCAGGAAATTATTGTTAATCGCTATTTCGCTTTTTTTGCTTATTAGCAAGAAATGAACGGAAATTAGGCAAATGGACAGGTTTTGATGAAATTTATATTGAGATCTACAACATTGATTCAGATTCGTGGTGGTTGAAGCCCTGATATCATCTTTGAATTACAAAAATGTTAAAAAAAATTTTTAAAAGTTAAATCGGCCCTTCAGGTAGACTGATCGATTGAGGCGATGCAAATATATCAATACACATTCAATGAAATGTGGTTGAGAAGCCAAGACGACTCTCGCCCGCCTTTCACTCCAATTAGAATTGATTTGGCCCATTTTGGAAGAAAACCAATTGCTGAAGAAACGCCTAAAAAACACTGAAAAGCAAAAAAAAAAAACTGGGAAGGGCGCTACCATGTCCATTTCATGCCACCACCTTTACGGTTAATGGAATTGTCACAAACGACGTACATACATATCTAACGTATCGTATATAGCTTACTTATCTCAAGTAGTAGCATTCGCAGCTCTGATGGCGGCTTATCAGGACTTAAACGATTTCGAAAGAGATCGGTTAAGTAGAGGTCCGGGAGATGGATCACTCCATCTCGGAAATTACGACGAAGTTGGGATTCACATGTTAAAACATTTTCAAGGTTCTAACTGGACTACGAAAACAGGGAAAACATCCAGCATGCGAGACCAGTCTGACTGAAAAAAAGCCCTTGACGAACAGTGGACAGCAGCTTCTGGCACGCATTGTAGCATCCGGCCTACGTGCAACATTGCTGCAAATAACAGAGCAACTCACTACTGGGGCCATACTAGCATCAGCATTCGAACAGTGCCATGGGGTTCCGGAGCCGACGGCCCACCCGGCTGCCATTGCTCACCACAGAAAATAAGGCTCTGCACCTCGCCTGGGCTCAGGAGCACCGCCATGGACTCTATATGACTGGGAACAAGTAGCCTGGTCCGACGAATCGCGGTTCCAACTGTTTCACCTCAAGCGGCTGGATCCTGCTTGCCTACAAAGGATAATACAGGGCAGTGGTGGCTCTATTACAGTATGGGGTGTGTTCAGCTGACACACACTAGGACCTCTCATACATCTGCAGACCTCTGTGAGCGGCTCTTCATATTCTACATTTACCCCGCGGGTGCATTTACATTAATTTATTCTACATTTACCCCTCTTTCAACAGGACAAATGCACCACCGCAAAAGGCCACAGTCCCCTGATTACGGTTGGAGCAGCATTCCTCTAAGTGTAGCGTCGTGACTTGGCCCCGCGTTCGCCGGACTTAAACGCCATCGAACACATGTGAGATGCACTGCAGCGTACCATCACTGCCAGGAATCCATCACCAGCGAACATTACGAACATTACGCTCTGAAGGATGCATGGTGTGCACAGTTCGTGGAGATCATGCCATATAGTGGAGGAGGACCTACCCGGTATTGGACAGGTATCCCAATCTTTTTTGGCACTTCAGTGTAAAACCCGTGTTCTGCAGCCCGTAAACAATTGCCTACTCTTTGCTTTATTGCATCCATCAAGAGAATATTAGGAAAAAGTACTCCATTAAGAAATTAATGAATATAAATAGGTAATTTCTGTTTCTCTGACTTCAGCATTTTTATTATTAGTTTTTTTCGAAGTAAAACGGGTCGAAAGTATACGTGTTCAGGTTCAATGTTAAAATGAGATTTTTTTACGCTTAAGTTTTGGCAATTTTGAAGTTCATGTACTCTCAATTATTGATAAAATTTATTACGATTAATAAAAATCGTAAGGGAATTAGATTTTCTTTTTGCGTTCCTGATAAAATGAAGGCAAAATCTATTCGAATAAAAATTATCGTATGAATAGTTTCTGAGATTTTCGTATCCTCACATTAGAAAACTTAGTTTAATAATATCTTAATAAATGAAGAGGATTTAATTCTTAGCTCGTTTATGATTCATGTTCCAATTTCTCAAAAGGTTTTTTTTTTTATTATTATTATTTTTATTTTATCTTCCAAGTCTGTGGAACCAGAACTTATTCATTTCATGTTCCTCAGCTAACTTTATTCTTATTTTGTAGAACTAACTGCTTTTTTTTATAGCTGTTCTTGTTTAAATTTGATAAGCAACAACATCCAAATGGGACAGGAAAAATCGATTACGATAAAATTGAAATGCAGGAAAATATTCACAAGTAAAAAAATAATGTACGTTTTTCGAAACATTATCGTCTTATAATAGTACTGCTGTAGATATGAAAATTTTATTTTAATTTGATTTAAAAAAAATGTGCTGAATGTTAATTATTCTATTTAAAGATTTTTGGTAACTTAATTGCTTTACGTAAGTTTAGAGAAATATAAACTAAGAAGAAAATGTGATTAAATGAGAAAAACAAATAAAGGAAATTTTTCACATATTTCAGGAACTTTACCTTTTTAAAAACTGTGAAATTCTATAAAAGATTAAAAAGTACTTCCAAAATTTGAAAGGGAAAGTTTCGTAAAAAAAAAGTAAATTTTCAGAATTAATTTTTTAATCAAAGCTTTGAGGTAAAATAAAAATATTAATATTTCATATAACTTATTTACTCTTTCATACAAGTTATTTGTTATTGTAAATAATGAAGTTTATTCCTAATAAACTAAAAACAACTGATATCTGAAGAAGCAATTCAACTATTAAAGCGTCATCTTAAAATATTAGTTGAGCAATGCTAACATTCTTTAGATATCTTGAGCACAATATATCTTTTTTGTACTTAATTGGCCTGTCAATGTCTTATTGTCACTTCGGGACAATTTTGCCTTTAGTTTCCATGACAACATATTAGAATCGCAGAACCAGCGTCGTGACCGCAACGTTAGGGGTAGCCATGACAACAAATTAAAACTGAAATATCTTTAATCCAATGGCGCCCTAAAATTAGACTGCGAGCCACGTGGCCTCTGCGTTCTCGATGATTGGCCGCCGAGGTAACCCTAGCAACCGTGACGTCACCAAAGGCTCAAAGGATTGCGTCGATAGGTGGCGCTCGGCAACATGACAGGAAGTCAACAAGTGACCCGCTCGGTCCGCTGGGCCTAATGGACGATAGTGCTTACCCATGTAGTCGTCACAGAATCAATTTTCATTAGATGAACAATAAAGCGATGGAAAGAAGAAGAACCACCTCCACCTGCCGCCACCGCCTACATCTATCTCTCTCTCTCGTTTGCACCACCAGCGCCACACAACGACTACAAAGAAAAGCACGCAACGCTGTTTTGCATTGATTTGCAAACGCAAGTGGACGCAAATGCGACAAATTCGCCTACCTAACCTCGGCGTCGCATCCACTGACCGCCTGTCCCACCCCCACAAAGAAAGATTCAAGAAAAGAAGAGCTCTCCTCCAAACCCCAAACACCCCTAGATCAGCAACTGCAATGCATAAATCTCCACTACTCTGATTGTCTCTACAGCAGTTCTCAAGTCAATCAAATTATATATCTTAAAATATTTAGTTAACTTTTGAATATTCCAATTTATAAAGCACTTATTTCAAAAACCATGCAAATGTAATAAATATTAAAAATCCTACTTTAACCACAATAAGCAACTCTTCACCCTTTCCTTTTTCACAAATATATCAATACGATACAACCTGATGAAGAAGAAATATTGGCAAAAGTAAAAAAACAAAAAACAAAATAAAACAACAACAACTTACATATAAGATATTATACAGATGGCACTGACTGTAGGAAGCAAAGGAATAGCAGCCAAAAGAAATCAAAGAATATACAGTATATTGAATTTATCTATTACCATGAGATATTATGAAATTTGTGAAAATCCGAAGAAATAATGTCTCTCCTGCTTCAATTCTTCTGAATCTTTCCTGTTAATGGAGTGTTCAGTGTTTAATAGTCAGATTAAAGGAAGATTTACTAATAACACTTGTTTGTCAATAGCTATATTTTATGTAATGTATTGAATTTACAGTTAGCATTGATATCCATTTAAAAAAGCTATACTATTTGAAAGCTATTTTAATAATTAAAGTGCAGAAGCATTCTTTGTTCAGTCTTTTTTTTTTTTTTTTTTTTTCATTTTAATATGTTTGGATGTTCTGCATGTTAAAACTTATTTTAAATTATTTTATTAATATTCCATCGATTTTTGATTGAATAGATACTTTGGGAAAGAGTAGAAAGCTACATAGTTAATAATTACTATGTTAACAATGATATATTCATAATTTCATTCCGATAATATTTACGGCAATACGATCAAGCTAACAGATGCAAATGAATGAATAATTTCGTAAACTTTAGAGCATTTCTATTTTCTAGAAGAGTACTTTTCGGACATTGCATTAGGAAAAAATTGCTTTCAGAAGAGAACGTTGGAAAACTACCCATTCTCTGGCAAAAGAAAAGGTTTTATTTGAGATTCATTTAAAAGGTCTTCACCTGAAAAAGAAAAATGACATTATGGAAAAGTAAATTCAGTTTTCCTAGATTCAAGGTAGATGGTATATGTATAAAAAGATGAGATTCGAAATTATGACCCATGAGCAATATATTGTCTGCCAACAGGGAGATACCACTTTAAGGCCTTACGTTCCAAGCAGTAGCAAGTGACATGATCAACGAGGATAGCATTCTCCCATCTTCCATTCCGTAACTGCTATGGGAGGGCCATCTGGCGAGGCAGGAGATAAATGGTAATGGGAGAACACTATGAAAACCTATTTCTTCCATAAAAAAACAATCTCGATCTCTGTTTCTTTGTTTTGCAGTATTAACTTGTACATTTGGTGACGTCATCAGATTTTTTTTTTTTTTACAGTTCCCAATAATTTCAAAATTTAGCAATTCAAAATTGTTTATGATATAAACTACGTAATTTAATTGTAAATATTATAAATATGTTGCTAAACAATCATAATAATTTAATATATACATTAAACGAAAGCTGTAGAAAATAAGAAAATATACTCGTACTTTAGAAGCTTTTCAATATAAAAATCGGTACACTAATAATATAAAAGTCAATTGATATACTTTATCTCCAAAACAAAGACTAAGACGGCAAAAAATCAACTATTAAAATTTATTTAATGTAGGCTATAGTAAAATTATGCTGGCTGTGTATTCCGGATGCTAAAGTATACAATATTTCTATAGCGCGTAAGTTCAGCTTTGTTTTGAGACACTGCCTTGATGAGTGGATTTTGAACACTGTTCTCTGTAAAGATACAGTGAAATATACAAATCGTGATCAAGAAAAGTTTACATTTTTTTAAGAATTTTCATTGAGTTATTAGTGCATTATTAAAGTAACTCTAATTTTTACATAACGGAAACATCTATATAGATGGAAATAACTTCGAAAGCCGTTTTATATTTTTGTATATTTGTTTTCTTTATTCTTTTTAATTGTTTAATACCCATCTACTTTTTTCCTGTAACGATTTGTTTTTTATTAATTCTTTTCTTTTTTCTTGGAAAATATATCTTTTTTATTTTTACTATATTGAAAGAAAGCTAATAAAATTGTTTATCATTTGTTAACATATTATTATATTTTTCAATTTACTATATTTATATTTTTACCTTATTTTAATTTTTTCATAATATAGGGATAAAAGTAAAAACTATAAATTTTTAAAATACCGGTACTTTCTTTATATTAATTAAATGTTAGCAATTATTGTAAAAAAAAAATATATATATATAAAAATCTGATATTCAGAGATTATAAAAAAATTAATATTTGAAAAGTCTGGTTTTTTTTTTGTTTGTTTTTTTACATGAAATATACAAATCAGGAGTATCGGAATGCCATTTTTAATGATTATAAAAAATAAAATAAAAATCTCTATTTTTATTAGATTTGATGTAAGGAATTTCAAAGATTTTATTTTATTTTTTTTAATTTTCATGCATTTTCAATTGCCATCACTAATTAATTATTTCGATTTATTTTTTATGAATATGTTCAGAACTAACAGAGAGAAATTTTAAACTTTAAATTCTTGAGAAAATGGATCTTGAGAATATTACATGAGAACTACATTTCTAATAATTCATATAAACAGAAGTAATAGGGTTTTTTTTGCGTTGTATTATAAACACTTCTCCATTTATAAATATTATTTATTATATTAGTAATTTAAAAGAAAAAAATTGTATTTTTGTGCCTCACTTTGTTACCTTTTTTGAACTAGTAATTTAATATGTGTAAAATATAGTTTAATGATTTTTATTTATTTACAGTTACTATATTCTTCCTTTTGAAATAGTTTGTTTATGTTTCAAACTTTCATTATAAATTTCCTATTGCAGAGATAAGCATATTCATACACCCGTAACTTTCATCATCAAATCTAAGCAAAACAACAGGGTTAAAGAGGAAACCTGTTTTTTTTTACCAATTACTTTTATTTCTAAAAATCTTTATGTTTCTAATAACGACAAATTCTTAACATGAGAATCGCAAAAACCTAAAAAAAATAATATTTGAAATTAATTGATTGCAAAATGTCTGTGTTGAATCTTTAGAAAATAAATTATTTAAGTTTTTCGTAATGGCAAATGTTTCAATTTTAAAAGTTTTGGCAATACAAAGTCCTCTCGAACTGAAGACCTTTCGAATATTGATTGTCTATCAACAAGCAGTTCGATTTTTATTCTGTTATCGGGAAGTCTTCAGTAATCATTAATTTAAAATATTCATATATAAAAACAAGTTATATTTCAGCAATATATTTAACTGAAAGTTTTCTTTACATTTTAAATAACTGTTATCAAAATTAATCTGTAGACTGATTATACTGGAATATTTTGTATTTCACCAAATGTTTAGGATGACATTCTTTCCATTATTTAGTTATTTATTTTGCCTTCATGATTAAATGAATTCGCTAATTCTGTTTTTCCTATGCTTATTTTGTTTTTGCTGTTAAAATTTTATTCAACCTTTGAAATGAAGCACGCAAAGCACACACAACTTCCTCGCAAGACCTCCGTGGAGGCGCTTAAAAATAAGGCCGCGAGTTCAGGACACCCCCGAGAAACTCGATTTTTATACTGAAATTAGCATATACTCCCCATCAACAATGACGGGCTAACAATGTGACAATTTTAGTTTAGATAGAGTATTTCTCCGTCATATATTTATATAAATATGATGGATAGAAAATTAAAATGAATGCATTGCTAGAAGCATAAGTGAATTTGTTTATTGGAAGGCTTGATTATAAGTCACATTGCTAGAGAAAATTTTAGCATCATTTAACAAATAACCTTGACTGTCGTTTTTTTTTTATGAGTACTTTGATGTTGTCTCTGTTTCGTGAACGCGATAATATAACATAAAGCTGGCCATGACAAAATACTGCCTCTCTCAAAAAAACCTCCCACGTTTGCGAATGCGGATATGCACAATAGATCTGCTCTGTCGTACAAGTGAGATATACAGGGCAGCTCTCCTCCGTTAAACACAGGGGGAGTGCGTTATATTACAGACAAACAGACAGATCTGGAAAACTACATAATAATTTCTACTGAATAAAATGGTTTGGATGGACGATGAATAAATAAAGAATATTTAAAAAATAATTTGAATGTAATCCGCAAGGCGTAATGGATCAGGCGTCTGACTTCAGATCAGAAGATTGCAGGTTCGATTCCTGTTATGAATGTTTCATTGAAGAAATTATTTCTGTTTTCACTGGAAATTAAAATTATTTTCCAAACACAGGGGCAGAGCGTTACTTTACATACAGACAAATCTGGAAAAATATATGAGGTATCTATACAAAATCAGTATAATCAATTTCAGTATTTATAATAAGCAATTAAATTTTCTTAATTTCACTTATCATGTAATACATTATTGAAGCAGTGGAGTTTTATAAAATGTATAATAATTTCATGTATTCCAAGTGGATATTTTTCTAGCTTTTTCTAAATAGAAGAGTAACAATAATTACAAATCAAGACTGTCAGCAACAAGATTTACGAGATTAGAGATAATTATAATAGTCAAAAACAAATGTTTTCAAATCGTAACAGTCTTGAAATTAAAGGAATCCGGTTCATTTTTCTTACGATATCAAGTTCTAAAGTAACATCCAACACAGTCTCCTAGAGAAGAAATTTCTTAATTTTGACATAAATTGGATATTATTTCTATGAATAAGACAGACTGGTTAGTTTACTGTTTTTTTAAATTTCATGACATCTCTTTTTAAAATTACATCATAGTTTAGTTGCTAATAAGCAAAATGAAGAATACAGATTATTTTTAAATGTAGAGTAAATAAAAATATAGAATAATAAAAAAATATTTTACTCTCTATTTTTATTCTTTTGATACTCTATATTTTTATTTACCCTATACTATTTTTCAGAGAGGCACAACCAAGACCAAATAAAATTATATTTGGTCTTTGGTTGTGACTCTGGAAAAGTACTATCGAATCATCGGGATGTGAAATTGGACCATTAAAAGCTATTTACTAGATAATAATTATACTTTTCTCCTATAATCTTCAGAATCACGTCTTCAAGGATATCATTTCAACCATGATTCAATAGCAATTTCTGTGGTTTTAATTTTTTGAAATCAGATTTACAATATCTATTCATTTTATTATTAGTGCTTCAAAGCCAGCTTTTTGCATTGAAGCATATTTTTTTTTTATTATTTCAAGGAGAAAATTGCAAACTTCGGTTTTTTAATCTGATTTCAACTAAACAGTTTTTCTCAAATTTAGATGTTACTAGTTTTTGAGCTCGAGCTTCCAAAATACCTGAAATATTAAATTTGAAATTATTGGTGGACGAATTGAAGATTTGAGATGAATTTATATTAAAGTAAAAGGATAAAGCTTTTTGTAGTATCCTTTGAGAAACTCTGCAATTACCGTCACTTTTTAGAAGCCTTCCCGATTATTTTTTTGAGAACTAGTTTTTAAATTTGTTTTTTAATATTTCTTTTTATTAAAAAATATCTACTAACTAATTACTGTATGCGATCATGTGGAAGCGTTTCATAGCAGTCTCTCTATAGCAGTGTCTTTAATAATGTCACATATTAAAATACTTCATAGGAAACTTCTTAATTATTAAACTTAATCGTTCAGTAGTTAAAATAAATGGGTTTAAATTTTGTTTATTCTTGTGTTGGGCCTTGCAGTGATTTCCAATTAATCGTTCAGTAATTGGAATAAAGTTTTTTCTGCCTAATCCTGAAGATTTCTGTACCTCTATTTTTGCATAAAGCCTAAAAATATAGTATGTTAATTTACAGTGTACATTATGTAGAACACCTGATTATGGAACATTGCTTGATAAATGGTGCTCGTCATCTTTAGAACTTGAGAATCACTTTAGATCTTGAGAATCACTCTATAGAAGCAAACTAAAGGTTTAAATGCCATTAACATATAATTTCACAGAAAAAGAAAATTGATAACAGATCTCTTCAGAATAATTATGAAACATGTAAAATTTTAAAGAACAACAAAAATAGCAAAAACAGTCGATCCTTTGTCACTATATTATGTGTTGACTGTTCTGAAAATAATGGCGAGTAAAACAACTACGAATGGAATATTTTGTCTACTATTTGTACGTATATATGCTGAGGAACAATATCAACAATTAGTAGAAATAAAATTTTGTTTATAAATATAAATACCCTACATACAAATAAGCAATCTGTATAAGATACAGAGAGAAAGGGAAAATGTACTTTTTCTATTTTTCTTTTATTGAAATTTGTTTTTGTCCCAAATGGACTCCAACTATAACCAAACTTTTATTCCGATTAAAGATCGCTTTTCATAGATATAATAATATCTAAAAATAAAATATATAAATAAAGATAAACAATAACTTTGTATTTTTCCAATCAATTAAAAAAAATACCTAAAAGCGTTTTGAACTGCACCGGTTTTCTGTCCATAAACATATTCGCTTTTTCATTTGTCTCAAAATATCTGAAGATAAATTACGGCTATTTCTTATAAGCTTAAGTCATTACACACATGTTGATAATCACTTCAAATTAAAATTACTTCTTAGTTTCATGAATGGCTAGGAATATTTCATTAATTAAAAACATAGGATTACGTAAAGAATAAGAAAATAGATGAGCAATTGAAATTGCAAAGTAAATTATAAACAACACAGCTTAATAATTAAATACCTTTATTAATAATTATTAAATGTCAGCTATTTAACTTTCTTATTTAGTAATGATCTAAATTATTGAGTGTTAGATGGTAAATTAACAAATGCTTGAGAGAGATTTCGTTGTTGCTAGGTTAATAGATAACAAATGAAGCAATTCGAATCTTGCTTATAAGGAATTTATATTAGTAAATATTTAGAAACTGAACCTAATTGATTAATATCGAATAATTAAATGGATGATAAACAATATGGAAGGAAGAATATTCATCATTACAACAAATATCAAACATTAATTGGCTTTATATGGATTAATTGAATAAATTAATTCTGAATTCTGAAGAAACTACATTACAAACTGCTTTAGTTGCCTAATTGTACATAATTATAGTGTTTATGTAGCTGTTTGTAAGTTCTAATTAGCTTCTAATGCAAAGACTGCATTTAATTTCATAAAAAAATCTCCTCGAACATAAGTAACTAATTTGACTTAATTCGCGTTTTTTGTAGTATATTTGATACTTCGAGGTTAAGTGGAAATACATTTATTAGTATTAGTGTTAGTATTCTTCGCATCTAGATAATGGCGAGAGGGTGCCTTGTGCCGCAAACTGAAGAATCGCAGACAGCTAAATGCAGGCCATGACAAAGCAACGATAATCGGGTTGGGGGTTAGAGAAACAAAATTAAACTAAAGACGGCGTCGAACAGTGACCAAGGCAAAATAAGGATTTTAAGAATTGAAAGGCAAAACACAATGAATATTAGCAAATTTATTCTAATAAAATTGTAACAAAACAATGTAACAAGCACGAAACGTGCCACTTGAAGTTCCGCTCAACGCAGCCATGGCTGTAGAGAGATATAAAGGTAGACTACTATTTGGAAAAGAAAAGAAAAAAACTGAGAATTTATTCAGGAACTGAAGGAAAAATTTCACTCAAAAAATTAACACCAATTTGCTCAGAGATCAGGTACAAATACGTTGTTCATTCATTTATAAGACGGAGTCAAATTTTAAGGAATTTTATGAGTTGAGTTCAAATACAGTGGTCTTTTGTGAATTTGAAAGGGAAATTTCCAAATATCCATTTTACCACTTTATTCATGTTTCAACATCCGAGCGTTTGGCTACCAATTATCAGTGACAAAGGCCGTTGAATTTCAAAGATGTTGAACGTAATTGCTACTAAACAAGAATAATAATCGATAATAAGGCGACAAATTAGTGGAAAACAAGTGAAAGTTTGGAATCATCTCGGAACTGTACTTAAGAAATATTTTTTCCAAACTACTTTAAGTGCAAGTTACGGAAGTTAGTGAAAATAATTGAATAAGAGTTTATAACAGAAAAAAACAGAGAACCTGCATAAAGATGACATATATTCTCAGTTATAGTTTCATAAGTTATTAAAATGAATTAACATAGATATGACGATTGTTTATTTAATTTTTAGCAAATGGAAAGTTAAGCTGAAAATCTGAATTACAACGAATTCTGACTTAAGCTCAGTTTCAATTGCTGTAATTACATATAAGTCATTTCTACTGTATTTCGTTTGCCTGTCAATTTAAATCCAGTAACTTTAAGTTTTATTGTTATTAAAAATATCTTTTTTTTTAAAAAAATCAGTCATATATTTAAAATTGTTTTGGTAATAATGTAAAGTTAAAATTAATCAAAACTTCAAAAATTACTTAAAATTCAGGGCAGTTTCAACTTGCCTCGTTATCATCATCTTCAGGGTGCACACGTTGAAACTGTCCTGAATTTCAAGCATTTTATTTTAAGTTTTGATTAATTTTAACTTTAATGTATTTTTAATTTTAAATGTGTGACTGATTTAAAAAAAAAATATTTTAATAACTATTCTCACTTTTCACACTCTTAACTCGTTCTAATAAGTTTTATTGGTATTAAAAATATCTTTTTTTTAAAAAAAAATCAGTCATAAAAATAAAATTGTTTTGGTAATAATATAAAGTTAAAATTAATCAAAACTTCAAAAATTACTTAAAATTTGCTGGATCTGCTTGAGATTTCTTTGATATTACAGAATAAAGACTTAATATAATAACTTCTTATTTTTCTTGTATCATCGAGTACACTACGGATTCCTCACATTTCAACATTTTATTATTGATATAGCGGCGATCTATAAATAGTAAATGAGATTTTCAAATAGAGGCATCATGCAAAGCTTTAAATATAGTATATGTAGAATTATGATAGTGGAGCAAAAATTTTATAAGCAGTCTACAACTCTCACTCATGAAACTAATAAATTCTGATCAAGCTTTTTTTTTTTTTTTTTTTTTTAGATCTTGAACTTTAATATTTTTTTAAATAGGTAATATGTTTATGGTTCTGAAAAACATTAAGATCAAAATTTGCTTTTAAAATTGTTAAACTGATTAACTCTTATGTAATAATGATAAACAAGCGTTTATAGGATTTTAGGGAGTTCGATGATCATGTTTCAGTATTTATGGAATATTCGCAATTATTTGAAAGTAAACGGTTTACAGCTTGCCAGTATCCAGTGTGCCAAAAAAAGAAAATCACTAATTATATTTAATGAAAAAAACAGTTGGGCTAAAAATAGAGTTAAGCTTTGTATACCTCTACATTTGTATTATCAGGTTGTTTATAAAACTTCTAAAATAAACCTTTAGTTTATTTATTTATTTATTTAGTTAGTTAGTTAGTTAGTTAGTTAGTTAGTTTTTAAGACTTGTTTAGACATATTATTTAAATATTTTGTTTCAGCTGTATTGCTAATGATATTTCATCATGTTCATCTTTATTATTAATAGACTGTAATGAGTTTATATCAGATACGAAGTGTTATATAAATTCACGACTATTTACTAACATCTTCATTGATCAATTGTCTTTCAGATCTTTAAACTGATCTATTTAGATAATAATAACTCACCATAACAACTGATCTAGGTGGGCTTTTTTCTATCTTTAAATAATGTTATTTTTACGAAAAAAAAGGAAGAATTTCCTTAAGTTCATTTTTTTTTATGAAAATACATTTTGAACATTACTCTCTACATAAATGTCTGATATCAACAAGACACCCACCATCTATAATAGTAAGTCTATTCCTTTCGTGGTAAACAAACCTGTCTTATGAAGATTGAAAACCTTCATTGCAGATTTACAGATAGATCTCATTTTATTTTTTCTTCAATAAATGTCTACAGTGAACATTTTAATTCTGTTAATCCAAGTTCATTACATTTTTGTTGAATATTTTTTAATTAAAATACTTTGTTGATTATTATTATTATTATTATTATTATTATTATTTCGTAACAGATTTTTATAGTTACTATTTCATATATATTATTTAATTTAACATCGTTTTTCCATTTTCTTTTATATTTCTTTCTTTCTTTTTTTTTTCAGAAAAAGAACTTTTTTCCTAGCCTTCTTTTTTTTTTCATCTGTCATTCTCTTAATTATGACGTAACATCATATAATCCATCATTCTTTTCTTCGATTCGGTGGAATATTGTTCCAAGTTCCTAACTTCGGAAATCCATTTGTGTGCGCTACTCTTTCACTCAGTTTCGTCTAAGTGCATCATGTTAAAAATTCCTCGTGTGCAAATGCATGTACTTGATTTTTTTTCTCTTCCTCTCGTGGAAAAGCCGGGCCGTTGTGGGCTGGGGCGGGGGAGGGAATTTACGAAATCCATTATAGTAGCTCTCGCAGAGGAAACACCTGATTTCCCCATCCATAACTTGTCACAACGAAACGATGCTGTGCATTAGAGCTCCTCTTTTCCCCCTGGTGGTCAGAGAAGGAACTACTCGGCCTCTGACAACTGCAACTAATGAGATAATGCGCTTCGTCTGACAATAGTCGTAGCAAACGAGGACTGATGCAGCAGTTGCGACGCCTGTGGACGGAGGTGTGGGGCTGTGCAGGCGGAGTAGGGGAGGGGGAAATTCGCTGACGACCGCTCTAGTACCTGTGATGAATGTTCGTTAATATTTGCTCTTGTCACAAAGTACAGAATTAATTACTGTGCGGGACTTCGAAATGAGAAACCATAAACCAAGCTGACGGTGGTACGGGTGCCATTACCCGCCCCCTCCTTTTTCTCGGACTTTCCCTTCAAGATAGCATTTCGAAAGCTCGTCAATTGAATAAATTGCATTCACAGCGTTCCCTTGATAAAAGCGCCGTGTTCGACACATAGATGGCGTTGTTGTTTCCATCGGATAATAGACTCCCTGACAGCAACGCTTCTCGTCATACTGTGAAAAGTTTGGATTCGAAGCAACTTGTTTACGTATCGCCGCTGCCTCTCTGCAATGAATTGTGGCGACCGGTTGTTTCGCTCACAGCCACCCCCCTGCCGTGCGGACACCATTTTGTAGCGGCTGCTTACGGTCATCCGGGTCGTTTTATGCGACGCGCTTAATGAATTTATAAAGTTAATTACGCTTTCTATTAGGGCTTTATTAATTTACACAGCTAATAAATAAAATTAAAAATACAAGAATCTCACAGTCAACTCTGTTTACGTCCATAAATTAATTCGGTTGAGTTATGAGCATGACTTGTACAAGAAGAAAGTAAACTGACCGGATCCTTTCCGTCAAAGGCATGTCGGACTATTCTAACCAACTTGATAAAATGCACGAGGTTTACATTGTGGAAAAGATGTGGCATGTTAGCAAATCCTGCTTTACTTAAAATAATTCACAATAAACACTGTTGTTGTCTGATGAAAGAGAAAAAAAAATGAAAGAAAATAGGAATTTATTTGTTTGCAAGTTTTACCAACAAGGGAAGCAGAGTAATTAAACTTGAGAAAACCTTACTTATTACAGCAGTAACAAAATCTATTCATCATATTAAAGTTTTTAAAAAAAAATAGTTATAACTAGTAAAATTCAACAGAATAAATATTAAAAAACAATTTTAATAAAATGTAGTTTTAAAAATTTAATTTTAATAATAATAATGTATCATTAAAATTCTTAAAAAAGGACAAATTATTTCATTGATGACAGGAATGATAATTATTCCAAGTAAGTTACAGAATTTTAAATTAACTTTTATTTTTTTCTTGTCTTTGATAACTGAAATCATTCGAAGATTATATTTTTTTAAATTATATTTTTATAATTTATATACAAAGTAATTTGAATTTGCACATTTGTATTTAAGTTTTTTTTTAAAGGATAAATTCACGATGGTTAAACTAGTCTAATGGGCACTGATAATACTTTCATACGATTATGTTTTGAAATGTTTTATTTCTATTAATAGCTGAGTTTTAATGCATTTTTCCTTAAATTCTGTTTACTGCAAGTATAACATTAAGTGCTTAGAAAGATCTGTTCTTCGAAGGTTCTTCTGACTCTTCGATGAAGAGAACTGACTGTAGACCTTGGAAAAGTTTAATACAAAATTTATTAAAAGAAATTGCTTTAAGAAAAAGAGTATTCAAACTAAATCATTGATGTAATATAATATTAACTTACATTATTTATTTTATTACCTTATAAAGTTTTATTTATTTTTTTATTTTTTTATTATTATTCTGAATAGAATGATAATTGTCTTAAATTATATATTATTATTTTTGGCATAAACTATAATAGCATAGTTAGGTTTTTTTGTGTCAAGTGTAGGTGAATCTCAGCCTTAGGAAATCCATTCATCCGACCAAAAGAAACACAAAACAATAGCTTTAATTATCTAAGGGAGAGAAGAGTCTAAAAATTTCTATTCAAACCCCCTCCTCCCATTTTGTTATTATTTGGATAGTACCTCCCGGTATTTTATGAGCCATACTTATAGTCATATTAACAAACATTTTATAATCTATCGCCAGCAAAATCATATGAATGGTTACAATATATATTATAAAAAATTAAAAAAAGCCTGGGGAAGAAATTAAATTATTAATTTTTGTGAGTCACATTTCGTTATAAAAATTTATACAGAAATCTAATCCATCATTCAAGATAATGGTGTTTATTGAGAAGTCGATCAGCATCACTTTCAATCTGACATTTGCTAACTATTTGCAGTTTCTTTAATAATAATTTCTTTTTGTTATTCATAATAAATTTTCGTATGTTATTATTATTATTATTATTATTATTATTATTATTTATTATTATTACTATTATTAGATCAATTTCATTTGAAATGAAAGTGATCTAGAAATGTTCTGATATCAAAACAACAAAAACAAAAATAGACAAAGTGTGTTTCTTTAATAATTCCATTTCTCTTTTTATATAAACAGAAGCATTCTAAAATGTTGATCTGCTTAAATTACGAAATCTATCTCCAAATAGAAATGCCATTCATTCGAAAACCATCGAAAATATAGTGCAATTTTAAGCCATCCCAATAAATTATTTAGCCATTTGCTCTTACCGGTTGAAACACTACATTGATCAAAACATAATTTAAAGGATTTGTATTAATATATTAAATATTTTCTTTTTCTTTTTATCAATTGAAATCTTCCTTTCTAAAAATTCTTATGTTTCTATTAAGATATTATTAAAAATATTATTAAAGCTATAATTTATTGTAAATATTCCTTTTGCGTAATGATTTTTTATCTATTTTGTATTTTTTTTTAATTAATAGGAAGGATTGCTTTGGCAAAAAATAATAACATCGTTGAAAAAGTGACAAAGTAAGATCTTAACTTTGATTGTTTACTGCCTTTGATTTCACTGATACTTTGCGATTTTATTATTAGCAAGCGCAGTATCTTTCCCTAGGAGAAATTTCACTGAAAGCTATTCAGGGAATGTCGCTATATACTCTAAAGAATAAAACGCAAAGTTGTTTTTTTTTTATTATTAATACTTTCACTTACACTTCAAAGGAATGAGATAATATATTTTGTAATGTTAACCAGCTGTTAACTATCACAATGCTAGTTAAAAGTTTCCTTGTCGTAGCTTTCGTAGTTCTAAAATGTATCGTGTTTACAAATAAACAAACAGACAAAATTTATATAGTTTATAGTGTATACAGTTGTACCTTTCCAAATCTAACTGAAGTCCAATTAAAAAACATTATAACATTGAATCTGTTCAGGTAAGTATTGCTTTCTTTAAGAGCACATTTTTAAAATTTCAAACAGGCCCAATTTTTTTTTTTTTTTTTTTAATTTTTAAACAAATTTTTAAATTTAATTTTTTTTTGGTTGGGGAGAGGAGAAAGAACTTTAATCATCCAAATACAAAAGATAAAAAAAAAAATTATTTCATTTCATTAATGAAACTGTAGACTAATCTTTTTTATAATAGTTTGAAAATAAAGCATTGAGACGACGAATAGGCGAATATTTGTTTGGTTATTAATTAACAATGTGGTTACTTCCTTGCATGGTTAGATGAGATAGGCTGTAAAGGGGTCGAGTGTCATGAAAAGCCTGAGTGCTTTGTTTTTTCTGTTCCATTATGTATTGTTGTATTAGACAACGCTTCATCGGAAAAACATTCTTCAATAATAATAATTCCTAGATTAGACACGAAAGAAACATCAGTCAAAAACATGAGGATTGGTTAACCAAATAGATTTAATGAGTTTAAATAAAACAAATAGAACAATAAGACACTCACAAGAAGGTTTTATTATGGTGCGTACAGAGAGCGAGAAATGGCCTTTTGTTGCCTAGTATCACTTATTATCATTTGCGTGCAATTAGTCATAGATCAGCTAAAGTAAAACAAATTTAAAAATACGGTAATTTGAAAATTTCGAAACAAAAAATGACTAAATCAATTAACTTAAAAAGAAGTTAAATTATTTATTTATTTACTTATTTAATTATTTTTTTTTTTGAAAAATAGAAATACCTGGAAATATAAATATACCAGCCGAAAAATTCAAAGTCAAATATTTCTTAAGGTCTGAAATCTCATTTATGTTTAAAAATTTCATTTTATTTTAATTCCCGTTGTTTTCAGTAATACAGACATAACATCGACATGTAATAAAACATGTTTATAAAAACCCCAGCTTTTTTATGCTTAAGAGTAAAGGTTAAATGCTATTGATTAGTTGATTATTAATTAATACTGTATTTAAGTTTCATGATAATGAAGTTTTCAAATACAGTACATTTCCCAAACAGACAAACACAAGATAAAAAAATATTACTTTAAATATCTAGATATAAAAAAATCTCTAATTTAAGTAATTTAAATGTTTATTTTGTACAGCTTTATAAACAAAAAAGAAAAAAGAAAATTAATTGATTTAGACTAAGCTATCTCAATATTTGTAAGTATTTTCAAACCCCTAATAGGGATTTACAGATTGTTCATTTTTATTTTTATTTTTTTTGACAGGAAATAAAATATACACTCTGACAAAAAAAAATCGAAGCAACAGAAAGGAAGCATCCAATTTGAATGAAATTCCATCTACAACTACCTTCCATTAGATATACAAATGATATACAAAGTTTAATCGTCAAGTAACGTCACCCTCAGTGCCATCGCTCAACGGAAGTGACAATCTTGTGGACCATATAAGGACCCTCAGAATCTCGTCAAACACATTCTGTTTCGTGGAACTGTTACATTCGCTTCAGTTAACCGTCAGTAATGTTTCGACAAGCGCTCTAAGACCCTACAAGCAATTGCTGAACTGCGAGAAGACGGTTGGTCATGATTATGAGCTCTACCTGCTGGAATCTAAAATTAAGGTTAGCATATCAAATATAAGAAAGAATAAAAGAACTAGATCCATCAGATTTAACTGGACTCTTTAAAGCATGAAGCAAAACTAAAGAAGCTAAGTAATAGCTCTAATAACAAACTCTATGAAGTCGATACTAACTTACTAATCTCACTATTAATGAAAGATCGGAACAGTATAAAAATTTATTATAACTTATAAAAATACTAGGAAGAAGGTTCACAAAAAGATATGAAGTTTGGTTTCCTTTACATTCCTGTATGAAGTTTGAAGTATAAGGAAGATGCTATAGATAAGAAGAACGAAGAATACAAAGTTTTGATCCAAAGAACAAGAACAAGAACTACAGTATAAACGAGAAGTACAGGCAAATGAGAAGAGTAGAAAAAAGAATCCATCGATATTATAAAAGACAGTTTGAAAATAATCTTATACAAATAATTGAAAGTCAAGATCACATAAAGAATGCAGAAAGTTTTATAAACAAGTAGGGGAGACCGGGGCAGAGCGGTCCACTTTTTTTTGTTGAATTTTTTTTGTTTTTTTTTTGTTAAGAGATTTACCATTGCATTTATTTTTGTCAGAATCGGGAACTATTCAAGAATGTAAATACTTGATTTCATTTCATTATCTTCATAAATAAAATTGGTATTAATTCGCAAAGCAAAAATGGTAGAGTGGTCCAACCTGCCCCGACCACGGGGCAGGCTGGACCACCCAATGGGGCACGTTGGTCCGGGTAAGAATAACAACATTTAAAGTAAGATTTTTATTGAATATAAAATAATATGCCATTTAGGATATCATGAAATAAAGTTTAACTTAACATAGACTACCTAAGGTATTACATATTCAAGTGAAAATTTAAAATAATCATTATGCAGTTGAAAGTCGTAAATGAATAATATCAAATAGGTTTACATGGAATTAATTAATCACTTTCACTAGAGAAATCTTCTTTGCAGTTGAGGCATTCGTAAAATAAACCACGAATATCACTGGCTACGCAGGAACTATGGGCCCATCTCTTGCACTGCGTACATTGAATCCACTCCTGCCGTGGTTTGCTTTTTTTAAAGTTCTTCAAACAGGAGAGGCGCACAGCATCTTCATCATCTTCATCATCACTAATCATCTGTAATTGTTTCCTCTTTATCCCTTTGCCTTTGCTTCTATTTGTTTGTTTTTTTTTTTGTTTATGTTGCTTTTAGAGACTGTTGGCCGAGTCATGTTTTTCGTTGCTACTCTTTCTTTTCTTTCTTTAGATTTTCGTTGCTCTTCTTGCTAGCTTTTTTTTACTGGCGTATCCGTCAGTATTGCCGTTGATCTTTTTTTATTTTCTCTATTAAGATTATTAAGATTATATTGTTATTTATGCCATTTTTTAATGCTTTCTAATATAACAAAGTGTGTATAGAATTTATATTTAATTTAGAGTTTAACTTACTGAAAATTGTGTTAGTTCACTTTGGGATGTAATTGTGTGTGTTTTAGAATACGCTCCCTCTCCTGAAATGTTTAGATTGATTGGGTGTACTTTTTGCCCGTGTGTTTCAGATTCATCAACTGATCTGATTTTTCCCGCCAGAGTGTACTTAACTTTTCTCTTTTTGTTCCCATGGGAAAACGAAACAGATAAAACCACGTGATCACTCAATCAACGCACAACTGTTTTTTCGAAATTTTTCTTTTTCTTTCGCACAAATTATTTTCTAAATAAGCTCAAAACATTAAAATAATATTTAACCATGAAATATCACAATAATAATATACAAGACTTTACCAATTACAAAAATTCAAATACATAATTACAACAATACAATTATTAAAAATCAAAATATATTCCCTCAGAGACCAAGATTTTAATCGTGTCATGTTGCCAATTCCACAACGTGACAGTTTGCATAGTTTTTAATTAGAATTTAATAACAGTTAAATGTGTAAATTGGCTATTTTCGAAGATTAAGATGCCTTCGCAAGAAGTCTTCCCCTATTACGGTACTTGCTGAGAGGAATTACTAAAGGGGTAATATCCTTTAATAATATAGGCTACACACAATATATAATAGCCTACCTAAAAAAAATAAAAAAAAATATAATATGTAGTAATATAATACAATATAATAGGCCTAATAAATTTATAATATAGAAAAAAAATATAATGTATAGTTCCAAAATTTTTTATTGTAAATACAGCGGGGCAGAGTGGACTACTGGTCCAATGTGCCCCGTGTCGTTCGGTCCACTCTGCCCCATCGCCATTTTGGCGTTTCCTTCAGTTGTAACTATCGGCTACTTTAAGTATTCAATTCATACTGTAGCTTAAAATGATCTTTAGATTGCCGCCTTTAATATGCGTATTACGGTTATGTTATTCAATGCATCGCTAAACGGCAATATTAAAGTAAAAACAACACTAAACATTTACTTGCCTGAACAAAAACAAAACAATCGATCACCTCACTGTCACCAATAAGCCGAATTCACTGACGCTTTTGTGGTAGCAGCGCCACAATGGCACCAACCTTCTATCCGATTTTTGGCACATTCTAGCGTCTACACGAATTACTAAAGTCAACGGTCCACTCTACCCCTAGGTCCACTTGGCCCCGGTCTCCCCTATACCATGTCATCATCATCAATCCATATTCCTAGGTGGAACATCGGTCTTCAACAAATGCTTTCCACTTTCTCCTATCCTTAGCAAGAGCTCTCATTTCGCTCCACGTTTTGCCAGCCTCAGAACAGGTGCAGCGTCTCCATGAATTCCTAGGTCTACCTCGTCGTCGATGTCCCTGTGGGTTCCATTCCAACACACCATGACATATCTCAGTGTTCCCTTTACGGAGTGTATGTCCAATCCATCTGAACTTCCTTTTCCTAATCTCAAGTGCAATATCACCTTCGCCAGTTAATTCCCAAAGTTTGGTATTTGGGATAATCTGTGGCCACCATACCCTCCATATTTGCCTTAGAGATCTATTTATGAACGTTTGTAACTTTCTGATAATGACATTTGTCGTTAACCAACTTTCACAGCCATAGAGTAAAACTGATTTCACACAGGATCTAAAGATTTTAATCTTTAGTTTCTTAGTTAAGTTTGAACATTTCCATACATTTCTGAGTTTTGCAAAAACTGCACGTGCCTTCTTAATCCGTGTGTCCACTCCCTGTGCAGTACCACCTTCCGTAGTTACAACCCCACCTAGGTAGGTAAAGTTTTGTACCTTTTCAACCTCAGTCGTATTTACAAAAATATTCCTTGCCAGCTTGCTATTTACTCTCATATCTTTAGTTATATTTATATTCCTATACCACGTAGGCCAGTCTTTTACATCCAAGCCAAGTATGTGTAATGGTGTTATGAAGATGCCCTTATTGAAAGGTGTTGAATAGATGATTGGAATACTTGAAAATCCTCCTAGAAGGCAATGACAGAGGAATTCCTGGATGGTGATACAACTAGACTAACAGAAGAAGGATATGATCTGAATACTGAGGGATGTGAACTATCGACTAAAAAGAAGTATCTGAGGACCCACTTTACTACATCTATGCATGAACGCATGGTTAATGTTTGGAGCAACGAAAAGGTGCAACAAGAATGGAAAATTATGCCCAATACACAAGAAAGGATATAAACTCCAATGCCCTAACTACAGAGGAATCATGCTATTAAAATGATCCACTTAAGATTTTTACTAAAATTTTAAATGAAAGACTAAAGCCCTTTACGGAAAAAAACTTTTACACGACTATCAATGTCGAAAACCAGGAAAGTCCACAAGTAATCAGATATTCCTATTAGATAAACACTAGAAAAATGTTGAAATACGACCTCGATACATATCACCTTTTTATTGATTTCAAAACAGCCTATGATTCTGTTATTCGGGAAACACTTCTTGAAGCTATGCATGAACTAGAATTTCACCAAACTTTAATAAATTTAATTGAAATTACATTGAGAAAGATAATAAGTGCGATCAACTAGGTAACGAGATACTGATGTTTTTCTAATATGTAAAGGATTCAGAAAAGGAAACGCACTGGCGGGCAACCTTTTCAACACAACCTTAGAGAAGATCATTAGCGATGCCAATGATGTATGTACCAGAGGTGTTATTTATAATCGATCTATCCAACTTTTAGCTTAGCCCGATGACACTGATATTGTTGCAAAAACCACTAAAGCTAGGGATGAAGCCTTTGTAAATATTGAAAAAGCTGAAATCCCTTTGGGCTTGTAAATTAATGAAGACAAAACGAAAGTCCAAAAAAGAACCAGGAAGATGGGCAAGAACCATACTATATGTGATTACCATTTTGAGACAGTGGAGGAGTTTAAATACTTGGGCACACTGATCAATACAAAGAATAATATATCAGAGGAAGAGAAGAATTATAGCATCAAATAGAAGCTACTATGGACTAAACAAAATTATCAAATCCAAACACCTGACTTGGCAAACAAAGCTGTACATAATTTGTGCACAAAAACTAAGACTACAAAACATTCATAAGATCGGTTTTGTCAAATGACTCAGATGCACGGATTATGAGTAAGACTTATGAGTAAGGCGGAAAATAAAATTAATATTTTTGAAAGCAAGATTTTGAGAACAGTTTTTAATGCTATCAAGAAAGGAGATCTCTGGAGAAGAAGGAATAATGATGAGCTCTGTTAACTGTATGGCGATCAAGATTTAAATTCGGACACTAAAGTGGGACATGTTTGATGGGTAGGAAAATTTACAAGACTTGAATTAGATCTTGCTAGGCAAGCTTGTACAGCAATAGGGAATTATATTCATGCTTGTACAGCAATAGGGAATTATATTCATGCTTGTACAGCAATAGGAAAGTAGTCAGGTCTAAGCTCAGACAGGTTGATGGAGTCATGCTGGATGTCAGAAAACTTGAGATTATCAATTAAAGGGCAATTACTAAGGACAGGATCAAATGGAGGCAACTCAAAAAGGAAGCCAAGACCCGAAAAGTATTTTAGAGCAATTAATGATGACGATAATGAATTGCAGCAAGCTTGGCGTGATATGTCACAAGACAATACTAGGACTTTGTTTCACTCCCTGCCACGCCAACAGTATGCGAATGCATAACAGTTTCAGCATGCATAACAGTAAGCGCATAGTACAGTTATAAGAATGTAACAACGATGCTGTTATTCTTCAATAAAAATTTGTTTTTTTACTGGGAAATTTGAATCAATTCCAATTTTCTTCATCCAAATGGCACTTATTAAGTTTCATTCAAATTGGACGCTTCCCTTATGGTGCTTAGATGTTTTTGTCGTAGAGTGTATATCTGAATATTCTGCCCTGTAAGATGAAGATGAAGATGTAATCATTCTGCGAATATTTCAAAAATAAATTCCAGATTTGGTCAAATAATGAGTCGAGTTCTAATAATTTAATCCTTCGTTGCTTTCTTAAATCTTTACAATTATCAAAATCTTATATAGACGTATTGTGTTCATAATGCACAATAAATAAATGTAATAATTAATAGCAAAAATTACTTTTTTTGGTTTTTTTTCTTAATTTATGTTAAAATTATATACTTCAAAATTGCTTGTTTTACTTTAATCTCTACGAATGTTTTGGAAACCTTTTCAGAATTCTTAGTCACTTGTAAATAAATTTTAAATGACTCAAAAATAACAGTGAGAAAGATGTAATATCAATTGTCAGAGTGAAAGCAATTGTAGAAGATGAAATAAAGATATAAAAAAAATTCTCTTCAACTTAACTCTTTTTGGTCAAATATGATTAAATATGATTAATCGATAATTCGAATTTCATTGCAAATTTTCTGAAAACAACAGATGATGTTATACTTTAAAAGAAAAAAAAAAAAACTCTGTGGCTGCAATATCCATGTTTCTTCCGCCATTTTGTCTCTTCTCACATATCTGCTTCGATGGAAAAAAAAAAAAAAAAAAGAAAGCTCGAAAGAGTGTGAGTTTTATTAGCCAATAAAGGACGACAGTTCCCCTGATAACATCTTCCACTGGAACTTGATGTCTCACTGAAATCACAAAGAAGAAAGAATACAGTTCGCACCTACATTTTCTTTCACTATTAAAAACAGTCAAAATCTTTAAGTGCTAACGAAAAAGATAACGAAAGCTAAGGAACAGTCTTTCCACTGATTGTTAAAAGTGAAATCCTACTCTCTAAAACAGATATAGCAGTAAAAGAAGGAAAAAAAATATTGATTTCCTCTTCTTTTTTAAGTTTTGTAAATATAAAGGATATTTAACAAAGTTATAACCAATTTAACACTTATATTGTGGTTTCTCACTAGTAATTTACGCTGGCGGAAATACAAGGGTTTTGTATAGCATAAATTATCTCTCCTTGATGTCTGTATGTCCTATTGTAATCCTTTAATCAGTAATGAGTCAAGGCGACAATTTATTGAATGCACTTATTGTGTCATTGTGAATTATAATTCGAAGAGTGGAAAAAATTATAAATGAAAGCTGAAATGGCTAAGTTATAGCCGTTACATGCTAAAAATATTTAGAAAAAAGTTTAAAGAAAAACGTTGAAGAGCGAACAAATACCAATTTAAAATATTTCCCTAAATAAAGGAAAGTTTTGTGCCTGTAGATTTTACTGTTGGGTGTTCGTCAAAGAAATAACTCAAGCGGGCAATCGAAGAAAACAAAATAAGGCCGAATTACACTCCTTCAGGAATGTTGTTTATACAGCATGGCTGTTTATGCCATGTTTGAGCTTTCTACAGTCGAAAATGTTGTGATATCTTTAAGAACTTAATAACTAAAACAAGTTCACTATAAAACTAATTACATATACTCTATCTAAAATAAATTAATAAGAACATTAAGAAAAAGGTCCGTTAAAATTCTGTTTTCTTAATTTTTAAGAAATGTTCCATTCATTTACTGAAATATTGAAGCTTTACAACATAACCATACATTGTCTTTTCTTGATGGAACATTAAACCGTTCAATATTTTAAAGAGAATGTAATCAAATTTTTAAATGTGTAATGTTAGATTTCATTAGATTCATAGCATTAATTAACTGGTATTTAAAAAAACTGAAATAAAAAGAAACATTTTTAAAATAGAAACATTAAATAACATAAAACCTAGAAAAACAAAGATTCAACAGTAAGTGTTCATGTGAGGTTGGAATATTGTAATTCAGGACTTTTTTAAGAATTGTTTCTAATGTTCTTAAACGAAATAAATGGAGTCAAAGAAAATGTGCATTAAACAGGCTTTCCCTTTAAGACTGATATATTTCCGCACAACGGAAGTAAAAAGCTTCCCGACAATCCCATTAATCACACCGTAGTCAATTACCGTAATTAATCGTATGGCTTTTTTTCATTATGAACATTGCTTTCCAGGTGTTCCAAAGATTCTCTCGATGGGGTTACATCTAAGTTGACCGTCAGCAATAGTATAGAGGAAATGCTTACTTACTAAAACAGTCTTTTATAAGTTTCTTGGCAAGATGTAAGCAATCAAAGTCTATCAGAGAATCACTATTTATTTCATTAAAAATTATTTGAATAGAAACAATAAGAATAAAAGGATTTAAATATTTCTGTCGCTCTGAAACGGGTGAATGTCGGACTGATTCTCTACCTTCTATTTGTTAGATAAGTAATCTCCATTGTCGTTCAAAGAGAAGTCGTAAATTTATGATAATTTCTTTCTTATTTCATCAGAAATATGTATAAATCTCTAATTACAAAGAAAATATTTACAATATAGCAGGAACTGCTAACTGATTTTTATAAATAAATAATAATAAAAAAAATTATTGAAAATTTGCTTCTCTAGCTTGATTCCAGCGTACAATAAATGGGATAAATAACAAGGAAAAGCCATAAATATATATATTTTAGACCATTGTCTAAATATTGACCATTGTCGTAGCCTAATCTACATAAATAACCCCAGGATATAATGAAGTGATTTTGTAAATTGTTTCAATAAACTAAAATAATCGATTTTGGAAATTACATCAATATATATTTTCGATTTACATATTAGAATTTTATAATTGAATCTGCTCACCTATAAAATTAGCCTTTTCTACATAAAGCGCAATATTGATACATCGATTAATGAAGCTCTTGTAGTAGTGTAGCTCTAGCAATAGACTTGTGATGCGGTTAGTGAACTGTCTTTATTTATAAGGAAAAGGCAATACACGTCGTTCCTGCTGTAAATCAGCAGACTATGATAGAGATCGAGTGATAAAAGTGTTGTTGCATTTGATAGAGCTATAATTTAGTATCTGCTGCAATGGAAGAAGTCGAATTTGCTGTTATTTCGAAATGAATTGTTCAATGTATAAACGCAGTCGTCCAATTCGACCACTAATCACAGAAGGAAGTGCGGCCGAAAATCAGTGCCCAAAAAATGGGACAACCAATGAATATCACTCCTTGGACCATCAACCAATATCAACCAAATAGGAATTGCTACTAACAGTTAAGGAACACGTCAGCTAATGTGGAAGAACACTACAAATAGAATTGCAATCCATGGATATTTGGAACAGAATACCTAGGAAAGTAACAGCCATAGATACAATAAGACGGTTATGGGTTGTAGATATTATTTAACCCATAACACTTTTCCAGTAGTTTAAAGACATACACTGTTATGAGTCAAATGAATCGCATTTTAGTCTTTATTCTGTTATGAAAGCTTATATCAACTGAAAGTAGATCTGCAAGCTTTGGGAGACCCATTAGCTGAAGAATTTTTTTTTTTAATTATATATCATTAGGTGAGTGCGCCGTTTGGAGGACAATGGGTCAGTTAGATCAAATAGTAGACTATAACGCTTGTCTTTGGACTGGAGAAGTCGGGCTTGATTCCCGCAATGTAGAGAGAGTTTTCTTCTAGTTTGGGCTCTGGAGTTATTCAACTCTTGCCAAATGGCGAACGTCGAATTTGCAAGTCGACCTCCGCTATATTCAGAAGGCTGTGGATTGTGGTAGCGTATACTTCCGTAGTGAACTGTTAATAGTGTCCTTTAATCTTTAACACAGTATAGATTTGCCATTGTTGTAATACCCATTGCTGTGGATTGTGGTAGCGTATACTTCCGTAGTGAACTGTTAATAGTGTCCTTTAACCTTTAACACAGTATAGATTTGCCATTGTTGTAATACCCTTAATAATCGATTAAATATATCGATTATATCAATAAAAATCCAGCATTAGAAAATGACAGAAACATTTGGATAGACCTCTAAAGCAGAGCGTTAGAAGATAGAATTAAAATTAATAGCTGCAGCAGCTTCAATTAATGATTTAATCTTATATTGAATTTTCAGTGAAGCAGAATTTCGTTGATGAGATAATGATGCAATTATATTTCGAGTTAACTAAAAGACTGACATAAAAATTTGCTACATAACAATTTATTAAGAAAAAAGAACAATAAAAATTTGAAGTAGTTTTATTTAATTATATTCAATGTTTCAGTGAAATTTCTCTTTACCTAATTAATAATACATTCAAGCTTCTGAATCATTGATTTTAATGATTATGTAAATTTTAATTATTGATGCAATAATTAAATCGTTAAAT
The DNA here is from genome assembly GCA_023159025.1 of Thereuonema tuberculata. Classification (NCBI taxonomy): domain Eukaryota; kingdom Metazoa; phylum Arthropoda; class Chilopoda; order Scutigeromorpha; family Scutigeridae; genus Thereuonema; species Thereuonema tuberculata. Next base: position 155,729,434 of record JAFIDM010009631.1, read on the forward strand.
ATGATAACACAATTAAGTAAAAAAAATACAGTAAAGTTATTGGGGCTTTATTAAAAATCTAATATTCGTATTGAACTGTAATGGTTAGACTCATATAAAAAAAATACTGTTAAACCATAAAAAGTGTTAAAAAATAGTATCGAATTAAACTTATTAATCTTATTTTTGGGGAAAAGACAAACAACACAAATATGTCAAGATTTTAAGTAAATCTAAATTGTGGATAGAAACTCTCTTCTTTGCAGCTTTTTAAATTAAAATCTACTTGTAATTTTAACTTTTTTAATTTGATTTTAGTTTTGAATTCCTAAAACTTAATTCGGCATCTTTTTAATAATTATTATTTTTAAAAATGTGATCGTAAACTATATCTAGAGCAGTGGTTCCCAAGTTTTTTAATTTTCCAAACATTTACTGTTCCAAACTGACAAATCTAATCAAAAATAAAAACAAAAACAAAACAACTGAGTCACTATCGAACCAATGAAAAAAAAATGCCATTCCAGAACTTAGTAAATCTAGACAAACCACTAAATGGAAAACGCTGTTCTGGAGTATGCTTTGTCTACATATTCCAAATTCAAAAAATCAAATTACTGTTGCTTTGAAACATTCTTTAAAATCAAGATGCCATTTTTTTTTCCCATGAAACATTCTAATATCTCCCAGGAAACAATTTATGAGCAAACCCAACTGAAGATAAAAATCAATTTACGAACTTAATAATTATTTCGAGATTTATTAGTATGTAAATATTACAAGCCTAAAAATTCATGATTTATGCGATTACTTTATGTAGGCAATAAACACGGGTTTTCAATGAACTCTCTTTCAGAAAACATCTTAAACATTCAATTAGCCTGATTCTATTATTAACATTAAAATTCTGTCGAATTCTTGTGGAGACATTAATGTAACTTAATTGTCGTTAATCGGAGTTAATGTCTCATCCCATGTTAAGTTCATTCCAGTAATCAACGTTAAAAGGGTTGCAACCAATAAGAACGAACGCCCTCTGCATATCAAAGGTCTCTAGAAAAAGACTCGTTAGAAGTAAGTTTATAGTAGTGAACTGGCTTTAAGAGTTTTTAATTCCTTTTAGAAAACATCTCTACGGTCCTTTATTCATATTTTATAATTTCTTAGAGCAGGCTTCAGCATAATGTAGAATTACAAGCCTGAAGCCTGTCCAAATCTGGAAAATTTCAAACTGACAATGTTTTTCACTGAGTTATCAGCAGAGTCGTTCAAGCTTTGCTTTATCAAGATTGATCTCTTACATGTCATTATGTATGAATGTATTTAGCATTTACTCCCCTGTAAATCGGAGAACTTCAGTAACTATGAAATTATTAACACAAACAACTGAAAGTATGCCTGTCACGTACTTTCTTCAATTTCTCTGTAGCGTCTATTGAAATAACTATTTTTATTTCTTCCTCTCTTTCTCTCTCTCTCTCTCTCTCTCTGTCAGCACATTAACTTTTTAAACTTCTTTATGACTTTAATGCAAGTATAGCACTACCTCATTCTTTCGAAGGGTTATGGACCTGAGCACTGACGAAAGTCGAATTGTTTAGCTTACAAATTCGTTAGGGCCGCCAGAAAAACGTTAATAACTAACTATTTAATACTTACGAATGCGGGAAATACCTAAATAAACAGAAATAAACATAAGAAAAAAATAAAATGAAATTGTGCCTCTTTCTAATAAGTTTGGTATGTAATAATTTAATTTCCACTAATACTTCGCTTTGTTCTTTACAATTGTAATTAGTGCCTAGCACCTACATTACACTACATCTAATTTGCTGTCTACTTCAGTTTTTGAAATGCCTTGTTCATTAAACTTGATTAGCTGAATCTTTTCTTTCAAATTGAGAACCTTATAAGTTCTTTTAACTTTATCACTACACATAGGACACTATGAATATATTAAAGCATAAAAATAATTAGTAGATTGGCCTAATCAAAAAAAAAGTACAGTAAGAATATTGTATACGTGTCGTATAGGATATGAACACTGAAATTATACTGTTATCACAAAAATAACTATGAACTGTTTACAGTATAGTCACAGAAATAAAATAAGATGAAAAGCTTGGTTATTTTAATCACAAAAATAGGTAAGATTAATATGCTTAATTACAAAAATACAATTAATGTTATAGATGCAATGCTAACAATTTCAAAAAACAGTGCACACAGAACGACTTCTATTCAAAGACTTAATGGCGAAAGAAACAAGATAGGGTCCGATGGTGACGAAATCGACGAAAGAGGGAAAAAGAGACGAAATTTGGAAACGTCGTTGTAATTGAAAACCAACGAAAGAGCGAAGCGACGAAAGTCGAGGTATTGCTGTACATAATGGATGATTGGATCATTTTCAATAATGCGCTGTTATTTCGACTTCACAGTTCTGGGACTTTGATCATTACATTTCCTTTATTAAACTTTGTAGATAGTAACAGCATCTCTTATTCAATGACACCCACAAAAGAAAACAATATAGACTTAATTCTCTGTTTTGAATAATACACCTTTTTCTCTTGACCAAGGTATGAAAGAATCTAATTGCCTATCATCAAACTAGAATCAGAATGGATAGAGAATTTATATAAAGCTTTTCGGGAATTGTGCCAAATGTCAGTTGATTTCGGGCTTTTGGATTGTATTCAAAATACATTTTATTAGTAGATTATTTAAATTTCAAGAAAAGAAACAAATCGCAGATTCCATTTCCGATTGGTGAATAAAACGTTGTTTTACAAAAAAAAAAAAAAGAAAAAAAAGAAAAAAAAAGACCTAAAAAACTAACTTTACAACGAAGAGGATGTATACTACTGTAACAGTGACAAGTTCGATAATGCTGGGACTGGACCCGTTTAAACTTAATATTTGGAATGTAGCACTATAGGAATAACATTCAAATAAAAGGATGCATTGCTGGCTCCCAAGTTGAACCCAGAACTCTGTGAAGTGGATGCTACCTTCAGCTGTTGCTAAACCAGGTTCAACCGTCTTGATGAATCAGGTTGAAATCAGATATATCAGAAACGATGTGATGCCAAATTATTTTAGGGTAAGCGTTGGGGCAGCACTTCAATTGGAGTAATCGGAGCAGAATAATACAGAATTCAGGAAAGAAATAGCATAGATCGACGAGCTACAAATCTATTTGCCAACAAACGACATCGAGACGGTTTGCTGTGGTGGATTACGTTACTTTGTGCTGTTATTGCTTTAACACAAAGGACATCGCTCAGCGATCCACCAACACCATGTGGAGAAGGTTCAGTCTGAACATTCAATGCTACAGGCTCGTCCACCAGACCCCGCACAACAGCGGATCAAGTCATCACGTCGTCTTCTTCTCACTGATGCAATGTAGGGGAAGGTGTTGTACCTTTGACCAGTTTTCACGAAATGAATTTTCTAATTTTTTGTACTCAAGTACATCCTTACCTGAATGGATACATGTGATCTTCATTCATCTTGCCATCAACTGCATGTGTTTTATATATTATATTTTGAGTATAAGTATTTTATTTTTATTTTACAAAAAAACTATATCTTGTGGTCAAAGGTACAACTACGTGTTGTACCTTTGACCGGAGGGTATTGCACCTTTGACCAGGTGGTAGTAGAAACTGACAGTTAGATACAAGTTATTTAATGAACATTTTTATTCAGAAATGTATACATTTGGCAAATATATACAATTTAAAATAGAATAATAAAACATGAAATAAATTCTAATGGCTTAAGTAGCCTACTTCTGACCGTTTACTCTACATTATACAATAAAAAATCAAC